>OX235279.1:81695525-82295525 GCA_944472155.2 Trichobilharzia szidati | reverse complement strand
CTAACTGTGCACTAATCTCAGTCAAAACAATTCACACTTAGAATTCGTACGTACTAGACTTGACTTGTTTTATAATATATGTTCATTAAACGTCTTTAGGTTACAGAATGTTGAACTTCGGGAGTCACTCATACTACTTCAGCAGAATGCATACAGAGAGAAAACCTCACTGATCTACCATTCATGCAGCGATTTATATTGAACACCTAATAATAAAATTGTGTGATCCGAAATTTGAAATAAAAGATCATCGGAATTCCAATGGTTGAGGCACTGAAAGCTGAGGGAAAGTGGACTACTATGATACCTGTGAAGAAAGCATGCATTGTGGACCGCATTGGTCAATTGCAATTGAATTTTCTTGGTTTTTGACGCGAAACTACAAATATTACAACCAGTAAATCCGCTTGAATTGTTAACAGCTTTGGTAAATTCATGTCACATTTAGGATACTATGCTTGAGGACCCTAAGACATGACCAGCCGGAAGTAAAAAAATCTCGATGGTTCCCTGATGGGTGAAAAAAATCTTCCGAGCGGCTTGATCGAGAGCCTGCTGGTCTGTCTGCCTATGCTAATAGGGTGTCTGTACATAGCTTTCTCGATGTTGTTCGTTGGATCCCGTGCTTCGTTTGTTTCCTGTCCAGTGCCCATTGCACCTGGAAAAGAAAACAAGAATGCTGACAACCTTGTCAAGGAAAATGTACCAAATAAGCGTTTTTTCCAAAAAAAAATGACGTGCATCTACTATACAGTAAAATAATGTAAGGTTCAAAATATCGGGAGAAAAAAATATACATCTAATTTAATTTTTTTTCTAAGTGCATGTTTAATGTACGGTTATAGGAAAAAAGTCGTGTACTTGTGTTAAGTGATGCTACATAAAAAAATTGATGTGTCACTCAGCTATGTGAAATAGGTGTGAAGGTATTCTGGGAATCTAACGTGACGTCCAGAACGCGTTTTCTTAGAGTGATAGACCGAAGTTTCGGTGGCTTTCGCCGTGCTAGGGGGTTCTTCGAATACTAAAGGAGATTCTATTACTTGTGGATTATTAGGTACGCTCAGCTCTAGGCTAATAGGATTGCCTTCCAAGTAAGCCGGTTTCAGACGGTCGATACCGACGGTGTCTTCGCGGCCTTTCTTGTCTAAGACGAAGAATTTATCTGTACGTTTAATTACTTTATATTACTTTATACTTTATATTACTTTATATGAAAAATTCTCCTGGTAATCGTAATGTTGTTCCATAGACTAGTTCGGAAACACAGCAGCCAATATCTTTCTTTAGAGCAGCTCGTATACCAAGTAGTACCAGTGGAAGTTTGGTTGACCAGTCGTTTTGAGTCAAAGAAGCAGCGAGCGCAGCTTTGAGTTGTCGATGAAGTCGTTCAACCATACCGTTGGAACTAGGATGGTAGGCGGTTGTTCGTATTCGTTTAATTCCCAGTAATTCAGTTAGCTGGTGAAAAAGTCGGCTTTCAAACTGAGCACCTCTATCTGTAGTGATAATGGATGGGACACCAAAGTTAGCTATCCAGTTTTCGACCAAAGCTTTAGCTACCGTTTCAGCGGAGACGTCGGCTATTGGAACTGCTACAGGCCAACGAGTGAATCTATCGATGCAAGTTAGAATGTAGTTGAAACCATTGGAAGGAGGCAGTGGACCAACTATGTCTACATGTATATGGTCAAATCTAGAGTCGGGGTTAGGAAAGCGACCAAGTGGTGCATAGGTATGACGGTTGATTTTGACTCTTTGACAGGACAAGCAATTTCGTGTCCACTTCTTAACATCGCTACTAATGTTCGGCCAAATAAATCTTTCTTTTAGTAGTTTGATAGTAGCGCTGACACCGGGATGAGACAAGTTATGTAACTTCTCGAATACTGTATGTCTCATAGCTGCTGGAACGAAGGGTTGATATTTACCCGTAGAGGTGTCGCAGATTATTTTTGTCGCGCCAAAAGGAATTGCGTCTAGTTTTAAAGATGTTGTTTTAGAAGACATGATCTTTTTTAGTTCGGCATCATCTCGTTGTAAGTTTGAGAGAAGTTCGTAGTCGATGTCTGGGCATACAATGTTATCAATGTGCATACGTGATAAAGCGTCTGCCACTTCATTGTGTTTACCCTTTACATGTCGGAGATCGGAGGTGAACTGAGATATAAACTCGAGTTGTCGTAGTTCACGCGGAGAGTAGTTATCCTGTTTTGCTGATAAGGCTTTCGTAGGAGCTTTATGGTCTGTAAAGACAGTAAAAGCTGTACCTTCCAGCTTATGTCGAAAGTGCTTGATTGCTAAATAAACAGCTAATAACTCTCTACCGAAAGTGCTATAGCGACACTGAGTAGGATTCAGTCGTTTCGAAAAGAATGCAAGAGGTTGCCATTCGCCGTGTACCTGCTGTTGTAAAACTGCCCCAATGGCAACGTCTGAAGCGACTGTCATGAGAGACAGGGGGCGTCATTTTGGCTTTAGCACAGTTCGGAATAAAACGCCGGTAAAAATTAACGAGACCCAAAAATCGCCGTAATTTCTTAAAAGAATCTGGTAACGGATAATCTTTGATAGCTTGTACGTCAATCACGTCGGGCTCACCAATTTGTTGCGTGTTCTATTTGACTAAATTAGCGTACACGTATTTCCTAGTACTTCTTCACGTTTATCAATGTGCGCAGACGTTGTGGCTACTCGACGCCCACAACGTAAAATCAGAAGGCACTTGTGAAGAGTGTAATCGTGTATTATAGCAGTAGTCAAATTTCAAAATTGTATCAAGGTAACGTTCAACAGTAAATTGACAAATGTTTACGAAGTACATATAAAATCGGTCTGTGTAAACATATAATACGAGTATGCAAATTAGATTAAAAACGTATGTTTATAGTTGGTATAGGGGTACTGCAGGTCCGTCATACGGGGGTTCTAGAGGGCGACGCACAGAGTCGCGACGAACAAATACGTGTGAAGAAGTTTTTAAACAGGGGTGAACGAAGACATCTATGGACTGTGGTCGAGAGGGAGCAGGTTTAACTGAACGCATTGCGTTTGTAAGCCTGCTGACGTATGAGGTGTGATCTACCACTGGTGGGAAGCTCGAGGGAGAAACAAACTCACCTGGCAGTCGTAGTGTCGTGCCAAATACTATCTCAGCGGTAGTACAACCAGCATCGGTTTTTAAAGCGTTTCGTATCCCTAGGAGAACTAACGAAAGGAATTCAGTCCAATGGGTGTTATTTGCAGCTGATAAACCAGCTTTCAACTGTCTGTGTAGACGTTCTACCATACCATTAGCTTGAGGATGGTAGGCTGTTGTTCGAAAACACATGCAACCAAGGATTTTAATCAAAGCGAAGAATAAACCGCTTTCGAATTGCCGCCCACGATCAGTTGTTATGGAAGATGGGCATCCAAAGTTTGCGATCCATCTTTCTACGAAGACGCGTGTGACGGTTTCCGCAGATATATCTTTGAGGGGTACTGCTTCAGGCCATCGTGTAAAGCGATCGATGCAGGTTAACATATAGGTATATCCATGAGATTCTGGAAGGGGGCCAACTAAATCTATATGGAGGTGTTCGAAGCGGGCATCGGGGAGAAGAAAGGTGCCAAGGGGGCTTTTGGTGTGTCTTACTACCTTGCACTTTTGGCAAGCTAAGCACGTGTGTGCCCATTCCCTTACTTCCTTATTAATACCAGGCCAACAAAACCGACTAGTTACGAGTTTGACGGTAGTTCGAATACCTGGGTGTGATAAGCCATGCAACGTGTTGAAGACGTTACGGCGATAACTTTTAGGCACAATAGGGTGAGGAGTACTAGTGGAAATGTCACAGAGAATAGTATCTTTTCCTATACCTAAGGGTTTCTCGGCTAATTGTAGAGTTGTTTTCGACAACTCATGCTGAAGCTCGGTATCTTCTTTTTGAAGACGAGCCAGTTTTACAAGGTCTATGCCGTCGATTTGGGAGAAGGAACAAATACGTGACAAGGCATCTGCCACAGTGTTGTTCACTCCGGATACATGGCGAATATCTGATGCAAACTGTGAAACGTAATCTAGTTGTCGTGATTCCCTGGGTGAATACTTATCTGAGGTTGAGTTCAGAGAGTACGTCAGAGGTTTGTGGTCAGTGAAAATTATGAATTCACGACCCTCAACTGAATGTCAAAAATGGCGTATAGCACAGTACATAGCTAGAAGTTCTCTTCCAAATGTGCTGTACTTCGTTTCAGCTAATTGAAGGCGCCTCGAGGAAAAGGCGAGTGGTTGCCACTCGTTGTTAACTAGTTCTTGCAGAACTGCGCCGATTGCAGTGCCTGATGCATCAACTGAGATACTTAACGGTGCTGTTGGATCCTGATGCATAAGAAGGGTGGCATCCGCAATAGCTTTCTTTACCTGAGTAAAAGCATGTCGAGAAGACGCGTCGGGTTCGATAGACTTGTTATTCCCTCGAAGGAGGTCTGTTAATGGCTGAATCAGAGAAGCACAGTTAGGGATAAATCGTCGGTAATAACTTACCAAGCCGTTAAAAGTGCGAAGACTTTTCACTGTCTTTGGCTCCGGAAAGTTCAGTATCACATCGACTTTAGTAGCCAGTGGGCGTATGCCCTGACAGTCAATAGTGTGACCCAGAAAATCGAGTGAATCAACGCCTATTTGACACTTCTGTATATTGATGGTAACACCATGTTGGCGTGACCTTTCAAATGCCAAGTCCAAGTGTCTAAGGTGAGTTTCCTTATCTGGACTGGCAATGAGGCAGTCATCTAAGTATGCGTATACAAAGTCGAGACCGCGAAATACTTCATCGATGAGGCGTTGGAATGTTTGGGCCGCATTCCGGAGGCCGAATGGCATACGTAGGAATTCGAAAAGTCCGAAAGGCGTTATGATAGCCGTTTTCGGAATATCTTCCGTTGCCATCGGGATTTGGTTATATGCTTTAACCAAGTCGATTTTGGAGAATATAGATGCTCTAGATAACGTTGCCGTCAAGTCGTGTATGTGAGGCAAAGGGTAGCAATCAGGAGTTGTTTTGGCGTTCACTCGCCGGTAATCACCAGTGGGTCGCCAATCGTTACTATCCTTTTTCGGTACCATATGCAATGGGGATGCCCATGGACTATTCGATGGCCGAATGATGCCAAGGGTGAGCATATGATCGAACTCATTTCTAGCAATTCTCAGTTTGTCAGGGGCCAGTCGTCGTGCTTTAGATGTCACGGGCTGTCCTGAGGTTATGATGTGGTGCATAACATTGCTGGTTATACACGGGAGATCGTTAGATGGGCAATTGAGTTCCGGATATTTGTCAACAATCGGTTGAAAAGTTGGATCGAGGATTGCTTTCATCTTAACGATTGACAAGCTGGGGCCTACGTAAGTTATGCCTTTGATAGACAAACTAGTAGTGTTGTCAATTAGTCGTTTACGGCGGACGTCTACGAGCAAATCATGATGATTAAGTAGGTCCGTGCCGATGATGGGCATTGTGACGTCAGTGATTAGGAAAATCCACTGAATAGGTTTGCGTAAACCTATGTTCAGATAGACGTATTTCCGACCATAGGTTGCAATTGGTTTTCCATTTGCAGCCTGTAGGTTGAAGTTAGGATCCTTCTGTCGATCTGCTGCTGTAGCAGGAAGGACGCTGACTTCGGCGCCTGTGTCGACTAGATATCTAGTCTGGCTCATTACATCATGGATGTAAAGTAAGCGGCTAGTGCCACCGGCGACGGTTGCTGCTAACGCGTGCCGGCGGGATAGTTTCCCACAGACTTGGAGGCTTTGCCGAAATCACAAGGTTTTCGGCAACATTTCGCTTCCTTGCCATAGGTGTTGTGATACCAACACCAGTCAGGATTTTTGAGAGAACGTGTGTTGGACTTCGATCGTCCACGTGCGTTTAGCCGTTGAGGGGATTTAGAACGACGATAGGAGGAATTGCCAGGCTTGTTTGACCTAAGCATCTGCTGGACGGAGTTGATTAACTCTATCATTGCAGAATCCTTCTTCGAAGCCTGTTCGGTAACTGAGTATACTTCGGTAACTGGCCGTTTCGTTATCTCTAGAATTCTATCTGCAGAGACAGCTAAGTCATCCATGAGAACACCCTGAAGTGTCACAAGTACAGTCTGAACTGACTGTAGCAGTTTGGATAAAAATAGTTCTCTAAACAGTCCTTCATCGAACGGACTTTGGCCAAATATCTCTTTCATTCTTGCCAGCATGCTCACGGCTGACTGATCCCCTAACTTGATGTTACGAAATAACTCATCCAGACGTTGTCGATCCGTGAGAACGTTTCTCTTGAGGAGGGATGCTTTGAGCAACTCGTACGAGTTACTTACCTCTGGATCCGACATCTGCAGAGTTACGCACCTGCTGAATTCCCGCGGTAGAGCGTGAATAACTGCAAGGAACTGTGAACGTTGATCGGTTATGCCATGTTCACAAAAACCAGACACAGAAATCTGAAACCACGTTTCAGCATTATCTGGCCAATATGGTACAAGCTGAATTATTTTGGCGGTTGAGCGTATGCGAACAACCTTGGGGCTAGGGTCAGTCATGACGAAAAGTGTGCCGATAACAATATAGTACAAGAATAAACACAAAAAGGAACGAACTCGTCAGGTTTATCTGCGTGTGAATTGAAGATGTAGTTCGTGGTTGGGCTCACCAGTTTAGAGGTTGCAGGTATCGACGTTCGCGAGTTCTACGGATTATACTGACGCAAGATCTTATACCAACAACTTCTATAGTGTTCGTTCTTCGAGTACCAAAGATAAAGCAAAAGACCAGATTTAGTTGTCCAAAGTACGTAATATATTTCGGGACCAAATCGCGAGTTGAAGTGAATGCTTAGCTGGCTAGTAATCGTGCACGCACGTGACACGACGGAGTACCAAATGGCGGGGATGCTTGACCGGAAGCCTTCAGCTAAACAATTCGACTTCAGCAGTGAGGGTCAGCATCCAATGTTGAGTGATGATTGCTGTGGTCAATAATTTTGGGGAATTATTTACCGCCACACTATGCTTGACCAACATGAGACCTAATTCGTAATGTGTAATCCAAACAGCAGAGTGTTCGCTACCGTTTACCATATGTTAGAATACCATATATGACTTGAAGATATAGGTGATGAAATGAAAGATGAGTCCACAGTTTTTCTTAATCATTTAGATCACCTTGAAGGACCAGAGCGCTATCTGGTTTTGACCTTGAGATGCTGTTTGCAGGGAAGTGTTGTCGTAGTACGTTGTGTATTTCACTTGTATGGAACTTTGCACACTTGTGTTCGAAAAAAATTACTTTTTATTGTAATATCACATCTGATTTCTGGCTAGTACTTATTTTCATTTCATCTGTGATGACGCTTTTAATAATATTAATAAATAGTACTTCAAGCCTACACTGATCACCAGCAGTTGTTGGTAATTAGTTGTCTTATGTAATTTGCTAGTGTCAAAGAAACTGATGCAGCTAATTCAGGATGTTCGGTAATTTAACGGTTTCTAGAGGAAAATTATAATCGAAGGAGTGTGAACTCAGCATATATCCTTTCTTCCAGAACTTTTCACCAAGTCCAGTGCTAATGCCTCTTCATTATTTAAGACCCTGCAAGGTTAATTCGTTTGATACATAGAATGAAAATTTTAGTTAAGCATACTGTAGTGTGCTAGTCAAGAGCTGACTATAAGCTCACTATATATGCGGTATTCGTGATGAATAATGCAATTGGTTGCTTCAGTGTTACTTCAAAGTTAGCCTGTTAATAAATTACTGGACTTATATTCAGAGCTAGAGGCGTGACAGACCTTATCGCAAACATAGGGCCAGACTTCACCCACCCAAGTTTTAACCCAAACTGACCCAAATATGGCAACAACAGGTTGCGTTTGAAATGTTATCCTACATTATCCTTACAAATTACAACTGTGGAAAGATTTTGTACACTTTCGGTAAGCTTTTTGTTTTCATAAAGTAAAAAGAAATCTGCGTAATCTAGACTGTCGTTGACTGAGTGAAAGGCGAGTGGTAAAATTAGTCTTCTTCATCTGAACATACTTATGGTTGGAAAAAGTGGTGGTAGTCATAATCCTTTTTACGTATCCAAGTTAACAAATAATGCTTTAGTTTGGGTAAATGGATATTATCATCATCTCCCACGCAATAAAAGTTGTTCATAGCTTGCTACCGTGTAACTGAGTTCTAACACAAAAGCAAACAAATTTTGACCAGTATTGATCACAAGTGAATAAATGTGTTTAGATTTCATCACGATGTTAGGCAGAAACCTGGCGGAGGATGAATATTTAGTCGAGTTTGTTGCTTTAAAAATCCCCTCAGGATAATTGGCAACGACCAGAAGTCATATCCAATACCAATAACACAGTTAAGACTTCACTTGTTGTATTATCTTTATATCTCAATAGAAGCCACTCATCAGATACCACTACCTTATTTCTTTGATGTTTAATTAAGTGTTGGAGGTATAATATTAATGTTCTATTTAGGTTGTGACTACATAGTGGAGGATGGAAAAGTAACAAAGCAAGTTGAACAATTTTGTAAGGTGCTCAGTATATCTCCCCTATTATTAAACCACTAACGTATCCTTCTTGGTTGTAGTCTCACAACTGCCAGTTTCTATAACTACCCGGACTGTAGTGTGTTGATACATATCATTTCCACTTATATATTCTCTGTGCATCATCACTCATGACTCTTTATCAGTCTATACTTAGTTTGTTTTTGTCCTTCGCTGTGCTCGAAGCTTAGACTCCTTCCTAGTGCATCCATCCATTATTTCTGAAGAAGCTGTTGAAATTTACCGATTCTTTTTGATCATTTTCTAAGAGTCGAAAACTATATATATATATATATATATATATATATATATATATATATGTATATATACATATATATATTACTGTTCACAGAATACTAAAGGTGATGCTAGGATAAGTAGTTTTTACATTCAGCCAATCACCAGTATGATGCGGCTGTGACTAGAAAAAGTTGTAAATAGATTCCTAATTTGTAGGTCCCTGGTTCTAACGTCAACCTACTTAAAGAATCTTGAGCGGATATACTGTGTTACCAGCTGTGAATCAATGTCTTCAGCTCATAATTAAATCCATGAATATGTACTTAGTTTCTAAATCTCATTATCTTAACCAGTTATTACACAAACACAAGAGTAGATTTCATATTTGTTTCATATCTATCTATTAATCAAACATAAATGTTCAAATATTCACATTCGAATGCACAATAAGTTATCTTATTATTGATATTTGCTTTTATGTGCATACCTGCTTCACTAGAATGTCCGTCATTATCCTAAGCATTGGTTCATTTATCCCTTTGACTGAAGGCTTTTTATTAAAGCATCTAAATCATGTTTTATGAGGTTACTAGTACTGGTTAAGTTAATCGCCTTCAAAATCCATATCTGAATGCTAACCGAGTGAGGAATAGGTTTTATTACGGTTTTGAAATGCTTCTTTGTCATTGATGTGAGTCTAAAGTTAGGCTATAACCATACACTTTCCAAACAAACATTGTGTTGAAAAAAAGAAATCTACAAATACAACGACTTGTCATATTGCTAATATAACCAGTTCAAAGGTAAAACACTTAAAATGCCTCTTAAATTTCATAACACTAAACACAAATAAAAGACCACCTATGCTTGAGCTGTCCAGAAGAATTAACTTACGGTTTTATTTGTCTTAAGATATTGTGTTTGAAGAGTGCCGGATTCGAACAGTATTCGACATATTGCAGCCTAAATAACTGGGTAACTCTGTCAGCCTACCAATACTGTGTGGCTCCTATCCCGGGACATAAAAGACCTTTTCCAGGTAACAGTTCAAACGGTTCTGCTCTTACATTAAGAATATTCAATTCCACATTTGCTGCTGACCTTCTAAGCGACTGTTCACTTCATTTTAAGTGACCTTATTTACATGTTTCTGTGCGAATACTCCACAATAACATTTTAGTAAATGGCGTTTTAACCGGTCTTTAAGACTCGTTCTTCTGACAAAAGCCAGTAAGTCTTTCATTTTAAAGTTGACCATATCTAGTATTGTCGTCTCATGCATTTGCTGGAATGTTATATATTTAGTTTCTTTGCTTTGATGCCATTTCGCTAACTTTGTTTTAGAAACACTGTCATTTTTCACGAGAAAGGTAACTAGCAGTAGACCTGTTAAGCCTAGAGAAAATCCTGAATCATTGCCTTCTTCCATCGGGGATCCTCTCAATTGTCCCGACTACTTTGGGCTTAAAAATCTGGTCAGCATCCCTGAATTATTTCATGCACGTGTCCATTTTGGTCATCGATCAGTGCTTCGCAATGACTACATGATACCGTACATATACGGTTGCAGGCAAGGAGTAGATATAATTGATCTAGATCAAACACATTCTTTGTTGTTTGATGCACTCAACTTCGCAGCACATATTGCTTATCGTCAAGGCATAATCCTTTTTATGTATTCTAATAAACAAGTAAGTAACGCTTAGTGTTATCTAATTCTTTTAAAATATTGTTAATCATTACCATATGCGTAAAATATTCATTCCTAACGTACATATATACCTTTAATTCCTGGTTGCATGTTTTTATGAATACGGACTTTGAGGACACTAGTAAGCTAATTTATCTCTTGAAGTGTGCTTCAAAATGTAAAAAGTACTTAATGCACAACGATATCGTTCACTTATTTGAACACGGCTTTCAGAGTCGATGTGGAGGCATTAGATCATTTTTTCCGGATGATCGGTAATCCACCTACGCTAACTTACTACTTTTGAAAAGGAGAATCGGAAAGTGTCGACCTCAAAAATTATACACTTCAGCTTACCCTAGAGCTTTTCATTGATCGCCTAAAAACTACTGCTTCACTTGACCGTTCTTCACAGCTTTACTGAACCTCAGTTAGCAGTTAGTGTACTGTCTAAGCAAGTATTACTACTAAAACTAAGAAACATCTTGGCAAACGCCTGCACGTTTTTGTAGCCTTTGCTTATACACACTGATTAGCTTAGACAAGCCGGAGGGTAAGTAGTGTTACAGACTATTTAGTCAAATATAAAGAGGTGAATTTGCATATGTGATTATCGGAGGGTGTGACTTTGAGGCATGAACAAGGATTCAAAATGGATTAGTAAAGAATTTAGGCAATGTTTTAAGAGTATTAACCAAGAAAACGGATCTATAGACCGCGGAATGTCGGTAGCTGTCGCAAAATAATCATCATCATCATCAGTCCCTTGACTTTCGTCGTGGGGGTGCTATGACAGTTCGCGCTATCAGTCTTCGCCATTCTTCTCGGTTTAATGCTATTTTCTGTAGCGTATCCAAGGGCATTTCAGTCCACTCTTTTATGTTGTCAAGCCAGCTCTTATTCGGTCGACCTCTCTTTCGTGCTCCTCCTACTGTGCCTTGTAGAATCGTTTTGGACAATGTGTCATGTCTTACCGTGTGGCCGAACCATTGTAGTTTCCGTTTCTTTAAAAATAATAAGGGCGCTAAAATGTATTTCAGTGGGTTCAAACTGCAAAAGCCATCTTATTGGTGAAATTACTATTGCTATTACCACTCGTTTCTTGCGTTCCAAGTGAAACATTAGGCTTCAGCGGCATATCTCTATTGCAATTAGTTATCCGTCATCACTGTCAGATGGCTCAACAAAGGCCCACAGGTTTCGGTTTATTCATCACGTAAACCAACCACGGGACTCTTGGGCGCCCAACCTGTCGCCTTCCACTCGAAGGATTGGAGAGTGATGTAGCTCGATGGTCTTTTCAGCCTATGTCTATAGTTCACCTTCACCTCCGTCTGCAGATATGTTAGGCAATAGGTTCTTAGCTGATTCGCTGACTGCCAGAAATTTTCATTGCATATCCTTGATGCGTATCTGGTATTTGGTATCGACCGAAGGCAGCTATCGAGGGAGGTCCACAACAAACTTTCGGTGAGGGGCGCCCAAAGTCTCTGGAAGAATTGAGAAGCAATGACTTGAAACTAGTGTTAAAAATTTGGAGCTTGCTCCTTGTACCGCAGAAACTTCGATGCACAAGAAAAATGTAGAAAATAAATTTAATCTTCGCTGGAATCAAAGAGACAAAATTAGGCGGGCTTGTAAAAGCCAGTCAACAGATGTGTCTTCTGTTAGTGAAAGCAAAATAAGCATGGGACATGGAATGTTCGTACGATGTAAGACACGAAGGTAGAGAAAATATTACAAGAAAGCTATGATGCACAGAGATGTGCGTGAGGAAGGATGAGTATTTGGAGAGTAGTGAGAATTTAATGATTCTGGAAAATCACAAAGAGTGAATGCATCCGTACTGTAAGAACGATCTTGAGCCGTATCACCGACAGTTTTGAGTTGTTAGTTCTTAAATTCTTGAGGACTACAGAACAAGCAGTTTATATCTCCATGTGGCTCACATCAGTAGTCAAAGAAATCGTAGATTGATGCCATATTTTGATCTAACCACTACAAGTTCTTCTCAAACATAATCTTATGTCAACTAACATTACTCCTGAAGGAAGGGGTGGCTTTGAATGCATAATTCGTGTCTTAGTTTTCTCAATCGATGTAACTTTACTTTCTCATCCATTTACTTCCTCTCCTTACTTAATACCATAACTAGGCTCACCATATTATACCACTTAAGTCGGGAGATAGCATGCAAACCTCTAGCCTTATTGAATCGTGTTGTGAGTATGGAGTATTAGTATCGCGTTTTATCTAAGGCGTGGGTGTGAACGAATAACAATTTATGATACATGTTTAGCTGATTCACTCTTTCGATCAATTCAACTTTAAATGTGCAAAAGCTTACTTGTCTAGTCTGCTTAGATATTTTGACTGTACTTGTGATTTCTGCTATAGTAATTTTATTTTTGAACAAAGAAAGAAGAACAAATTGAGCAGGATAAAATGGTTCTTCTTGATTGCATACAATCTTTATGATCCATAACTATAGTATTTGCACATCTACACATCTATATAAAAATTGTTTACGGTTTCATGTAGATGAGAAGAACCACTGAAATATAATGATGTCACTTTACCCTGTTTAATTTGTTCTTTGTTTGCCCAAGTTTATCAAGGAAAATAATTGTTTGTAATTTCACTTTTTTAACTACCTTACATTAAAAACCATTAGTAGTAATCATAAGATTTCACTGGTTAAAACAGATAACAAGGAGATGTGTCGTTTGTCCAGTGATTAACACAAGCATCTCATAATAAACAAAGAGAAATTAGGCTAAATAGGAGCCGATTTGATCTAATCCTCTGAGCTGCATGCCGAAATACAGGGGGCTTGATTAGATTCTTAATGGCGTAAAAAATATGCGGTCGACGATGTCGTATGGTTCAAAGTCGTTCATTAGTAACTGAAATGTATTCGCTTTTAATCTTTCCCTCATTTTCAAGGAAGTTAGTAATTGTCATTCTTGTCTTCCTAATTGAGTACTTTAATGAGCTTTTCTTCTGTTGTATCAAAGAGACTTTTCTGCGAAACTTCACGGTGTGTTGTGTACCGATAATGACTTTTCAGTGCAGTTTCTCTATGCCCTACATAAGTTCTACTTTACATTCGCAAAGTGATCAACGATCACAATTGTACAAGTAATTTTCCCATCATTTTAACGCTAAGAACTGTCTTTTTTGTTTTATGTATTTGAGTTGCAAATCTACTTGTACTTTGCTTTTCCGTACTTTGCAACCCTACTCATAAATTGTGTAATTTGTTAGTTTCACGTATGTAGTGGTCTACGATTTACACTGAGATGATGAAGATTCTCTAATACCACAAGATTTGTGGAATTGAAAGTAGTGTAAATAGATTGAAATGCGCATCCTAGATTCCACCATCAGCCAAATAAAATCAGAGTATTACATACGATATTAAGTGCAAGATATAATTCGTTTGCAAGAAAATCGATTATACAAAGCTTTTATTCGTATCATCTAAACTGATTCATTGCACCCTGCCTTGTCACACCTAGATTCATTCATTGTTTGTTATGCAATACTGTTTGTATCCGTCCTTTGAGCATAAAGTTATTATTTAAAATTTCTTCTACTGTCTATGCTTTTTCTAGATGTTACCTCTTGTTGAAAGAACTGCCGAAACTGTTGGTGAGTACTCGTACTGTCGTAAGTGGGAGGGAGGGGTGTTCACAAACTCATCAAATGTGTTTCACGACTCAGTGAGGCTACCAGACCTAGTCATTTTTCTCAGTACTTGCAACTCGATATCTAGGCCACATGCTGCCGTACGAGACGCAGCAAAAATGCTTATCCCAACTATTGGTGTTGTGGATACCAATTCTGATCCCAGATTAATTACTTATCCTGTACCTGGAAACGATGACAGCCCAACATCCGTACGTCTGTTTTGTGCGCTGTTTTCTGAAGCTGTTGCAAGAGGAAAAAGAAGTGCTTCCAGAGACAACCTCTTGAAGCAGCAGTGGCTTCGGCAGTCTGAATCATCTAAGAATTCTGAATTAATACAATCAGCAACTAGTTAATGCAATGTGTTTTTTTAATTACTTAAGTTTTGTGTATATATGATTCTCGAGTTATAAATGCTTTTGACATACATAGTCTACAGTTCTTTTCACTGTCCAATATGTACGCTTGTAGTTCGGTTTCAGGAAACTTGGTGGACTGAAAGTCAAAATGTTGACGTGACTTGGCAGTGATTATATTGTTTTCGTAATCAAAATTTCGTGTCTATTTCAAGTGCTTCAGAGAAATTTAGACCATTGGTATTACAAACATAACCGTCCTGGTGCCTTACTAGACAATAGAATTCGTTTTGATCCTTAGAACCAAGCTTAATTCCTGGCTGTAAATGACACAATTCAATCGAAACATTGTACATAAACAGTGGAGATAACTGTCCACTTAGCACTAATGAACCTCAACTGTCAGTGCAACTAAAAAGCACCAAACTACCCTTACGTGACATAATTTTTAGATATTATCTGTTAATATCCTGAAAAGGTAGATGTTGTGTTAACATATTACTATCATTCTACGGTCGGTCTGGTGTCTCCCACATTGATCTGTTACCATCCAAAACCAGCATGCACCATTAGATCTCAGAGCTACATAATGATGCTAGCACTAAATACATGCAATCAGCCAAAGACAATGGTGAAATTACTAAAGGAACTCAATCCTCACAAACCATGCTGCACAAATGCAGAGCAGAAGTGCCCGCATAGAAGTGCTGTAGACCCACACCTTATTACCAAGCGAGATCCAGGACGCTACTGATTCCATCTGTCGCATTACACTGACTCAAATTTCCAGATACGCAACTGCAACTTTTCTCGAAAATTCACCCACGAAGGCGAATTCCCATTAATTTGTCCGTTCTACATCACTTCAGTGTAATAAAACATATCATATGCATAGAAAGTGCAGAGTAACTGTACAGCTGCTAAGTAGCCATTGGAAGACCAGTTATTAGCTATCAGATACAGCAAACCTACAACTTCTGTGAACATCCCTGGAGAATGTTGTGAACCACAATGTTAAGGACAAGTGGTGAGGAGGCACAAATAACAAACATACACAGCTAATGCAAATATAATAACAAGGGCTTAATTACAATAAATTAGTTAGAACCCAGTTGCCCGAAACGCATTTTCTGTGTCAAAGACCGAGTCCCACCTCCACAACAAAGTTGATACCCGAGTACAATGTTCATGATGCAACATTCCCTGTAACTTACAGTTAAATATTCCCTATTTTTCCGCAGCTCCCGTCAAATTGGGCCAAAATTGTTCTACTTCCCCTAGACAGCATGACTATTATGATGTGTGCCTTTCCATGATGAAATACTTGTGATGAAGACCATAATTGAGTACCATATGATGAAAAATAGATTATTACACGAAAGTTAGGTGCATGATGCTTTGAAGTTTTAGAAACTGTGCCGACATGGTTACGCCGCAGGCCTTTCCAGAATAATTTTGATATCCATTTCTACTAATGAATAAAACAGGATTACTTATCCGTCCAAGTCTGGAAGTGTTGGGTTCTCTTTATCAAGATATTGATCAATAATTAGTCGAAATACCGGAACTATTAAGAAGACAAACAACTAATTTCCATTAATGACACGTTACAATTTGCTGAGGTTATTGGAGATTTCAATGCATCAGGTGGATTCATATTTTCACTAGATGCGACATCGTTGTTTTACTAGTGTGACCCTTGAAGAAACCATTTGCTATATATGTGACTATATCGATGTATGTAACTGAGATGGAGGACTGACTGAGGTGCACATCCAACATCTAATTCGACTTTAACGAGTTATGTTGACCGAAAAGTTGGGATCATCTCTGGGCCCATTACAGTTTTATTGTTTCATATCAAAGCTTGGAAACACAAAATTAGTCAAACTCGATGGCACGTCCATCATATACAACATGGATGTTGTTGTTTCCACCAAACTGCCAACCATTATTTGAATTCATCTTTGGAAAGGACGAGTTTAACATTTCTTGTTAATAAGTTCCTCACAGAATGTTTCGATGGATCTCTTAAGGTATTTAACCATCAAAAGCGTACATTGGATGAACAATTAACCAATTTTCATATTTGGGTCTTTTTCCAGGAAACCTTATCTATTTCCCCCCCCCCTGATATGGGCGTTCACACTACGTTAACTAATGTCTTCCCTAAGCGTCACTCTTGATTAAAACGGTTATCCCAAACGTCCTATTAGAGAAATGAACGGTAGGCATTTTAAACTGGTTACCAGCCCACTTCTAAAGAAAACCACCTTCATGAATCTGGAATCCAAGTGATCAGCAAGATGTTCGTTACCACAAAACTCGTTGATTTTCAATAACGGAACCTCTTCTCTGCGTACGCTAAATAAGCCTCTTTGTCTGGCCATCTGTATGCACACCTACCAGTTTATTTGCTTTAGTGGAACAGGGTACACCGACAGAACGCCCTTCATATTTTAACGAGCGCATAATTTCACAAGCAAGAAGCGTGAGAAATCCCATTTGGTCGACTCCTGTCCCCCAGCCAACTATAATGATGGCTTTACGACTAATTAGAAACTGCCGGACCCATTTAGTTCCACACCAAAAGAGGCCTCGACTTATCATGAAATTAAGTCAGCCTTCTATGTACAGTAGAAGTGCGTACAGTACATCTTTCCATCTTGGCCTATTTCGGTTTTGTCTGATAATTCTGTTTACCCCGTCCTATTAGAATTATTGCTGTTATTATGCTAATTCTGAACAGTTCTCGTAACATAGCTACCTTATTTTCCTTCCTACCTCGTTATGTAATATCCACCTACAGATCCTAATAAATTCACAGCCTACATCAAAGGTGCGTTGACCATTCTCTCCGTTGATGTATTCGAGATCTTATCAGATTATCCATGATCCCAATATAAGGCGTGTTTTACAAAAAATGTCAAGACACTTCTGAAGTGTAAGCATGAATACCTCTTCACAGACTATGGATCGCCTCATTATGCAACATTCTACTCCCCCCTTTCCCAGAGGCAAGAGAAACTGCAACTGGTTGTTAGGTGTCTACCATAGTAACACGACTTTTGGGCCCCATCGATTTACACAATGGTAACAACGGCTTGTAACCTAATCGCTGCCCTAGCAACTTTTCCGCCACAGTACCCATGGGGTTACTGAGATATGAGACCTAAGTCACGTTGTATTAACTTCATAAACTTTCTGCCTATTGTCCACAACGTTTACTAAATGTAGTAGGTAAAGCATGTAATCATAGACACTAAGTTAGCATATTACGGCGAATTTTCATGCAAGCACGTCTCCAGTCGGAGATCTTATGCACACAAAAAACCAGGATGACTTAGATATCACAGACCAACTGAACGGTTGTCTCGAAAAGTTACAACTTCCCATACGAGAACCTCACACAACTTGCGACCCGGATTTGCTTAACAAGTCCCATGATGACCAAACGTTGCATTAGCAGTAACTAATTGGAGTTACTAAATCACATACTTGTGGCACAAGTCTGACAGGATAACCGACGTTTTGAGAGGATCGGGGTTTCGGAGTAGATTCAGGAAGGGGATCGGCAATAGGAAAAATGTGCCCAGGAGACTATGAACTTTGGGCAACTTATAACAACTTTGAAAATTTTATCGCTCCTTAATTGTGACTGCTTACTTCAGCTCAGTGGAATATTCGGTTTGGGTAGCTGCTACATTTGAACTTCTCAATCTAATAAACGCAATTCTCTAGCTTCGCCCAAACACGTAAAGCTAAAATATTCTGGGTTAAGATAAGCCAAAACAAAACAAATATTTGCACAGACTGGTATATAAAGTAATAATGACAACGTACCACTCTAATCTATTAAACAAATGGAGAGTATTTAACTATATTTGCGGCAGCAAAATCACCCCTTCATGTGCATATATGTGATCACAAAAGGCTGAAAGAAACTGAGGCACATGAATAACACCATCTTGGCTGCCAGTTTGTGAGGATTATCTAATTTCATTGGTTGCAATAGAGCACCAGGTTTTCCTTCTTGATCGATGTGGTCCAATTGTTCTTTCAATGGTTTGATGAACGCAGGTTGCTTGACAATCTCTCGTAGCATGCTGAAACTACGAACTCCTGTCTACAAGTCAGTATATTGATATAAGTCATAAACCTAAAAGTTACCCTAAGAGCCATATTAACGGGAACACAATAGATAAAATAGCCGCCAACTGTGACTGTTCAATAACAGGTCAAAATAAACACAGGTATTACATGGAATATGAAATGGCAAACAGAGGAGATAAGAGTGTGTGAAAAAGTGACAGTGTCATTCGATAGACTATAATTAGTGACCATTAAGTGGCTTAATCCACTATCGTGTTCTTTTTCCGTATTATCTTCATTCAGACAAAGTTCTTTGAACCGTCGTTTATACTTTGTTCGCAGATGATGAATATGATCCATTTCACTCTACTCTTACTCACAGGGGGTTTCGGGACTTTCGCCATGTTGGTTTAATGTTATTCTGCCCCACAATACAGTAATGTTATTTATCTGGTTGTATTCTCCCTTGTTTCCTTTGAAATTCACCCTTTAGTGCGTGGTTTGGACTACCAGAATAACATTGATTATGTTCAAGTCAGAAGTTAGCACACGGGAACTTTTGAGCCCACGATAATGACTTAGCACGTTAGCGGCAGTTAGCGAATGCTAATGATGAAGGTCGAAAGTCTCAGTTTCTCACGTTACTCAAACTCACTTTAAAGCTTGATAAATAGCAATGGCAGTGCTGCTTACGGGCATACTTTCTTTCAGGAACATTATAGAATCTTGAAAGCAGTTCACGACGACCCACTTAGTAAATATCCTTGGACGTAGAAGACTAGGATTTCCATAACGCTGTAGCCTGCAGTCACTCAGAAGTAGTTACTGGTTAGAAGAATTTAAAGGGGTGAGACAACTACCCAAGAAGTAACAGTATCTTCCCTATGACTTGTAAGGCTTTCTTTACTGAGTGGCATAGGATCATGAATACACTTATATTTGTTTGACTGAGTTTTCCCCCACTTTACTTGCTTACTGTTGTGCCTACAAGAATGACAATTTTAACGTCTGAAAGATTTTCCGTAATAAAAACGGGCAAGGCGCAAGCCTTGACCACTAAAAAAGAAAATCTATAATTCTGCGGATAAAGGGACGGAGATTTACAGTGTAGTGGCAGATAATTCCCCAAAATTATCAACCACAGCATTCATCACTGGACATTGGATGCTGCTCCGCACTGTTTGATTTGACTCGCTCATCTGAAGACTTACGGTCAAGCATCCACGCTAATTGGCAAGCAGTCGTGTTACATTCCTTCATTCGTGCATGATCCCTATCAAGTTAAGTAATCACCTCGCACTCCGATTTGGTCCCGAAATATAACTCGTTATTTGGACGGTCAATTACGTCGTTTTCCTTTGCTTTTGGTCAACGCGTAATGACTACAGTAGATGTTGTGGGTATTGGATCTTGCACGAGTACGCTTCACACTATTCGTTAACATCACCACCTACAGCCTCTAAATTTGTGAGCTCTATCGCGAACACGCAGACAAATCCGATGAGTTCGCTCCATTTTGTATTTGTTCTTGCGTCATGTTAACTAATTTTGAAATATATTTTTCCATGAGCGACTATACGTCTATCCGCATCCTTATCCAAACAACTAGCAACTCTGTCCAGCTCGTGCCATTTGGGCCATTCGGACTCATGGTTTCAGATAGCCCAGTATAATTTCAGTCGGCTTGGTCTCGCAGTTACGCACGCTCTACTCTGGGAATTAAGCAAATGCCTAACTGTGCATTCTTCAAGCCCAGAGGTAGGTAACCCATATGAGGCACTTAATTCAACTCTCATAAAGAAAAACGACTTCATGGATTGGCGGCATCTTGACGAACTATTTCACAACGTCGAGTTAGGTAATCAGTCGGCTGTGAACACGCCAACAAAAATACGATAAATTGTCGTCAGCCCTATGAGGGGCATTTCAGAGAGCTGTTCTTATCCAAATTGTCCTTGTAAGGGTTTCGAATGTACTGCTTTGTGGGTTAGTTCCCAGCAGACTTGTACCGTATATCCGATCAAAATTTATTAGCTACTTCGACTTTTTCAGCTGCATCACTATTAGTCGCGAAGCACGTAAGCTAGTCGTTGTTCTCTACTTCAATATATATAGGGCATTTGACATGGTATCTTAAAGTATTCTCTTTGAGAAGCTGTGCTAATATGAAATTCGCAATCCATTGCTGAACTGGTGTAAGTCATTTCTAAGCAACAGGGCACAGACCACCAAAGTCGGGCAGTATGGTCTCATCCTAGGCAGATCACAGGTTGGGTTGCGTGAGTTAGTTTCGTGGGATCACTTTTATTTGGAGTCTACATTAATAGCATTTGTAACTGCTTCACCTCAGGTAAATCATTCCTATACGCAGACGACCTCATTGTCGTTTACCCCTACTAACGATATGGTAAGTAAAATACATCTTGCTACGTGGTGTGCTGAATCCTGTCTAAAGTTCAACATTGACAAATGCGGCTGGATTTGTACTGGCAACACTAACCTTGACCTGAATCTTGCAATAAATGGGCGTAAACCACCCAAGATCAACTCAGTCATAGATCTGGGTATCAGATACTCTAGTAATTTAACGTTCTCTCAACAAACTGATTATGCTAGACGTAAAACACAAAGGCTTCTAGGATGCATAACTCGCACTTTCTTCTGTTGTGAAACCAGGGTTTTATTATACAAAGTATGTGCCTAACCTATTTTACAATACTGCCCGTTTATTCTTAGCGGACTGCGACAGAATGAGAAGTTCAAATTAGAGGATGTGCAATGGCAATTTACCTCAAGAACTCTTCGTCTAGAATGTGGTCTCGATTACTTTGAGCGTTGCGACAGACTGCGAATAGAAACAGCCTGGAAAGAAAGTCTCAAGCTAAACCTTATTTTCCACTACAAGCTAACTTATCTTCTCTTGCACTCCTCCAGGCGAATAACTAAATCCACTGCTGTCATCAGTTACAATCTTAGAAACCGTGGCAACCTAGTTGCTATAGAGCATTGTCAGACTTACATGCGGTACAACTTCTCAAATAAGTTTTCAGTCATTTGGAATAGAATACCAGCTGGTGTGCATGGTGCAAACACAGTTCCAGTGTTCATCCCCTCAGTCACCAGACTGCTCAAAGATGACAATGCGTCTGAATGCTACACCCTCTTTTTCACCCTACATAGATATTTTAAGTTCTATTAAACGTATAAGTTACAGCAAACCAAATTATAAATTTTAATATTACTGGAAGCACATGATGAACATTTCTACACAGGACGTTAATATTAGATCACACATAATATAAAAGTTAGCATAACAGGAATTGTTACTTAGTGTACTAACAATCATAGTTACTGCACAGAATATATATACATATATATAAATTTATAAATCACTCCTAGAGGACTCCACTTGCTTCCTTCTGTGCTGCTACCGTTTGACTTTTTAGCTCCTATATGAATTTTTGAATGAAACTGAAGAATGTAGACATTTGACCACTTACAAAGACAAATGATCTACAAAGATTATTGGTCCCATATCATACAACTGCCTCGTGAATTACCCATTACCTTCCCCACGACACATCCTAGATGACGGTTGTGGAATATACATTTATACCAATTAAAAAGTATTAATTTACAATACTTCATGGTGGTAGTTTATAACATAAGTGATTGTGTCTGTTAAAGTAGCTTATATTTCTCGTAAACAGCCGTTTATAAGAAAATATAAACTATTACCATTAGACTGCACCGAGTACAATTCACTTCTGGTGTTACACACGATGAAAATGCGGACAAAATTATACCAATACATCACTTATTTTAAATTAATACCCAATTTGGATTTAAATCAAAAACAATATACTAGCGCGCGCTCCTTGAATACGACGTCCTTTTTCCTCTCTAACCGGAAAATACCTATTTTGTGAATTATCCGTTTGGGAAACCTGATCTTCCTAGCCGGTGAATTAAATTCAACCATTACTTACATATTGAATCTCTGTGTGGTAAGTTCAGCTGTCTCGAACTACTGCCAAAGCTTCAGGTGCTATTTTTGTAGCAGCATCTTCCTCACTCGTTCAGATAAACAAGACTTGTTGGTCTAACACGTGATTGCTGTGAAGCCGATCATCCAGAAAGTACTAGGTAAAGTCGAAAACCTTTTCTTATCCTTGTCTTGTACTTTTTCAGTCTTATTCTCGTTCTTGTGGGTAGATGCTGTTGCACTCTTATTCTCATACAGCATAAGTTTTAGTGATGGTTAATATGGCTGTCGAGAGTAACCTTAGAAATGGCACTAAAAACCTTACTCTGTAGTCACAAAGGCTTCGGCCAGAGAAGGCAAACACCCAGGGACACCAACCCCAAGTCGCATACCAATCCTAAAGACTCGTGTAGGACTCGTCTGTCCTGATACTACGCCTGCATTGCCACAGTCTGGTACTGAAACGGCACAGGCAATACTAGAGGGACAGGATACTACACCTGCATCAACTGAAAGCTAGTGTGTGAAGCACAGTAAACCTAAAAGGAAACGCTCAAGACGTCATAAGACCTCGAAGGCGTCATCAAGTAAGGCAGACGAATGCCAGGCGTGCAGTATCATAGTCTGAGGTTAATCGGTCTATTTCTCTCATCATCTTTAACGTACCTGTGAGTAAGGACAGCTTGCTTGAACAACGGGCCCTGTTTGATCAGGAACAGTGGTCGAACCTGCGCAATAAACTAGGTCTGAACATTAGTTCAGTGAAATTGTGCAAGCTGTACAGGGGTGTCCACACACCTCAAGGTAAGCCACCCCCATTACGGGTTGCACTGGACTCTGCCGAAGAGGCCAAAAAGGTACTGTTGATGGCTCAGGTACTAGCCATCGACAGAGGCTCGAACATAAGGGTGAGACAAGACAGACCATGGGCTGTCAGACAAATGGCGAGGGAGTCACCGAAACTTTTGCCTTCTACCTCTATGGTGGTACACGGTGTTCCGGAGCTGGAAACGGGCACTGCCTGTGAAAAACACATGCATTACGTACAGCAGTGGAGATGGCTGTCGTCTCAGATGGCCCTTAGCGCTTATGGAGCCATGTCCATTACCCGACTACCTCGCCCTGCTCATCTCACACTGATTAGCTCCCCAAAGCTGCTCCCCCAAAGTGTCACATTCAACTCCCCAGAGCAGTTGGCCATATCACTTCAAAGGTGGTATGAGATCAAGGGGAAATTGAGAGGACACATCCGATGCTGCGAAAGCAGACCTCGAACCAAATGGAGGCAGCAAACTGAAGCTTTAATACGTCCCCAAGCTTCAGTGACACTAGAGAGATGCAGTTCTGAGAATAACAGTCTGTGTCACCCAAGTGTCCTGCCTAAATCCATGGGAAAAAACCACAACGGGCCGGTTCCATCGGGACTGGCCAACTAGTCCTAACATTAAGTCCCCTACCAGCAGACAGCTTCACGTCAACTACCCCACAACACGCTGAGGTTGTAAGACTCAGTGCCAGCTGCCTATATAGCAATGTGAGGAGCTGAGAAGAAAAAGAGGTGAACTCCGAAATCTCCAAGTACACCTACAACTGAAAATAATCATTCTCACCGAAACATGGCTAACTCCCACTATCGCCGATGATGAAATCAGCATAGGTGATATAGTTTTGGTCAGGAGAGACAGGGATAATAAGGAAGGAGGGGGAGTTGCTATATACTTTGATAGGCAACTTAAATGTGTGCGCGCAACGGACCCCCCACTTATTGAACTCCCAGACTCCATATGACGTCACTTCACCGTAGGCCACACCAAGCATTTATTTGGTGGCATCTACTGATCTCCCACCTGGGGGCCAGAGCACAATCAGCTACTGCTCAGCACTATCACGAGACTTGGGCTATGACGAAATCACCATTGCCGGAGATTTCAATGCCCCATCACTGAACCTTGGCTCGAGGTATGCTAAGGGGAAATTCGGCCAAAATCTACTGCAAGCTATTCGCAACACGGGACTTACTGAGAAAGTCGGAGACGACACTAGGTGGGGCCCTAGTGGAAAGTCATCAAAACTAGACTACATTCTAACTAGTGACCAACTACTCATTGGAAAGGTCTAGATCATGACTCCTCTAGGAAGTAGTGACCATGCAGTCATAGGTTTCGATCTCGTTCTCCGCGAGCATTCGCAGTGGGACGTTGCGCAACCATGTCTGTGTTACAGCAAGGCTGACTGTGCTGAAATGCGGAGGGTCTTGTCCGATGCAGACTGGCCCTTAGCATGGGATGAGCTGTCTGTGGATGAACACTGGGAAGCGGTAAAAAAGATTATTCATACAGTAATCTCGGGTACCGTCCCTTTAGTCACAACACAGCCCAAAAGAAAGTCATCATGGCTAAAGAGAGGCACGCAGCGTATTCGGCAAGCAAAGCGGAAGGCTTGGTTTACGTGGCGCGTATCTAAGAGCCAGATCGACCATGATGCATACCTGGAACTCAGGAACCGGTGCAATGCAAGAGTCAGGAGGGACAGGAGGTCATTCCAGGCTAACCTTGCTAATGAACTCCTGGCAAACCCCAAGAATTTGTATCGATTCCTGTCGGAAAGAAAATCAACCAACCAGGGGGCATGCGCATTAGTAGGCCAAAACGGTCAATATCTCACTAGTCTGGAGATGGCTGAAACATTCAGTTTAGCCTTCGCCAAACAGCTGAACAGCAATGTGAGTATTACTGTTACGGACCAAAATGGTGGCACCACTATTTCACAGGAGGAAGACCAAATAGCCACCCCCCAAATAAACCCTGCAATAGTACTAAGAAAGCTGCAGCGACTCATACCTGGAAAGTCCCCACGTTGTGATGACATCAGGCCATCTGTTCTGAAACAGTGCGCCGAAGCTCTCTGTAGGCCTTTATGTGACTTGCTCCAACACTCCATGGAATCGGGGAAACTGCCAAAGGAACGGAAAAGAAGCATCCTTTCTCTGATCTTCAAGGGTGGGGATAGCCGAAATCCCACTAGTTATAGACCAGTAGCTCTACTCCCAGTGGTATCAAAAGTACTGGAAAGTATTATTGACGATCACACCAGAGAATATCTCCATAGGTCTAATATACTCCATGAAGCCCAACACGGTTTCAGGAAAGGCAGATCCTGTGTAACAAACCTACTGTCAGTTTGGGACGACTGGACATCATGCTGGGATATGAATGTTCGAGTCCATATGATCTTTCTAGATTTTGAGAAGGCATTCGACACTGTTCACCATAACCTTCTCTTACACAAAATAAGCCAGGTAGGTCTAGGTAAACCACTTCTGTCATGGTTGAAGGACTACCTAACTGAAAGGCAATTTTGCACCAAGGTCAATCGAGTCCGATCATCTTGGCACAGCTCGTCATCAGGAGTGTCGCAGGGTTCTATCCTAGGACCACTGATGTTCTTGATTTTTATCAATGATCTACCATGCCGTCTAAGCTACCCGACTCTTCTATACGCTGATGACGTGAAGATATGGAGGGCGATAAAGTGTCCGGAGGACTCAGATAGACTGCAGGCAGATCTAAGGCTCCTGGAAGACTGGGCGGTGGCCAGTGGTATGACTTTCAACCTGAAAAAGTGCAAAGTAGTGAAGTTACGCACCTGTAGACTGCAGAATGCAAGTTATACCCTGTGCAATGAAAGCTTGTCCTGCTCAATGTCGGAACGTGACTTAGGTCTAGTTCTAACGGAGAAAATGGACACAAGCGTAAATTACACGGGGGATGTAGCGAGGGCATATGCGGTCATACACTTTACACACTCACTCCTGAGCTATTTCTAAGGTTGTACAAAACTTACGTCAGACCGCGGCCTGAAGTGCATAGTATCATTGTAACCACACTTCTTAGAAGAGAAGCACACCTCTTGTAGAGTGTTCAAAAACGAGCGACAAAAGGAGTGGTTGGTTTCCAAAATAAACTGTGTGATGGGAAACTAAATAAATTAGGCCTGCTCACACTTGGCTGCCGTCTGCTGAGGGAGGATTTGAATACTGCCTACAAGATAAAAATGACCAGAATCACTCGAACAAATAGGTTCTGCTATTTAGTAGGTATAGACTTCCTCGTGGAAATCCTAGAAGGATAGCTCATCAGAGGGCAAGGACCCGGGTGCGCTTCCACTTCTTTTCCCTGCGGGTGTGCCGTCCCTGGAATTCCTTACCAGCAGATGTAGCTATGGCACCATCTGTGGACGCCTTTAAGCGAAGACTGGACAAACATGCAGCGACACAAAGACTGCATCGAAATGGCCTATCCCCTTAAAATCGCATAGACCATTCAAAGGTAGACAATTAAACTGGTCGTTTTACTTATTTACATTCTCTTCCGTCTTACTCTCCTGACAGCTTTAACTACACCTATTATTATTATCATTGTTACTGGTATATATATATATACCGGTTGACTGACTGTTGTTACGTTTTCTTATTCTTTTTCTGTCTGTTAGTCTGAATTCCTTCACTAATTATATCTATTATTATTATCTCTTTTCTATTGACGACGATACCGAAGGACCAACTGGTGAAAGGATCAACTCCATTCACAGTAGTAACAGTCTTAACACACCTCATACTACAAACCGCATATAATTAATCCCTGCACTACTCCTTTTGAAGTCAACCAAAGCTA
Organism: Trichobilharzia szidati; assembly: GCA_944472155.2. Classification (NCBI taxonomy): domain Eukaryota; kingdom Metazoa; phylum Platyhelminthes; class Trematoda; order Strigeidida; family Schistosomatidae; genus Trichobilharzia; species Trichobilharzia szidati. The sequence goes on along the minus strand of OX235279.1, from coordinate 82,268,193 downwards.
CGACAGTCGAGTGGCGGGACGGGCTACGCAGACGTTCACCGAAGATCAGGAACCTCTACCTCACAATCAAGAGGTGAGCACAAAGAAATCAAATTCGTTTATACTAGCTCGTAAAAACGATATTGGATATTGGAATATACGATGCGGAACACACCAAAGTTATATGGAGGGATTGACTTCAAGCCTTTTATGTTTTCCAAGTATTTGTAATACCTCGACGCGCTTTTCGATTAATATGCTACATTTACTTAGTTACATAAAACTCTTGTTTCTGTGGAATTTCTTGCCAAGAAGCTGTGGAACATATTGTTGTCATTTACCTTTTGAACACTTTATCTGTGAATATAATCTTGTTGACTGATAATACCTATAATTATCTGCTCGCCATTTTGTGAATGTCTAACACTAATATCTGTAATTGTATATATTGATGGATTTACATGTCCAGGTTGGCTCAAGTTAGTGATTCTATGATTTTAGTATCATGATACGCGCGCGATTCTGATCGGACGTCACAATCTCTTGGGTGATGATAAACGTTATAGTGATATATTATCGCGCGATGTATGGGTTATCGTGTTAACGCCTATAGAGGCGTTATAAGCGTTTATTTTTGTGAAAGTAGATGACTGGTTTCAGGCTTCTGTAGCCGAAAAAGCAACATTTTCCAGTATTGTATTCGTATTAATGGATAATACTGTCATGATATCCCAGAGGATGTATTACTTTAAGAACTCATCGTATATAAGAAAATTAGCATTGAAAGACTATTATTTGCGTTTCAGAGCCGTAATGGTTTGTCATTTGCTAGTTTTTTGAGGATATTAAGGTTGAAAATTAACTACAGGCAATGGCCAACAGCCGGCTGTTTCCATAGCAGTTATTCTATGATAACGAGACATTTGAAGGAGAACTAGCCCACATACACAAGTTAAATGTACGTTTTGAGGATGCCAAACACTTTTTTATCATCATCCGTGATGATTGGTATATTATAATATACCAATCATAATATGTAATTACATATTACATCGAAGAGAGCATGCGATGAATGAGACAATCTGCTGAATTTCCTGGTGATCGTATCCATTTCGATGAAGTTTCTAGTTAAAATCGCTCAGGTGATTGCAATTTATAACCTAACTTATTGTGCCTGTAGAGATGTCATGCATTCCTTGTAAACAGCCGTTTATAAGACATATTAAATTATTATTTGCTTGGTGCTATACTTCAGAAGAGGAACAATGTGTGTGACAGTGAAAACCGCAGAAGAATGCTGTCATGACCAAAGAATGAGAAAGGAGAATGAACCTTTTTCAGCAAAGGTAGGAGAATATAAAGCGTTTCACTTTTACATTACTTATTTCTAACTTCAGTGATTTAAAAATTACACTTTATTCACTTACTTGCAGGTGTTCGGTGAAGTCAGTCAACCTGGTCACAGCAATTACGCATCCCCGAAGTAATTACGAGAAACAATTGTGTAAAGACATTCGCTTATTATTTTTCATTAAATATATTTAACATCCTGCTTACAATACTTTTCTTATTCTATCTCAGTGAAACTAAATTTGTAATTATGACGAGATGGAGGCCTGACCTACCAATGAGACCTGAGAAAGTAATTGTAGGCATAATTAAACGTAAGCGAAACCATACTAATATTGCTACAGCTCAACCTATTAAATTAATCGTCTCGTGTAAACTTCATTTTACACTATATGTTAACACCCGTAGTCATATGGACTGACATCACGCTTTAAGTGAAACAATGGTAATACACTACTTGTGATTGTACTTAACTTCATACGAAATCGAACTTGTTGTGCTGAATTTTGATTAAACTGGCATACACGTACATTCTAGTATTTCCTCGCGTTTACAATTGTGCCCTAACGTTGCGATTACTCGACATCCGCAACGTAATTCAAAAGGCACTTGCGAAGGAATACGATGGTGTATTATTGCAGCAATCAACAATTCAAAAATCGAGCGAGTACAAAAGGTATCAATTGTTAACATGCAAGATTTAGAGTAATAACAAATCGAAGTACAATTACACAATGAAAGTATAGTACGATTATGAGTAATAAAACGGGTCACTACAATAGCCCCTCCGTAGAATGCAGGTAAATGAAGTCTACCTGTATTCGGAATGATATTGTAAATTACAATTACAGAAAAAATATATACGAGTTTCTGGTATGAAAACCGAATTGAGGATTTTAAGTTTTTGAGGTTTGATAATATAACTGTATATATGCAAAAATGTTAACAGCTTCGAAACGAACCAAAATGTTTAGAAAGTTGTGCAAAATGTAACAATAAAAGCAGAAAAATTATTATTAGAATAATAATGAGGTTGTAATTGTAAAGAGTTACAGAATAGATTTATATCTTAACATACAGTTAATAGTATAGTAATAAGGTAGTATGGAAATGAATTGGGTAAACATTCAGTTACCTCTATTTCCATGAAAGCTGGTTGTACAAGTGGAATTGTACAAGAAGAAATGGCTGTGCCAGAGAAGAGTGCAGCAGTAGCTGCTGCTGATACGGTTGAAAGTGAACCTCCGTCAGTATGTTGTTGTTGCTGGGGTGTTGTTACTCGGCGTTGATGAGTAACTTGAATTGATGTTTACTGAGGTTGGAGAGTAGAAGTTGGTTGATTGATAGCCATTCCCACAGAAGCAGTCGGCATACTGTGGTAAACCAGTGGCTTGAATCAACTGACCGTTAGGACCAACAGTCATGACTTTTAATGGAGCTCCTGGTGCCAGAGTGATAAACTGGGGAGTAGCATAGGAGCATGCAGCTACAGTACAAGGTTGACCACTGACAGAGACGTCAGTTGCCATCATTGTTGCTTGTTGCTGATGTTGTTGGATATAAGCTTGCTGTTGAGCTGGTTGTAACTGATGAGCTTGTGCTTGAATCTCTTGTTGTTGAGGTGATTGAGTAAACTGTTGTAATTGAACAGCTGTAGGACCGGCTTGAGTAAATGGAGTTGCAGACCATTGTCAGAGTGTTTGAACACCTGTTGACAATGCTGAAGCTTGAGGACAGAGAACTGGAATTGAGGTGTTGCATAACAGCCAGCTGCTACAGCTGCTTGAGTATCAGGGTGAACTGGGATAGCAGTTGCTGTGCCGCCAGGTCCGGAGGTACTTTTAGCAGAAACATCAGTAATTATACATCCAAATGTTATGAAGTTATAAAAGTTAATGCGATGGCAAAGATGATTTATTCCACTGTGTATAATTCGAAATGATGTAGTCCATCAATCAGCTATGTCGGGCTCGCCAATTTGTTGCTGCTGAATTTTGATTAAACTGGCATACACGTACATTCTAGTATTTCCTCGCGTTTACAATTGTGCCCTAACGTTGCGATTACTCGACATCCGCAACGTAATTCAAAAGGCACTTGCGAAGGAATACGATGGTGTATTATTGCAGCAATCAACAATTCAAAAATCGAGCGAGTACAAAAGGTATCAATTGTTAACATGCAAGATTTAGAGTAATAACAAATCGAAGTACAATTACACAATGAAAGTATAGTACGATTATGAGTAATAAAACGGGTCACTACAAACTAAACTGCAGGACCTAAGTTCTATTCTTACTTTTCAAACACTGAAGTTAGGTATTTTTGTCATTAGTCCTTACAGATTTACCTATGACTAGGAGACGTAATCGCGTAACTTTAGGCAGATTTTTAGACTTTAATGAAGTACTTACAATTCACCACTTTTATCGATGGAGTGTTCCTACAGAGTTGCACTTACGTATAGTAACGAATTCATATCCTAGGGAGCACCGGTCTAGCATCCCGTACTCCCAACGCGAACACACGAACAAAAAGACAACAATGTTAATAGGAAAAGTTTATTTTTATTGTCATACGAAAGTAGTTAATTTACACATTAAGAAAATGGTCCATTTGTGCCATTACTTCTCCCGCGTAATCTGCGGCAACCACATAGTGAGTGCAGAACAACTACATTGTTAACATTAAATGCCCAGTCGGTTAATGCACGTGGGCAATGTGGGCAAAACATGGGATAAACGGGTAATTTTGATCGGCAAAAAGGTGGGCAAAAGATGGTCATGACTTCCTCGCTTTTTGTTTTTCTCATAAAGAATTCTCAAAATCCTCCCAGCTAAAGAAACGCCTTCGCAGCATTACTTCACCGAAAATTCCACTAACGTGTGCATTGCCTACCTGCAATAAACTAAAAAGGCTTTGTCAATAAGTATCCATCTGTCTCTCAACTGTTTAAATATGATTCCGTGGAAAAAGCAATATGGAAATACATCACTTAGCAATATCCATCAATAAAATGCTACACGTATAACCTAAAATTGAGAAAAGCCCAAGAACTCACGGGTTCCTTGACATCGCCAGCAACCGATAGGCCAACAAATCGAGTATTTGATAAACCAAGCCTTTTATATGCACGAAAGAAGTAAAATAAAACGTTAGAATACTCAAATTTTACATTTATTCCCATCAAATATGCTTGTAAACAACGCATACCTTAACCACACAAACCTGCAACGACATCACCTAACAAGGACAAATTAAATATAAAATTAGCCGCCACTGTTCCAGCCAAAAAAATAATTTAATATTGAAGTAATTTTAGTGGCTGTCGACTAGCAGTGGAATCCAGCATACGCATTTCATGGCTACTGGGGTTCGTGTATCAGTGAGAACAGCATCACTCGCTGAGTCCAAAATAGAACTAAATGCGCTTCTCAGATTCCACTGCTAATCAGTCACCATCCGTCAAAATACTTCAAGTTAATCGTCGTAGGGTCAACACAGACCGAACATTCCTGTCCAATCAATCAACAGGAAAATTAATATTGTTGAATTAACAACAAATTATGAATCTTAACATATTTAACTCACGTCATTCTTGTTTTACTGTAGCCAACAACCAGTCTCCAAATATTGATCACATTGTGATCGGGTTTCTGTATTATGAAGCAAGGTGTATGCAGAAGACACTAATTGAAACTCTTGTCTTTTCAATTTATCTGGATTCGAATGGGATAATAGGTCAGGATATAGACTTTTCGATAAATTATAATATGCTGATTTAGTTTCATCAGCTGTTGCAGATTATTTCACTCCTAATACATTATAAGCATTATACTTTTCCCATGGGAAACAACTGCACAATGAACTGGTTTGAACAAATCGTAGAATCTGTGGACGCAACAGTATGAGACGTTCACTTATGATGATAATATTGTAGTGATAGCTTTAAAACTCCCAAATATTGTTAATTACCTTTCCTATTATATAAACTCAACTTTTTGACATAGAACTAACTAACTAGTTCAAATTTGTAATACCTTGGCGAATTATCACGGAAACATGTAAACAGTCTGAAAACAAACAAAATTAAAGTACACATTATATAAAGCTTACATACCTAAGACGAAACTACTTGAGATCAACAGTTATAAAAAATATACATACAAAAAAGGAGACGTTTTACAAATTATAAAACCTTACTCAACCTCAATTCTTACTCCTATCAATATTTGAGTAGATGAACGAGTGTGTCAACACAAGATTAAAACATATAATAATAACAGTAATTCTTAGGCGCTTATTAATTCACCAGTAAAATCGAATTTCGTGTGTTAGTTGGAGATTTAGTGGTGGAAAGCTCAGCTCGTGGTCTGAGGTTCGACTCCCAAACCTGCCCTGGTTTGCAGACCGGTAAGTAATATTATGGAGTGTGCTGCTGATAACATTTAGCAGCAGTATATAGAGAGATGTTCATCGGCAGAAAAACATCAAATTGCAGGGAGGTAGATTTGATGCCAGAGAAAGCCAATTTTACAAAGTTAGCATTTACAGGTGATTTCCACGCACTGATGCCATTCTTTTGTCAAAGAGGACTGTTCTTCACACGAAAATAGGCTGAATTAATATTCCGAGACGTAAAGTCTTCATGAATGATACTATGCCGAAAGATGAGGCTTCTACATGTAGTAAACGATTTGTGTAAATGAAATTACCCTCCAGCTATCCTATCTTCCTCATTATACCGATATTTTGACACAGTTCGCCTAAAACACTAATCATTGCAGCCAATATGCTAAGAGTGTGCCGCAGTCAGATCACATGACGCGGACACCAACATGACTAGCCAAGAGATGGGAATTCCCATCAATTCAGATAACATATAACACAATTTTATGAAAACTATTAACAAAAGTAGTTTCCAAGCGAAATTTTAACAGAACGTGATGCATAAGTCCAGCCCCTCGATCATGACATTAACGTTACATTTAATACTTAGTTTAGGAGATGCAATGACTATTTCGGACTGACAGGAAGACTCTTGGGAAGTATGTCTGCTGCTTCAAAAATTGGGTTCTTGTGATTTCGATGAGTACTGCAATATAATTTTGAAACAGAACCCCTGCGATCGCACTTTTGATGGAGACACCAAAAACAATATTTTGGTGATTCTTCACTCTTTGTCCTTCTATATTTTGCCATGTTATGTTAACCATTAACGAAAGTGATGATTTCCTCAAGCACGCTGTTATAGGCAACCATGAATACAAACAATTTCATTTGAAATTTCTTACAGGCTATCAACCTGAAGCGCTAATGCCTATCTGCAGCCTACAACCACCTAGGTTCGCTAACGTCAGAACGATATTGCTAAACGTTTCGGAAAACGTTTCCCTGGTCACGCTAAATGGTTTCTCTGCTCAGTTTCAACGAACGGTATAGCTGCAGAAATATACGAGCATAGTCCAGCCCGGATGCAAGAGTAGTCGTGAAGTACATACGGTCTGTTTAAAACCACACAACTTTACGTTGCACTCTGGTCAGACCATCCCTTGTCGTACTTTGACCGTCCAACGTCCCGGTTAATTGCGCGATACAAGCCAATTCTCAAGGAAGACACCATGTCATTCTGCTGGCATTATGTTCCTTGGCGCTTCATCGAACACTGTCTGCATAAAAGACGTCGCTGCCAATCCCGTACTGCTGCTAGACACATAGACGGCTCTTACCAGTAACACAACAACGACATTCACCACGACTGCCTTCCAGATATGAACACTCATTTCATTTCCTGCAGGAAGGTGGATCCATTAGTATGGTAGCTATTTCGTGTACCCAACCAACTGCCCACCGAAAGAGTGTGAGTGCTTATGTGAATAACCAAGTTCCGGAGGATGCACTAACGGAAAGTAGGCTCACATCCACACACAACAATTTATTACCCAACCACCTGCAGCTGAGTTTCCAAACGCCCTGAAATCCTTCAAAGCGTTTGCTACAGACAACAGAGCCAGATACAGCAGGTGGAGGGGAGGACGGACTGTCGGAGAACGTGATGTCATGTGCGATGTCGCAGTTCAAACAGAGAATTGGATATGACACGGGAACGAAATGTGACGACGGATACCTCCTGACAACTAGACGGCAACCAGAAGTTCACCACTGTATATGCTGTCCGGTACGTTCGGAGTACAGCAAGAAAAAGAAACCTGATGAGCCGCGGACATACTGCACAACATCAAGCCAGTTCTCCGACGCCAGTCACTCAGGCGCAGGAAACAGTGTGCCTCCAGATAATTTCCTCACAAAAGTAGAGGGCAATATAAAGGCCAGTAATAAGTTTGTCAATTAACTTTATCTTTTTCCAAGTAACTGCCACTGCGTATTATTATTATTATTGTTCCCTTGGGTTCCTAGTGGAACATAGGGCTTTAACTGCACGTCTCCACTTGCTTCTGTCTTCTGCTGTTCCATGTTATTCCATACTGTTTCATCTCCTCCTCACACGATCTCCTCCATGTCACCCTTGGACGTCCCACTCGCCGCTTCCCTTTCGGGTTCCACTCGAGGGCTTGACGCGCGATGTCACTCAACGGCCTCCTCAGCGAGTGTCCAATCCATCTCCACTTCCTCCTGCATATTTGTTGGGCGATTGGTTCCTGTTTCGTTTGTTCCCCATGCCACTGCGTAACATGAGACTAATGTTTACATTGCCCACTGGTTCTATCTTTTCTGAATCACGCCATTACTACCACATTATGAGTATCTACCAGTCGACATATTGGTGAAAAGTGGAAATTTGGAGCTAAAGTGTATGATTTTGGTTTGGCTGTGTTGTCTGACTTTACACCGAAAACTTCTCCTGGAAAACAATGAAAGCTTTAAAATTCATCCAGCGAACTCAGAGAATACATGGCGTGTTATCTCTCGATCCATGTCTACTTTGGCTTCACAACTCATACACATTATTATAGGGTAAATAATTCAAAAAATACAAAACAGTCCCCGCTCCGCAGTGCCTAGATATTACAGACGTAATGAATTTGATGTGCCGCACGACTTATCTCACCCACGGTTACGATCTATGATCTAACTAACCATCTCTCAGGTTTGCCGATGCTGAGATAAGTAGGGAGGTAAGGCGCTGGTCTTTTACGTGCATAGCTTGGAAGCATAAGTAATAATATGAACCATAAGCCTTTTGGTATTTTATCCAACCCCATCGCCCTATTCAGCCACATCTACAAAGATCTAGTTGGACAGATTCCTCATATGTTACGTTTGGAAATGCTCCGTCAAACGCTGATATTACGCTCTCTACAATATTTTATATTTCATGTGAAGCAAATTATTTCGCCATTGTACATAATTTGTTTGGATTTACACCTTTAGTGACAGTCAGTCAATTATTCTGTGCTTGATGTCCAGATAACTGCAAAACTGAGGACAGACTTCGTCTTCTGGGTTTTGAAATAAACATTTGAAGCTTTCCGGTCTTCATGTTGGGCTGCTTCATTGAAGTCTACGAGTTCCTATGTTTTTTTTCAAGTTATCCATTACAATAGCATGTGGTGATGTGTGCTCACCTCTTTGTCTTTTGGTTTGGAGCAGAACACGTCAGGGACTTATATGCGGGAATAGTTGCACGCGTTTTCGCTCAAAGACGAGTTGGGAACTGTAGATAGATTCTTTCAAAACAACCAACTGAGGACATCACTTAGCAAGCAGGCTACTTTTTGCGTCAACTGTACTCCTGGGTTGCATACAGCAGTAGCATACCACCCTCAAGCAAATAGCACGATGGGAAGCTCCCACCAACAACTGAAGGCCGGACCATGAACCCAAAACATCCCCGTCATTGGATTCAGTCATTATCCTCCGTACTTCTCAGCACATAGAATGCAACGAAAGCGAATGCTAGGTGTACTATATCAGAGCCAGTATACAAGAAAATACTGGGATCACCACGTGACCATAATTTACCTCAGTATCCCACCGAATAAAGATTACTTCTTATGAGTTAATAGGCTGAAGACCTGGAAGCTTTCATTCTAGCTCACCACCTCCGACCACAGTCCACAGATATTTGTGTCCATTCATGTTCGGAAACGTTTTCATACGGGCCTATCCGTTATGGCTCTATGTGTCGAATGTTGAAACCTACATCCGACGGATCACATAGGATTACCTAACACACAGACAAATTCTTTGTTTTAGACAAGGTCACGAGGACAGCATTAGTATAAGCCTTCTAAGACCCTTCCAACCTCGCCCAATAAACTAACTCGCTAGTTTTCTAGCTGGTCTCTAGCCCGGGTAAAGAGGCAGGGTTTAGCACGGGGCTTGGAACCCCACACCACTAAATTTTTCAAACCCCTAGAGAGACTTTAACACGCAGAGAATATATTAAAAATACAAAAACTTCAAACAACAACAATCTTACTCTCCACTAGAATCGGTGAGGAGAAATGAGGCTGGCTGGTGAAAGCCAGCCTTCGGGAAGCCAGTCAGCCAGCCGATGTGTCTTCTCTCGATGAAAGCAAGAGTAAGAATGGGTACGTGGAATGTCCGTACAATGCAAGAGACTGGCTACGTGGACAGCCTTCCCAAAGAGATGCGAGGATATGGCTTGGAAGTGCTGGGTTTCCGCGAAAGTGGATGGAATGGATCTGGATTGACAATATTGTCAACGGGAGAGCCAATAGTCTACTCCGGTCACCCAGACGACAATCACGAGCACACTGAGGCAGTGAGTGGCTATGATCATGTCGCCAGTGGCAGCCAAGCCCCTAATGCAGTGAGAACCTATTTCATCCAGGGTCATGATAGCAAGATTCAACTCCAAAGGAAGAAAGTTTACAATTATCCAATGCCACGTACCTACAAACAACGCGGAACAATACAAGAAGGAGGAGATTTACGGACAGCTACAAACACTAACAGACAACATCTCAAATGGTGACATCAAAATTCTCATGAACGATATGAACGTCAGTCGAACTGGGAGCAGACAATACAGGAAGAGAACTCATCATGGGTTGAGAGGCTCTCGGAGAAATGAATGAGAACGGAGAACTATTCACAGATTTCTGCGCTTTTAACGATTTGGTGACTGAAGGCGGCGTGTACAGGCCCCAGGATATACACAAAGTAACATGGATTGCGCCTGAAGGACGTACTACGAACCAGATAGATTTCATCTCAGTCTCTGAAAGTGGAGACGCAGCCTGTTGGAAGCAAAGTCGAGAAGGGGAGCAGATGTGGTCTCAGACCATCAAGTAGTTTAAGGGAACTTCAAGGTGAACCTGAAATCCATGAAAACAACTGGGGACAGACCATTGTAATTCAAGTTCAACATTCACAAACTGAAGGACAAAACCACAAGGGGTGCCTTCACTACGAATCAGATCACAGGAAAGTTAGAGGCACTACGTGGTATGACTGAGGGAATCTGTGTGGAAGAACACTGGAGCTCTCTGAAAGCGATGTTTAGGGAAACGTGTACACCTGTTCTAGGAAGAAGAAAGAGACAAAAAAGGAATGGCTGTCGACGGACACCTGGAAGCCAATCGTGAAGAGGATTGTGAAAGAGAAGACGACTCAATGTAAAGATGTAGAACAGAAGAAGCTGAGTTCAGTGTACACTGCACTAAATAAAGAAGTGAAGAAGAGTGCTAGAAAGTACAAACGTCGATTCTACGACGCAGTGGCTGGTGGCAACTGAAGCAGAACATGCCGCAGGCAAAAAACATCAGGGCACTATATCAGATAACCAAGTCTGTATCCAGGAAGGGATCAACCCAGATGATTAAACCAATAAAAGATGCTCAAGGGAACCTGATCACCAACCAGGAGAAACAAATCACTCAATGGGCTGATCAGTTTAAAGGACTCTTGAATCGACCACCACCGGCAACTTGTCTAGAAATACTACCAACAGCACGCACGGAAATCCCTGTGGACACCAGTCCTCCAGCGAGAGAAGAGATCCTGAGTGTTATCAAGCTACTGAAGTTCGAGAAAGCGGCAGGACCAGAAGGCATTCCTCCCGAAGCACTGAAGACGGCTCCAGAGATTACGGCAGATCTGGATTTAGCAGACGATATATGTTTAATGTCACACAAACTCGAAGAATCGCATGCGAAAACCAACAAACTGGCTCAAGACGCAGCGAAGACAGGACTGCAGGTAAACACAGGGAAGAAGGAGGTGGTGAAGATAACCAATCAACAGCAACAACAACCAGCATCAATCACTATCAACGGGAGAGATTTAACAGAGGTTGCCTCCTTCACTTATCTAGGAAGCATCATTTCAACTAAAGGCAGTCGGAACGGATGAAGGTGTGAAACCAGGGCAGAATCGGAAAGCCAAGATCCGCCTCCATCAACCTGAAACCAGTTTGAAAGTCTTCTACACTCCGCCTCAGCAAAAGGAACAAGATTCGGATTTTCAACACCACTGTGAAGTCGGTTCTTCTATACTGGTCAGAAACTTGCACTGAGTGTCATGAAAAGGATTTCCAACAGCCAGCTGCAGACTTTCATCGACAGCTGCCTTCGTTGGCTGCATACTGAAGATCAAATGGCCGGAAAGAATTAGTAACAGTAAACTATGCAGTGTAACAAACCAATCAAGAGCCGATTGATAAGCAAATTTGTAGGAGAAAATGGAGATGAATGGGGCATACACTGAGGAGGCTATTAAATGACATCGAACGCCAGGCCATCGCTTAAGTGGAATCCTAATGGGAAGCGACTAGTGGGTCGTCCTAGGGTGACATGCAGGAGATCGTGTGAGGAAGGGATGAGAGATTATGGTCAACAGTGGGTCCAGCTGAAGAGGATGGCAGAAAAAGGAAGAAAATGGAAGTGTGTTGTTGAAGCCCTATATTGCACTAGGAACCCAAGGGTATAATAATAATAATACAATAAAATATTGGAATTTCCGTGACTTCAGTTATGTTTAGTTTCAAAATATCACCTCGTACGCTTTCTAAACTATTTTCGATCATATTCTTGTACTTACTGTTAAATTTTTACTCCCTTTACTTGTCTAGTTCAAATCATATGATATCAACGATTCTTACGTATATTGTCATTTTAAGTTAGTACAATTCTATGTGCTTTTCAATTTCCATTTTTATTAGTAGAATATTATTTTAATACTGAAAAGTTCACTATCATCTCTTGTAGTTCCAACACACGTTCTCTCAAAAATCCTGACTGGCGTTGGTATCACAACACCTATGGCAAGGAAGCGAAATGTTGTCGAAAACCTTGTGATTTCGGCAAAGCCTCCAAGTCTGTGGGAAACTATCCCGCCGGCACGCGTTAGCAGCAACCGTCGCCGGTGGCACTAGCCGCTTACTTTACATCCATGATGTAATGAGCCAGACTAGATATCTAGTCGACACAGGCGCCGAAGTCAGCGTCCTTCCTGCTACAGCAGCAGATCGACAGAAGGATCCTAACTTCAACCTACAGGCTGCAAATGGAAAACCAATTGCAACCTATGGTCGGAAATACGTCTATCTGAACGTAGGTTTACGCAAACCTATTCAGTGGATTTTCCTAATCACTGACGTCACAATGCCCATCATCGGCACGGACCTACTTAATCATCATGATTTGCTCGTAGACGTCCGCCGTAAACGACTAATTGACAACACTACTAGTTTGTCTATCAAAGGCATAACTTACGTAGGCCCAAGCTTGTCAATCGTTAAGATGAAAGCAATCCCCAATCCAACTTTTCAACCGATTGTTGACAAATATCCGGAACTCAATTGCCCATCTAACGATCTCCCGTGTATAACCAGCAATGTTATGCACCACATCATAACCTCAGGACAGCCCGTGACATCTAAAGCACGACGACTGGCCCCTGACAAACTGAGAATTGCCAGAAACGAATTCGATCATATGCTCACCCTTGGCATCATTCGGCCATCGAATAGTCCATGGGCATCCCCATTGCATATGGTACCGAAAAAGGATAGTAACGATTGGCGACCCACTGGTGATTACCGGCGAGTGAAAGCCAAAACAACTCCTGATTGCTACCCTTTGCCTCACATACACGACTTGACGGCAACGTTATCTGGAGCATCTATATTCTCCAAAATCGACTTGGTTAAAGCATATAACCAAATCCCGATGGCAACGGAAGATATTCCGAAAACGGCTATCATCACGCCTTTCGGACTTTTCGAATTCCTACGTATGCCATTCGGCCTCCGGAATGCGGCCCAAACATTCCAACGCTTCATCAACGAAGTATTTCGCGGTCTCGACTTTGTATACGCATACTTAGATGACTGCCTCATTGCCAGTCCAGACAAGGAAACTCACCTTAGACACTTGGACTTGGCATTTGAAAGGTTACGCCAACATGGTGTTACGATCAATATACAGAAGTGTCAGATAGGCGTTGACTCACTCGATTTTCTGAGTCACACTATTGACTGTCAGGGCATTCGCCCACTGGCTACTTCGGTCGATCACTCTAAAAAAACGCGTTCTGGACGTCACGTTAGATTCCCAGAATACCTTCGCACCTATTTCACATAACTGAGTGACACATCAATTTTTTTTATGTTGCGTCATTTAACACAAGTAAATGATATTTTTCCTATAACCGTACATAAAATTAAATTAGATGTATATTTTTTTCCCCGATATTTTGAACTTTACATTAATTTACTGTATAGTAGATGCATGTCATATTTTTTTTTGGTAAAAAAAAACGCTTATTTGGTACATTTTTCTTGACAAGGTTCTCAGCATTCTTGTTTTCTTTTCCAGATGCAACGGGCACTGGACAGGAAACAAACGAAGCACGGGATCCAACGAACAAAATTGAGGAAGCTATGTACAGACACCCTATTAGCATAGGCAGACAGACCAGCAGGCTCTCGATCAAGCCGCTCGGAAGATTTTTTTCACCCATCAGGGAACCATCGAGATTTTTTTTACTTCCGGCTGGTCATGTCTTAGGGTCCTCACAAACCCACTAGGGGGGGAGTGAGCTGTAGCGGTAAATAATTCCCCAAAATTATTAACCACAGCAATCATCACTCAACATTGGATGCTGACCATCACTGTTTAAGTCGACTTGTTTAGCTGAAGGCTTACGGTCAAGCATCCCCGCCATTTGGTGCTCCGTCGTGTCACGTGCGTGCACGATTACTAGCTAGCTAAGCATTCACCTCTACCCGCGATTTTGTCCCGAAATATAATACGTACTTTGGACGACAAAATCTGGTCTTTTGCTTTACCATTTGGTACTCGAAGAACGAACACTATAGTGGTTGTTGGTATAAGATCTTGCGTTGGTATAATCCGTACAACTCGCGAACGTCGATACACACGCAACCCTAAAATCTTATACCAACAACTTCTATAGTATTCGCTCTTCGAGTAACAAAGATAAAGCAAAAGACCAGATTTACTTGTCCAAAGTACGTAATATATTTCGGGACCAAATCGCGAGTTGAAGTGAATGCTTAGCTGGCTAGTAATCGTGCACGCACGTGACACGACAAAGTACCAAATGGCGGGGATGCTTGACCGGAAGCCTTCAGCTAAACAATTCGACTTCAACAGTGAGGGTCAGCATCCAATGTTGAGTGATGATTGCTGTGGTCAATAATTTTGGGGAATTATTCACCGCTACACTGTGATACAATCATAAAAACAATGACCGCCTCAATCCATTACACAAACTAACAATAAAATCTCTTTTCTAAATCAAATAATGACTGATCCATTTTTATCTATTATCGCAAGCAAAGAAATTTTGAATCCTAGTAGATCACAGTACTCTGAAACATGTGTAATATTACTGATCCTGATGAAACCGAGAGCTTATTCTAGCAATCCCAGGAAGCTGCAATGGTCAGTTGTTGTTAAATAACTGATATCAGTCCGTGATCAACTCGTAAAACATAACTAATCCTTACAAACCAAACTTTAGAAAATTATTCTGATACTCGCTAGTGACTTGCTTCAGGTTGGAGCTTCCTGGAGTTCTAGTGAGAAGTCGTGACCAGTGAGGTACAATTAGAAGTCACGTGTGTGGATGGATGTCCCACCAACGACAATAGTTGGGGTCGCGCTAAAATCACGAATTGGTAGAAGTTAGAATTCATGAGCCATTGAATCGGGTCCCAGTGGCTGAATGGTATACGAGCTTGCCTTGTAACCGGAAGGTCCTGGGTTCGAATCCCAGTGGGTGCGTACTGCCGATGATTCCCAAACTAGGATAAAACAGCAGCTGTCCAGTACTCCCTGGTTTTCAATGGTTCTCTAACTGATATCAGTCCGTGATCAACTCGTAAAAAATAATTTCAAATAAAACTACGTTCCAGAAGTTTTGTCTGCAATGATGCAAATGAATCAGTTAAAATGTTCATTTGCCATGGAAATCCACTCACCTATTAATCATCCAAAAAATCTTCATCTAGGAAACTGTCAGGTAAAGGTGTTTCAAACAAACTTACATTTCAAACTACTTTTGTTGTTAAAATGTAGCCTAATTACATATCATACTTCATCAGACTTATAAAGCATTTTTGAAATTGACTCTGTATACCAGTATCCATATCGCGAATAAAAACACTGTTTAAAAGTGTACATAGATTAATAGCGTATTTTCATACATGAACACACGAAGGATTTAGCATAGCGGAATAGCAGTATATTCCAGTGTAGTTTCTCCTCAGGTGTCACTTTACAAAGAATTGTCAGAAAAACGTCTAATGTATGTTAAACACTGAAAAACCATTTCGCTAAGTGCAATATAAAGCTAATTATGCAAAACAGGAATGAAGCAGTGAACATTCTTGACAAGTTCAGTGATATGCATCAAGCAATAAACTTTACCATCGAGAAGGAAAGAAACGATAGCATTTCATTCTTAGACATTTTTTTGACCACGAAAGATAATGCTGTGGTGAGAGCTGTCTGCTAGCCAAAATTGGTAGACAGCAGTTTACGTCGATGTTTACGTCCCAAATCTTGGTCATGAGAAAAACAAGAACAAAGACTTTGTGTGGGCGGATACGATTCGCAAACATATGGTCTGACCTTCAAAGAAACAGCCACAAAGAGACGACAGATTAACTTTCAGTGAGAGAACAACCAATCTGAAGACGCTGTTTCTCTGCTAACAATAACCTATAATAATGTACATAAAAATATATAAATACCTCTTGATTTTCCCAATAAACTATCTGTTGCCTGGCCCTTGACTTCTGTCGTTACAATGTCACATTAAGGAATGTATATAGAAAACCTGAGACCACTAACTTGTTTTCTCAATTTTGCACTTTTGATATATCCGCCAAACTTAGTAAAGTGCTTAGTTTATAGAGCTAGAATGATCCGTTCAAAAGATTCTGTCAGTGAGGAACCCAAGAATATCACAGAATCACTCAGGAAAAGTACCTATTAGAACACGTCCTTTGGTAAGATATGAGTTTAGTGTCAAGGTTAGTCAGTATGGCAACGACTACGAAGAAGCCCTTGTTCATAAAACTGCAGTTTCTTGGTGATAACATCAGCGAAATAATAACACAGCACCTGAAGAATGCAGTAAAATTGTCATTCAATGCAATAGTGGTACACTGTCTTTTCATAAACACCCTGATTTCGCGTTCAAGAAATAAAGATAAACTACCTAACTTCTTCTGCTCTATATTTATCTACCGGTCTCAAAGCACCTGTGCAGCTAGTTACATAGGCGTACAACTAGGCAGGTTCATCATCGCAATGCTGAACATCATCCTGCTTGGTTAAGCAAGGGATAAACAAGATCTATTCATAACTCTGTCTTCAGTAAGAATAAAGCTGATACTAATAAAGCATTCAGTATTATTTGTCATGTTCTGACCAATATTAACCTTGCGAGTTTGTCTTCTATATAGAGCTGAAGCCAGACGTGTCTAGACAGAGGAAATTCGTGCAGCCATTCTTCACCTTGCCCTTCGTTTCTCATCCCCTTAGGCCTTTCACAAGTTATCATTGTCTTAATTATTTTATTGTTCTGACTACTTTATTTTTAGTCCATCAGAAGTACTCAAGAATTGAAAACATTTATTTCCCGATACGAATTTAAAGCAAACAATAAAGGTTAATAAAGCAGGATTTAATGAATTCATCAAATTTCGGTAGAACTCGTCGGCTGAATACTCTACACACACGGATATAAAAGATTGATAAGCAAAACAAACTACATTGAATTAGTCATGCAGAAAGACAGGTGCGAATGTTATCCAGGTCATGTTCAAATAGATAAGGGGAGAGAGAGTATGAGAGATCAAAATTAAAATAAATTGCATTACGCCTCAATTACATCACTTAGATGAACAATTAGTCATTAGAGAATTTAACAAGAATTGCAAACAGAGTAATATCAATAATAATAGTTATAATAACAATAATAATAATAGTGTTGAAGTGAGTTAAGATAATGCTACTGATAATGGATAGTTTTAAATGAATCAATAATAATAGTAATAATAATAATAGGAAGAATAATAAGTAAAACGCATTACCATGGTAGATTCAGAGTCATGACCATCTTCCTTTGTACACAGAGACCTGGTTTATAAACTCGAATTGCACAAGCCTCTGTAATTGCAAGCATCTTCTTGTTTCTTTGTCTGCTGACAACAGTGAATGACTTGACCGTGTCAATATCATATCCGTAATCCACAAGATGCTTTGTTATTGATGATTTTCGCACTTTGCACTCAGCTGTTTTCAACCATTTTGACAAATGCTCCATCATGCGAGTAGACAATCTCCTTTCCGTACGACCTATGTATTTGCTTCCACAAACACAATCAAATTGATATATGCAGTTTGAAGTGTCCACGATTGGCGACTGGTCTTTCCCAGATTGTTGAAGCACTCGATTAGTGGTGTTAAGAATAACAAGTTTTACAGCATAATAAGTTCTCTTGATGGCTTTATCGAGTCTTTGTTTGATTACTTCCTATACATCATCTCCTTTGAATGGCAAACTGATATAGACAGAGGTCTTCAGAACTGTTTGGATTGTTTTTCAGGGGCTAATTTCTTTCTTTAGAGTATTTAATAATGAACTTCTCAGGATATCCATTCCTAGAAAAAATATCCTTCAGAGATTTTATTTCATGCTCAATAGTACTGTCAGAACAAATTTTTCGTGCTCTAATGAACAGTGTTCTGACTAAGTTCTTTTTGTACTGGATTGGAACAAAGCTCTTAAAATGCATGTACTGTCCATGCTGTGCATAAAAAGAAAAATTTTGACACCAGTTTTTGAAACAATAGAAGAGATCTGTCGATTAGAACGAGGGTGAAAATTAACTGGTGCTCTCCTAGGTTAGAGCTTAAAAAGTATTCCAATTAATCTACTCTGAAAACAAACCACCGGTCGAATTATACAATTAGTATTTATAAACAAATAAATAAATTCAGAAAGCTTTCAGGTGACATTAAACACTGAAGTGAATAAGTACAGGAAATAAAATTATTCATTTCATGAAGTTTAAACTAATTACTCGATCGCATTCAAATATGTCTGTTTAGTCAAATAAAAAATCGTCGACTTGTAAAGAAAACATTTCGATTCGAGCTTCATACCTGTTAATGCTCCTTCATAACGATCTTCATCCTCTAGTCAACTATGTATACAAACTTAGATTAGACATTCAAATTTGTTATCACTAAACACAATTATTGCTGTTACATACACTTGTTTCCTTCGTCTGCCTAATCAATGTCTATAGGCAAAACCAAGGCGTCTTTGCCTTTTCTTTACACTGAACACTGACGGTTCAAGGATATCTCTTCTAAATACTAGTAACTAGACATTAGTGCAACGGGAATGAACATGAGAATCGCAGTCACCGTGTAACAGATTCCACATCGAACAGAACGCTTAGCACATCACAAGTAAAAACAATCCATTTATTATTATTAATTTAAAAACTCACATCATTGCTGATCAATGTTACTCTTAGTTCCAATCTGTTACTCCCTATCATTGCAAAACAGTATGTTCAGATGTTTAATTTAATTTATAATTTTGATATAGTTCAGGTTGTAACCAGTTGGGAAGAATCCACGAAATAATAAAAATAAAAACATGAGCTCAGATTATCCTGCTACATTTGTCGTTCTTGCTTTATTCAAATTTATTAATGGGAAGAATCGTATGAAGTTTTTAGTGTTTGACTTTAAATAACTCTGTAAACTAATTCAGTATTAGGCGACAGTCGAATTAATGCTGTTCAGCCTTCAGCACCGCTTATATTTTATCAGTGCATTGAACACTTTTCCTTCCAAATTACACAGCAACTGCATATTAATCTCTACGTTACTTAATGCTGGATCCGTTATGTTACATATCATAATACTGTTTCACTGTGTGATATTTCAAATAAACAAACTAATATGGAATTACTTACTACCACAGTGCCCAAGTTTTACACATATATTACATATCATTTAAATGCATCGAAACTGTGATTTCCAAATTCTTACTTATTTATGACACGATGCATTCACAAAGCATAGAAACAGACTTGTTATTATCAGCCAATGAAGTATCAAAACACAATTCCATGTTTTACTCAAAATAAGAAACCACTGGAGAATGCAATGACACCGGAATACATTCCTTCTGAATTGAAACATAATCTCTTGAACACTTTATTTCCTGAGAAAGTAACTGTTAGTTATTAAGCCTATTTCCATATTTCCTATGGATAGATAGGTGAATATGAGAATAATGCATTGTGCTTCATTATGTTTCGCATAATTAGCGTTTTTTAAGGGTAGAAGAAAATTGACGTAAGTAAATCCAAAGCATTGTCTAAGATGTCTCAGATAAAGAAAAGGAGAGAGACTGTTATTGTGTCTCACATATTTATTCTCAGATGACACGGATACAAGAATACCTAATTCAGTAAACAAGATAGTTCACTGACATACACAGCTAAATGCAAACACACCCATATATATATATATATATATATATATATATATACAAAATAGCATCAAATCACATGTCACGTATAATGATGACTTTTGCTTCTCACTTGTCCTCATCTAACTTTTGTGTATTGACTTCCATAATGTAACAAACGTAAGAAAACTGAATCACGCTATCCAGCCTAATTTTTAGCACTTTATCATCGTATACATAAATTATCTTGGGGAATTCAATATAAGTTTTAAGCCTTCTCACTAATTTTGAATTTTATGTTCATATTATCAAATGACTAAGGTAGATATGGAGTCTTTGTGTACTAATGGCAACAAAATAAGTGTGAAATATTAAAAACCGCAATCCAACACCTCAATAAAAACCCTATCAAATCTAGGCACGATAACAAAATATCGATGTGATGCTGATATTCACGAGTCATTTCCTTGAGTGGACAGTATCATTAATAAGTCATCTCTTCTTATGTCTCATTCAACATGTGTACATATTTATATATAATATGTCAAAATGATAACAAATTCACAAGCATGAAATGAAATATAGTAACAGAAATATGTGTCCTTAAAAACATTCACCTAACCTGTTACAGAGACATAACTCTGCTGGTTATTTTTCTTAATCTTTCATCTTCTTTTCTTCTACTTAGTAATTTAATCAACATCTCAACACCGAAAAGAGAATAGGATGTTGAGAGTGATAAAACTTTCTTCCAATGACATAAACCCTAGACAGATCTGTATATTCATTTCGTTTTCATTTGCTCATCCATCATCAAACTGACAGTGAGGGAAGTATTCGAATACCGTGATGTTTCTGATTCAAAATCACTGACACTAAACATGAGTTCATTTATTCATTATGAGCGAGTCTCCCTTGGACTTTCTGTCCTACCTTCCTACTCTTATTTGTTTGGTAGTGCATGAAAGTGAAGGCTTTCTTAAATTATCTACATCTAAAATGGTGCAGCCAGGTGAGTTGATCAACAGACTCAGATTTTATCGCTTCAAACAGTGAATAATTTTCTTACAGACCAGTGGCCTACAAAACTTTCCCCTTATTCAAGCAGTATTTATTATTTTTAGTGGGTAGTATCTCAATTAAGTTAAGATATGGAACATTCCCTGGAAGGGAGGTCATTTGACTTGAGGAATTTTAAAGAGGATCAGATAAGTGGGATATATTTTACTGTCAGTTAAAAACAGGAAAAGTAAAAACAGAATTATACTCATAGCAAAACAGAGCTACTCGCAAAAACAGCCTTTCTGCCTATAAATGTTAAATAAGTGCTCCTCAGGAAGATAGAATGTATCACCTCGACAATGCTAATCACCAATAATTTACGTTAAAGGAATTACAATTATGCTTATATCAGTGAAACATCATAAAAGTCTTAATTAAGACTTACTGATGACAGTAATAAACAAAAGTTTGTTCACCTTGCGTCCATATAAAAACCTTCTTTAAGAAATGTAAATAATTAAAACGGATTCCTTCTGGTGATTCTATTTGTTACTCCTGGATAAAATCAGTTGCATGCAGTTTTTGTCATGAATTTACCCAGCGGTTTTGCATTTTAGGTAGGTAGTAACTAGATAAATAGATGCGAGTTTGTTAAGATTAGTGAGTGTAAATCAACTCAGTAAATAATTGTAGACAAGGGGCTGACTGAAAAGACTAAATGCTTATAAAAGTGTTCATATATTCAGAAACGAGGCAACAGTTCGTGAGAATCAAGTAGGGTGAAAGAAGAAGAAGGAGTGTTTTTAACTTTTATCACTGCTGAAAGAGATAACGTAGCTATAATGTTAAGCATACTTTCAAACAGGAATAAAATTCTGGAACCTACTAATAAATGACAGAAGACAAAGCTAGTTGAAAAAACAACTTACAGGCATTTGGAATTGACTGAAAAATAAATGCTTGGTTGGTGAACACCTTTATAAAGAAATCAGAAAAGCATGACCAAATATACTGCTTGATTCTGGATGTGTCTTGATACCCTCTCTATCTAGTAAAAGTCAAGTAGGTAAGTTGACATTCTGAAAAAAGCTCGGAGACAGTTTTGCAATTAATTTCTTCATGACCGCTTCCAATTCGTCGATATGATACAGGATACTGATGCTTAAAATACTACTAGTAATAATTATAATAAACTTTACGAACGTTTAGAGTGAGACCAGGCTTCCTTCTTTGCAAATACTGTATCCTATATGCCCTCCGGGACATGATTTAAAATCAGGATTCAGAAACTCGCCACAAGTGGGCTTGCCTGAACCACCAGTTCTGATTTAATCAACTAGTTCTAATTTTCATTCCTTCACTTCTTTGTAATCACATTTTCTACATAAAGGAGACTTGGACAAAGTACTTATATTACTGACAAAATTTATCCCACTGGTAATATCATTCCATTAAAAGATCAACCATAGTACGAATACTGATTGTATTATTATTATTATTGTTCCATTGGGTTCCTAGTGGAACATAGGGCTTCAACTGCACGTCTCCACTTGCTTCTGTCTTCTGCTGTTCTTTTCACTTGCGTCCATGTTATTCCATACTGTTTCATCTCCTCCTCACACGATCTCCTCCATGTCACCCTTGGACGTCCCACTCGCCGCTTCCCTTTCGGGTTCCACTCGAGTGATGGCCTGACGCGCGATGTCACCCAACGGCCTCCTCAGCGAGTGTCCAATCCATCTCCACTTTCTCCTGCATATTTGTTGGGCGATTGGTTATTGTTTTGTTTGTTCCCATAATTTCTTGTTTGTGATTCTTTCCGGCCATCTAATCTTCAGTATAGAACGAAGACAGTTGTTGATAAAGGTCTGCAACCTGTTGAAAATATTCTTGGTGACCCGCCAAGTTTCTGATCCGTAAAGCAAAATTGACTTGACGTTTGTATTGAAAATCCGAATTTTGTTGTTGATGGTGAGTGACGAAGATTTCCAGATTGGTTTCAGGTTGATGAATGTGTTTCTCGCCTTCCCGATTCTCGATTTAGCATCCTCGTCCGTTCCTCCTGTAGTTGAGACAATGCTCCCTAGATAAGTGAAAGAAGTAACCTCTTTCGAATCCCTCCCGTTGATGGTGATTGGCACTGGATGTTGCTGCTGTTGTTGGTTGGTTATTTTCATAACCTCCGTCTTGTCTATGTTCACCTGGAGTCCTGTCTTTGCTGCTTCTTCGACCAGTTTGTCGGTTTTTGCTTGTAAGTCTTCGATTTTGTGTGACATCAAACATAAATCATCCGCAAAATCCAGGTCTTCTAGGTTCTTCACGTCGGTCCAGGATATCCCTGTCTTCTCGTTTCCCACTGTCTGACGCATAATCCAGTCCACCACAATTAGGAATATCATTGGTGATAATAAGCACCCTTGTCTGACTCCTGTGTTTACTCCAAACGCTTCGCTGAGTTTTCCGTTGTGGATCACTTGACATGTGCCGTTGTCGTACAGTTGTTGAATAAGGTTGATGAATATTTGCGGTACGCCGTAGTATTCGAGTAGTTTCCAAATTACTTCGCGGTCAACGCTGTCGAAGGCCTTCTCAAAGTCTATGAAGTTGAGGTAGAGATTTGATTGCCATTCCATGCTTTGTTCGATGATAATGCGTAGAGTTGCAATTTGGTCAGAACATGATTTGCCTTTCCTGAATCCAGCTTGTTCTGGTCGGAGTTCTGTATCCAGCGCGTCCTTTATTCTCTCCAGGATGATGCGACTCAGGATTTTACTTGGCGCCGACAGGAGCATGATTCCTCGCCAGTTCTTGCAGAGTCCCAGGTCGCCCTTCTTTGGTAGTTTCACCAGGTAACCTTTCCTCCAGTCAGTAGGCACGAATACTGATTGTAGTACCCAATAATTGTACTGTATGAGTAATGCTTACAGATTACTCTGGTACCAGTCCTTAAACTGACATCTGAATGTACTTATGAAGTATTCCGATGTGACGCCTACTCACGTGTGCCTGATTGGTCATCTTCTACCTGTCTTATAAGTCATTCATATTTTACTTTATCTGTTTCCTTTTTTAAAACACTGGATGTTAAGTTGTTGGATTTACTTCATTTGTGGGAAGAATTCACTCCTTTGGCCATTTGTTTATTTGCAGAGTGACCTACTTTACTTTGTCTACGCATTTTAGTAGCTACTCAGTAATAATCCTTGTTGTATGCATCATGATATTTTTAAATTTTTTAGTTTAGACTCATAATTCATCGTTTTAAATGAACCAGTATTTTAGAAACCAATGTGTAGAGAAAAGCGTTTCAACTAGGATGAAAACATATCACATTTCACACTGGAAAAGTTTTAACGTCAACCTGGCGCTCACCTTTATTTCAGACAATTAATACTTCAAATGTACAATAGTCCAATGCAGTTATATTCTTCTTCATTTTAGACTGATACTATTTCACAATAATTTTCGTCAATTTTTTAAAATCCCTTAAATCACTATCCTCAGCCTGTTTACTTTCAACATTTTAACAACAATGCTTCACAGTGGACATCACATGCAAAGTGACAATTTATTATCATCTATGTACAAATACTAATTATACGATGAGGACATTAGGTACGACTATAGCCAGTAATTTTTATCTAGAGTTTCTTGTCAATGTCTTGTCATGTTAACAGCAGACTGAGTAGATGTAAAGTGTGCCATCGTGCAGATGTTGTGACCGTACACTGGCTCGGAAAAGTGACTTGTATTCATACACTCAAATGCATTAAACTTAAAAAAGTCAGAACCATCTGAGATAATCCTGATTATAGATTTCTTTAAAAAATCGAAACAGTCATTCGTGTAATGCTAGTGTATCTTGTAAAAAATCTATGACACATATTGCTATGGACAAAAATGTAGTGGTTTCAGTACTATCGCCATAAGGCCTCCTAGAAAATGAAATGAATTACTATATCGGGTGAATATTTTCATCTATGTCCATGCAGATTTTCCATCTACATGATGTCGGCTGCACATTAGTTCTGTGTTGGTATTATTATTCGTCACTTTATGTTGCGAGTGAGACATATGGCTTCAATAACAGATCTCCATTGTATTCTGCTCTTGTTGCTTCCAATTTGGGTTCCGACCGGAGGCGCAGCATGTGATCTCAATTGAACGTCTTCTCAGCGAATGTCCAGTCCATCTCCATTTCCTTCTGCTTATTTGTTGGGCTCGTTGAGTGACTGGCATCGTTTCTTGTCGCTGATCCCTGTTGGCAGGCCAACTGATCCTCAGCATAGAGATAGATCAGGCAGCAAATGTTGATCAAAGTTTTCAACAGCCAGTGACGCATACACCTACTGATTATACCATACAGAGGCACTGATCTGACATTAGTGTTAAAAATTCGGATCTTTTTGCTTGTGCTAAGTGCTGTATATCTCAAAACTGATTTCAGAGTAATTACTGTTTGTCTTGCTTCCACCACTCTGTCTGGCTTTCGCATTCTCATCAGATACTGTATGTTTAGATAAGTGCAAGAAGTGACTTCTTTTAGATTTGTTCTGTCTGTGATGACTGGCGCTTGTTGTTTGTTGTATATCTTCGTCACCTCTGTCTTCTGTATATTTACTTCAAGTCCTGTCTTCTCTACATCTTCTGTTAACTTCATAGTTTTCGCCCGTGAATGTTAGACTGTGTGAAATACGAGGCATAAACTGTCCTCAAAGTCCAGGTCTTCTGAGATATTTTTGTACGCCTAACGTATATCTGTCTTCTCATTTTCCACCATCTGCCGTAATACTGAACCCACTCCAAGAAGGAAAATTATTGGTGATTATATACAACCTTATCTCACTCTTGCTTTCACTTCGAAAGCTTCACTGAGCTCTCTATTGTGAATTATTTGGTATGTGGTATCATCAAAAAGCTAAGGTTTATTAGTTTTTATAGCACAGCACTCTGTTATGTTGGAACAGCTGACAAACTACCTCGTGGTCGACTTTGTAAAAGGCCTTTTTAAGGTCGATGAAGTCAGTGTAGAGAAGTGAGGGCTAATTTAGGTTCTGCTCGATGATGGCGCGTAATGTTGCTATTCGATCCGCGTGCAATCTGTTTTTTGTCAATAAGGCCTGTTCCTGGGTATCCTTCAGTCTTTTTACGAAGATGCAAATCGGCACTTTGTTTCAGGTGGTTAGCAGAACGGTAAGAAAGTGTTTCTTTCCATCCACAGCTACACTAGTGGCATGGGCATCTCCGCTAGGGTTTACGTGTCTGTACTCAATGCTTCTGGAAGAATTCTATCCAAATATTCATTCCATTTCTTGACTCGTTTACTAATAAAGTAGGAATTCATTGAAGAGATTCTAGAAACATCAGAAGAAGAGGATTCATGAAATCAGTACGTCATAAAATTATGTCGTGTACAATCGTTTGAATTAATTTCTGCACAGAAATTAATCTAATTTAGTGCATTTACACAACCTGTAATAGGTGATAAACTCGCTTAGTAAAGTGAATTTTGTTTTAGGTCAAGATGGTTGTAATAATCTAAATGTCAACGACTGACTATAATCACGCTGAATTTACTATCATTTTTATTTTATTCTCTTAGGTTCCGACTGAAAAATATGACTTCAGGCTTGAGCTTTGAAGTATCAACAGCAGTGATTTTTGTACGTGGTGGATTTGTAAGCCTCTTTCCCAACCTTCCCTCTTTACCGGATTTACTACTGGTCAAACAAGGTTTCAGAGTGTGTTGACCAGGGATGACGATGAAAATTAGGTTTAATTAAATCTTTAGTAATTAACTTTATAAACTATGCAGAATTGACGGAAAACCAATAGCTTTCGTATATGAAAGTTAATATCTTCTACATTTAAAAAAAAGTTAACTTTGATTGCCTTTCTCAGCATATACCATAGTGGCATGCTTGCTCTAAGCATTTCAAAACTCCATGCTGTTACAATCTGTTAGGTGAAAGGTTGTTGCTTTAAAACAAAACAACAGATAAGTGAAAAAGGGTACATGGAATAACCAAAAGACAGATTATTGTCTCAAATTGTTACAGTCAACATTCAAGCCTTAGGATAATAATAAATCACTGAAATTCCTCACTGTTTGTTATATGTTCATTCTAAAAGATGTGAATCTTTCATTCTGCTTTGAGCTCTTGTTGTTATTACTCGTCATCATGGCGTACTTTTACCCTAGATGAAATAAATATTCTGTCACTGATGAACATTTGCATCAGATTTCCAGTTCAGTCAATGTCTAATAGCAGTAAGACTGATCCTTAATGCATTATTCAGAAGCTAGTGTTTTTTTAAATTATCATTTCAGTTAGGGATGAAAAGGCAGCCAATCTGAACAGCTTATTTTCGCATTTCTCCAGAGATATAAATTATGCCATTTTTGTCAGTAAACTCGGTGTAAAAATAATGGCGGAATGTAAGGCAATGTGGTTATTGTATGACTGTTACACAGTCTTGCTAAACTTTAACACTTTTCTTCATCTTTACCATCAACAGTATTAGGAAATTAAAGAAAAAACAAACAAGTAGTTATCCTCCAACAAATACAGATTTCAGCAGTTCTTTTCTCCACTTTTAACTTTAATTGATTCATTTCAGACAAAAGTTTCAAAAGAATTTTTATATCCATTTATTTAACTCTTCGTGACCAAAATTTGAATGTACTCACTGACTTATAAGACAGTGACTTCAACTTCACTGAGGTCGCTTCCTTTCAATTAGTTTACTTGCTGACGATGTATAATAAAGAATGGCCATCCAGGAAATGGCTAGCGGTGTGATAGATAAAGTGTGAATTGAAACCAATAAATTCCGAGTACTTCAGCAACAGACACAGATAGCATTTGTGCTATAATATTTGCATATTGATTCGTGTTATCACACTCCCTTACAGGAAATCAAGTGAGGATAAATAATATGTCATAAGTAACGGAAAGCCTCAGGAATAGAATAATGTCATGATAGAGTTTGCACGATTCTCATGGAATAATTCGTAGATGCATTGGGAATCAATTGTGTACAATATCTTCTGAAGTTGTCAATATACCAGATTGTTCCTAGGGTGACTGTGTAAACCTTGAATTAGAGTGCTAGATAAACACTGACAGTGAATCAGGGTTATATCAGCCACTAACCAAAAGCGAAATCAGTAAGGATGCCGAAACATTTCATTCTGAAATATTTCAACAAGTAATTGCAAATGTGAACCTGCAAACAATATTTTTTGTAACGTGCAAGGTATGCTATAGACTCTCTCAGGTTATTCTTGAGTGTTTTAAGAAGACTGACAACAAAATTGTTCAGGTTAATTCAATGAAAAATCTGTGTGATATCTGAAAAAGGATGTGACGGTGCAAAATAAGACCAAAATGCATTTACAGTAAAAAAAATAAGCATTTAACGATGTACTTTATTAGAGGAACTAGCTATGAATACTTACACAACCAACTATTTTCTAGTGCAAACTCATTTGCTGAATGATGTCTAAACAGTGAGAAATCTTCACACGACCTGTCGATCAGTGCTGACAAAAATCGGCTTCGGTTAGTGTTGCGTGATCACAAAAAGGATTCCGCTTTACGTGGAAAATCTATAATGAAGTCTGCTTTCGGATTAGTCTTAACACTAATAATATTAATGTGATTACCTTATTTAATACTTCTGCCAATCTAATCTTAAGTACTTCCGGTTTCTGCAAATGATGCAACACTATCTGTTTCCTATGACTGCACTAACTATCGGTGGCATTAAATTAGTGCATTGAGAATGGAATAATTAACTAATAAAGTCTCTTGATGGGCTTGAAAACTTTATCAATAGACTTCATGTACTGTTACACGCTAAAATAAAAATTAGCTGCTCATATGTTGGCAAGTAGGATGAACCAGTAATCGAATGCATGTAATTTATTGTAAGCCTGAAAAGAGCAGGCCACACAAACGTTTTTGGAAGGAAAAATGAAACTTTATGACTAATAATAAATGTGAGATCATTATTTTTGTGAGCAGATGAACAAGGTACATATCTAAAATGGTTTCATTGATGTAATAATCTTACTCATGGAAATAATTATGTTCTACACTACGGTTTTGTTCCTTTGTTTCAGAACACATGTCAAAAATCCCTAACATAAAGTATATTCTGGGTGATAACAAAAAATTGTTATTCACTGTATCATGATTGTCGTGTGCTTCCAGTTTCTAGTAATATTCTTTTGCCAGATACCGGAGGAAAGTATTATACTAACAACTCCTTCTTTGAAAAACTTGAAAAGAAAGTGAAAACGATGAGGGGGAACAAATTGGAGCAAACAGAAATTTGTGAAGATAGTAATTACGTATCGTTCTGTTTTTCATTCATTGGGAAATACAAAAAGACCTCATAATGAATAGTTATTACATAGATTGGGCGAATGCACTCGGTAGCATGAGAAAAAGTATAATTCATATTTGCTTGAAGATTGACATCAAGTTAATTATTTCTCTTCATTATTATAAATGAATAAGAAATTGCCCCACTTATGTTGACCTCTGCGTTGTTTCTGCACAACGTTGTACTGGATTGATGCACTTGTCTAAGTATGCCAGCGCCAACCTTTAATCCTTATGTTCACTTGAATAAAGGTACTATACAACGGATTTTACTGAACGGTGATAAATATACCCTGGAGAATTCATCTTAAAGCATTTAGTTCAACACAAACTATCCTGATAAATGCGATGAAAATAAACAATCAATAAGTCAATACTTAGGTAATGGAAACCAGACTAAGTAGATGTTTCAAGTGTACACAGAGATTGCTACATGAAATTTTGAGATTCTGCATAACATTGCAAGCTACTGTTTTACACATCTTTTCTTTTCAGAGTTATCCATGTCTACAAAATGATTACTGGTAATGCAAGCGCTTGGAGATATGTTTAGAAATATTTGAAGAAATATTACTTTGTTATACAAGTTAACCTTAGTTATTCGCAACACACTTCAGAAAGTAAATATTAGTTGTTTTCGTCTACGGAAAAATACTACCTATGAGTACATTTCAGAACAAGCCTACGGTTCACTTATTTTCCATTAATATTATTATAACTGTTATGAAAAATTTAGCAAGTGACAGTACCGTGGTTGTATGTCAATAGAATATATAGTTAACCAAGATGGTGAAACAAAATACAATTGGTGTAAAGCTTCAGTGTTTTGTACACTCCGATTGACTGGTAACCCTCTATCAAAAATATTGGCCAAGGAATACACGTGTACACGTCATTGTGACCCAAAGAATAGAAAATTGAAACACCAATGGTGTACACAATTAACACATATTTATTTGTTTCAAAATAAACAGTAACATCATCAAAAGAAAATTACTCATCAGTCAATATATGCTCGATAAAGCAATGCATATCATCATAATTCAATGTGAATGTTTGAATAAATGCAATATTTGATAAAAATTAACAAGCCTATAAAATGTATTCATAAAAGTCCCATTACATATACATCTTGACATACTATAGGTGTACACAGTCAGTTTCATCAACAAATTAGAACTGATCAAACGACTCGGCATTCTCCAAAAGCTCATGGTATGCATTTTAATTAAAATAACACACGTAAATAAATGCAGAAGTAAAGACTTTCAGTGCTACTGAACTTCTGTAAAAAAAAACACAATATGGATTGATTGATGCCCCTTCAAATGTCACAGCGAATCAAACTAGAAAGTACTTGATTCAATATTGGACTGGTATGGCATTTATTTGTTTCTGTAAATGTCAGCATGCTACATAAAAATGGAGTAAAGTTAATTAGTACGCTTGAATAAGACAACACTGCATGGAACTAATAAAAGAGGAAACAAAAATCTGTCGAATAATATATATATATATATATATATATATATAGCACGAAAGAGGAGTAGGACAAAAACACAGACTAAAGCATAATATACACACATATGTTTAGATTTTAATACATTGAGGTACAAAATCTTATTGTGAACCTAGACAGAAATAGGAAATATAAAAGTGGGAGAGGGGATGTTGTCATTGCAACAAATACACATATGCAAAAGGTCAAGATACGTTGGAATAAATATTATTGCGGACAAGTGAATAATAGCAAAGAAGCTAGCATAGATATAAGAAATATTCTCTTTAGCTAGTGCAGAACAAGCGTAAACAGACTGATTCGTGAAACAAAACAAACAAAAAATAATTATAGAAAACAAATCAACTGAGTAAAAAGCTAGACAGATGAGTTTGTGTGCATGTGTTTATGGAAAGGCAGTCATATCGGAGACAACAACAAAAGTAATACATATTCAAGGAGTAAAACAATTATCATCGAAAGCCCGACTGTATCAAAGTAAATAATTGTTTAATTGATATATGAAAAAATAAACCGAATTTAAGTTGATCAATTATGCGGTTGGACTGGAAATAGACAATTCAGCCTCATCAATTCTTAGGTAACAACGGAACTGTTTATTGGTTTTTATACAAAAGTAAAACTAGCAGTATCATTTTGAGTAGAAAAAGTTGAGGAAGAAAATCAGGAAAGTATAAAGTACTGGTGAATAGAAAGATTGTCAGCTCGTTTATTGTGACTAGTATTTAAATTTATTTACTGATGAGTACTTGATAAATAATAAAATTTTCTAAGCGCTCATTTACTTTTCATAGTTGTGAATTTCTCAACTGATTATCTCGATTACAATTAGAACTTATCAAAACAGAAGTTTACATATGCTGGAGAATCTGAGTTTATGCTGATATAATCTGTAGTTATACTTCTAGTACGTATTCCGGATTCACATAAGAGAATCCAGCAAATTCAGTCTGATCCAAATTCATGATAAATAATTTGTCTGTTGGTGTTAATTTAGGCGCTTCTTTGGTAAACTCAGCATCAAAATTTGTCACATCTCGTTTGTTCTTCTACAATATTCAAAAGATAAAGTTTCGACATTTTCATTTACAAGATGAACATTATATTAAAAATCAACAGGACTTTCGGTTAACTGGTAAGTTTCAAGGACAGACATTTGTTTTTTGAATGTACATTATACATACATATATAAAACCAGTGTGTGGTCAGTTAGAATAAGTGAAAGTTGATCAGTGAGTATTCTAAACATTTCTACAAGTATGCAAAAAAATGCAGTTTAAAGCCCATCTAAAGTTGAGTTAACTGAATTAATCTGATAATCTATGCAGCTATCTCGATTTTCAGTTATGTTCATTCAACTGTATATTATTCTACTGGAAAATTAATGAAAAACGGATACCGATAAATAGTCATATGAACAGTGGATTCAATAAGACCTTATTCTTTTCATGAGTCAGTGCACCTACTTATTTAAACTTTGTCAGTTAAATAGGAAGAAAGGTAGTCTTCTTAGGTTAGAAAATAATGTTCACTAGGCATGAGAACGGAATGCAATTAATTATTCTGTGCACTTGAAACCGCCCTATATAATCACGAATGCACTGATATTTACCTTTTCCCAGCTGACGTTCTTCTTTGTTACCTACTAATTATCTGTGAAGCAGATATGATTGCATTATTCACTTTTCAGTATATCGGTGATCAACTAATCACCTCTCGAGTGGTTTTTCAAAGAAAGTTGGACTTAGAATATCTCATTTATTCACTCACCACAAGCCTAACACAAATTAAGTACATCAATTTTTCGATAGTCTACAAAGTTCTACGTTACTTTTACCATTGTGTCAGCTTGTGTGTCGATTGGCACTAAAATGATCTTGAAAACAAACGACTATCACCTACAAATGTAATTTTTACCAGATACAAATCAGCTGATGGCTGCTTTATAAGCTTTCCCATTACTTAAAACCTCTGGAAATACCGGTGTAACAGACAATTATTTTAATTAACATAAATCACAGAAGTGTGCTTGAAGAAATGACACCTACTGTGAAAATTGACAGAATGAACACATAACACCAGAGTTTAAGATAAGTAAAAATGAACCTATTTCTCTGTAGTATATAAATACGCTTAGTAGTTCGAAAAACACGGAGGGCTTGTCATACTGTACACAAAAAACCTTTTTAAATGAATGTTCCAGCAAATACCATAGAAATACACTTAATCAAAACAATCAATTTTAATTTTACACATTTATATAAATAAGCAGAAATGAGTCTCTATAGACTAAAGATAATAAATTTTAGAAACCTACTGGTTTCTGGAGTCCACATTTAGATTACATAAACTTCTCTGACAATCTTTAGGAAATGTTGAAGCATACTACTGTAAAGATGATATATACATATATATGCCAACTGGCAAAATATCCCTCTTCTTTATCTTGACTTCGTATTCCACCACTTTATACTGAAATATATAATAGAACTGTAATAATTCCAACGACCGAAGTCACTCAAACCAACCAAAAAGTTTTAAACTGATTTATTTTTATGAGATCGAAGTGGAATAGGCAGTGTATGCATGCTTCAATCGAATGGTTAAAGCAAAACAGATTTTTATCCACAGAAAATTTCCATTATTCAACAATTATAGAATCAACAGGACAGTTTAAAGGTAAAAAGCTAGAAGGCCTCTTTCATTCTAGCTGACAAAAAAGCCCCACCTTACGACTACTTCCTAGTGGCGCTTATTATTCAAATTCAGCAGCATGATTTCTAACTCTTACTCGGAAATTCATTTATAAACCTAGATAAATAGGCCTGAAAAAAATATTTCTGAATATAAACTTACAATGCGAGGTTTAAACGGTGGTTGAATCTCCAAGTTGGACAGTTTATGCCAGTCGATACGGCGATAAAACTGGTGTTCCCGTATATCTCGTTCTCCATTTGGCCCACACCCAAGTCTTTCTTTAGGATTGCGTACAAGTAGCTAATAAGAGAATTTAAAACCAAGCTTAAATAAAATACAAAAATATACAAACTGGTTAAGAGATATCTAGATATACACAAATACCTTAGATAAGTCTTTATACTGAAGCATGTTATAATATTAATCTGCATTAATCTTCTGTAAAGTTATTTACAATTCAATCCTAAAGAGCAGAGAAAACATATTCTGTGAAATATATTATAATATTTCAAAGTAGTCAATAAAAGAATTATGACAGCAACGGCAAGTCGGTAACCAGATATACGGATTATATTTACTCTCTTTGATGCATAACAGAACTCACGAAAAACGATCATTTATTATACTTGATATTTTCATAAGCTGACTGAATAAATTTGTCTAGCAAAGAACGCCTTGAAATGAAGAAATATCATAAATAAGTGTACAAGGGATTTACGACTGGTCAAATACTCTTGGTCAGTCGGGCATAATTCCAATAAAAGCATCTAATAACTGAATTAACCCGAATTGAAATGCACATCACAAAGTGAGCTCTAATTTTCCTAAATAAAGTACAAGTAGAGTGAGCACAGATTGTTCACACTTTTGTATGATAACAGTTCAGTCTTCAGAAGTCCCCAATAAACAAACAAATCTTATCTTTAAACCTCTTCCCCAAATCATAATGTGTCATTCTGTAAACAACATCCATCAAATCTCTCAAAATTTGATTGATGTGAGAAAATAACAAGTGAAACTAAGGCTTTTGTCATAGATACAGAAAATACAATCACTCCGTAATAAATATACATTTTTATTCAACTATAATTTCAGGACAGCTGTACGTGTGTGTATCAGTGCACAACCTAAATTTAGGTCACTCAAAGAACTACGGAATGCAAACAACTGATGTACACTGATGATTATGCATATTTCAATGCGTGACGTTGCTTCAAATGACAACAAATGTATGATATGTAGCTACTTCAGATTGTAGCAGGCTGAGCAACATCGTGACAATCTCTCGGTGCTTTCAACTATTCCGGGAAATTATTTTAGTACGAAATCCTTCTCCCTTTTCTTCCTTTCCGTGAATCTATCTCAAAGATCTCACTGAACCTGTACGACATCAAGAAAATTTCCTATAAAAGTTTTGACAACAGCCTTTTTGTGCAGCAGTTACACTGGACTACATATCCCAATTATACATATTTGTTAGTTCAAGGAGAACAGTACTCTTCCCAGGTGCTTGTGAACTGATGGTTCATATACGCTTCACACTGAAGAAAATGTACTTCAGTGAACACCAGTTTCCAGGTGTTCCAAACCACTGTCATACAAAGCTGCCTTTGTCAATGATTTATGACGATTTATTTCATTTAGTCAAAATAACTTTACACTGTCTGTGAATGCTTAAAAATCAGGTAAATGAAGTTGGTTAACTTTACCGAACTGATAGATTTGAAGTTAACTTGCATTCTACACCATGAAAGCATGGAAAGATATCATGAGATACTGGAGATTTATTCCTTGCATAATACTCAAAATTGTTCGGTCTGGACACACTATGGACTTCAATTCCATTGCTTTCATGATATTACACAGTCAACCCAACAAATCTTGAAGTCAACAAATATTGCTAAGTTATTCATTAACAGCTTAGTGCCGTCACTCAAATTCCGTTAAAAACATAACCACGAGTGCTAACCTGTCTCCCACGTGAAGTATAAACTCAGAATGAAGGGGAGAGATTCCACCGACACGTGAACTTATATTAAAAATACTCGAAACTGACATTCTCGGTTCAGCTATGTCACGTTCGAATTTTATGCCAACCTTCCTCTGAATCATACCAATCAAGGAAGTATCAAATTTATCTGTCTACAATGGCATAATGCTCTTAATCAATATCAACAATATTTTCCATTTTAGTATAGTGACTTCTACCGAGGACAAAATTCTAAATATATCTGAAAATAAACTACTGATATGGTAAATTCAGTATACTGATCATACCGATAGATAAAAGCTGTCGGAGGAGAACAATTAAGATGCATTGAATGAATATCCTGAAAAACGGAGCATCCTTCACGCTGCTACTTAAAGAAAACAGCTGTCTTTAATAATATCTTTCAGTATGAAAAGCTTTCTGAACAATAACGGAAACATCACTACCTTCTTAAACAACACTATCAGAGCAACGTCTGAATATATATATATATATATATATATATATATATATATATAATGCACTAACGTCAACTTACACCACGGCAAAGCATACAAGCTTCTCTTGACATATGTCGGGGGTAAGTGACATCTTGTGATGCAATATTTCGAAATAATTCCTCCTCATCTTCACCATCGAACGGTGGCTGAAAATGAAGACAATACAGAAGAATGAAACGTTGCCTATCATAAATATCTGGTCTTTGAACGGTGCAAATGTATAAAAATATCTGATTGTATATTTTTGAAAACACGTCCTCAAGATTATTCAATGGAAACACTTATCTAATTTTCAAAATACTTTGAGGATACGCTAAAGACATTCTTGTAATAAAATACCACTACTTCCGTGACACTCTACATGTTAATCAACGATTCCACATATTAATGATATTCCCCAAAATTAAGGGGAATGAAATGTGTTCCACCCTAAAAACTTTTTCTTCTTCTGGTTCGTACATACGCTTCGTTGTAAGACATGGCTTCACTGAAAGAGGTACTTGATTTGCACAAATAAAGTCATACAGGGAAACCAAGTTTTCACCCAATATAATCATATTTGAAGGTGATCACAACGTACAGTTTTATCACTTCATGCGGAAAGAAATCAACGTCAAGCAAAAATGCCTACAGATAATAAATGCAAGCAGGCATCATTGATTGATAAAGCAAAGCATTACATCAGTTCGCGTTACTACATTCTAAGGAGGCATAACAAATAAGAAAACATAAATACTGAAATACGCACACATCAGTGTGATCTAGAGAATAATTGATTTGCTGATATTTAGGGCAGATGTGATGTACGGTTAGCCATCGAAAGACATCTACTGTACAGTAACTCACCTCATCCAACTTTACGGTCGAAACATGGCCTTGAACGCGAAAGAGATGAAAAGATTAGCTGTTTTCACCCATAGGCTTCTGCATTTAATCTAATGTGTCAGGCGAAGCAATATGGTGATTAATAAGCATGTTTAGCGTAGTGTCAGGTAAGGGAGGAAAGCTGATTGATTAGTTCGTAATAACTTGGATATTAGTTACGCTTGCCAAGCTACGATCTTCTGTGGTGAGCAGTGTCAGCTGAATTAGGATAGAATAAAAGGTGATCAACCTGTAACATTGCACCAACCCTTGAAGTGGTTGACTGCTATTTTGAGTCATTTGTGGAAGAGCAAACCGTTTAACTGGAGCCCTTGGTATGCTAAGGATCAATGGCTGGAGATAGTTAATGGCGTGGCTCGAAATCAGTCACAGTGGCACAAAAGCATTCTTGAATTTCATCTTCCAGATCCTGAAAACTCACACCAGTTTTTGTTTAGTTGTTACTTCTCGCATACATTTTCATTCATTATAATTGCATCACATGTCCTTCCACAAATCTTATGTAAACTTACCCTAAGTGTGTCAGTTTGATTAAAAACAATCTGTACAAAGTTAAACACTAAATAGCAGGTATTTCTATATGTAGAAGCTTCCAGTTGTAAGTCGTCTATGGATTCACTCGTATGACATTTGAAATAACCAGCATTTCAATGGCTAAGCATTTTAAATCCTTTTAAGTTCAGTTAGGTTATGCGTAACTGATGAGCGATGACTTAAAGTTCTACAACCATAGATAAGAAATGAAGTGGCTGACATCAGTCAATAGATTTACTATGATGCCAATAGATGCTTCAATCGAATCACTTGAAATAAATTCAAATTGTCTCCGGTTTAAATAGAGGGAAAATGTTCAAAATGTTAAAGTGATCTGGTTGGTCAACCCTGAGTTAAAAATGGTTGAAGGCAGAAGTTGGAAACTGAGATGAATGTTCACTAACTTCCAGCCAAAACCGTCATCAAAAGGACTGAAATACTTCTCAATATTGCGTGCAAATATACAGTAAGAATATTTGGCATTTCTGCGCTAAAATTATAATTAAAGCTTTTTTCGAATTTTAGGGGGACATAATCAGAATTACAATATTATATGAAAGTGAATTTTCGAAGAAAACTAACTCTATATAACTTACTAGCAAAAGCAAAAAATTTCCTAGAAAACTGTTTCGAGTACCAATGAAAGGTATATGTGATAAATACCATAAATATATATATATATATAAATTAATGAAGTAGTTAAATTCATAAGTCACTTCACATACCAAACCGGCAAGCATCTCATAGATCAGTACGCCGAACGACCACCAATCGACCGATTTACCGTACATTTCATAAGCGACAATCTAATGAAAAGATAATTACGAGAGACTTTAAAACTTGAATAATAAGCATGAAGATTCCAGTAACTCTGAAGACTAAAACGTATAACTGAACTAAGATTAATACTATGACAACTACTCTTCAGATGCGTTTTATTCACTTTCAGTAGATACAGTATTCACCACTATGTAAAATTTGTCATTAAACATGTAACAAATATTTTGCACAGCGTACACTAGACTATTCAGTTTTTTCAAGCAGTGATTCAAATTTGACTTTAGTGTCAAGAATTAGGCATAGTATAAATATTGTTTTCAGTATGTGTTTAATGAGCTTATGAAATAAAAGCAAAAATCCAGTAAAGAAACCAGTTCACAACAAATACTAAAAGGTTTGATTTCCTTCTGTTTGTCTAACTAAAGTCACTTTATCATGAAGTAGAGTGGAGTCATTGAGCATATGGAGAAGTTTAGTAAGACACTGAAATATATTTCATATTTTCCTGACAACTTTATTTTCATTTGGAGTAATGAAAACATCATATAAAGAGAAAATGTGCCTTCATATACCACAGTCTCTGTACGGTGGACATGTGAAACGATCCAGAGAGAAGACCTGAGTGTAAAAAACGATTAGATCGCTGAATCAGTCTCACTCTTCATATATAACCATTTATGGTCTGTATGAGATCACTCTAATTCTTGCATTCACATATCTGAATACACTACACGTCAGACACAGAAAACACCAACCCATCCCTTAACTATATAACCAGGTACTATGGCACAAACGATTTACTTAGATGAGGTCAGCTAACTCATACCTAATTCATCATTTATTTTTTATTCCTTTGCGTTCCTAGTGAACTTTAAGGCTTTAAGCCTGAGCTTTAAAGTTTCATTAGCAGTGGCGTTTCTTTAAACAGGGTGGAGTTGCTAGCTTCACGCTCAACCTTTCCCCTTTACTAGTCCTACTATCCGCTATGCGAGGTTTACAAGTGCATTGGCTGAGAATCGAACCCCAGAACAAGTATGTGGTTGACGAGTGTTCTACCGCTGAACCACAGACACAAATTATCATTAGGCTAGTATCAATTCCAATGTTTAAAAGTCACTTTTCCTTTACACTTATCATCAGCATATCATCTAGAAGAAGTTTTGTGCCACATCAACATTATAATTGAGTTTCTGATTTCCATTTATTATTATTATTTTATTTAACCATAGAAAGAAAATGAATACCACTGGAGTATTATCTAGGTCAAGAAGACAAAATAGAAGTTCGAACGAAGTCCTGGTATCACAAAAAAGAAATGAAGCATACAGCTGGAAAAATGTGTAGACGAACCGTCTAGACATTTCATTTCAAAAATTTCACTTCTAGCTCCAGTTTAAGAAACCTGAACTTTATAATCACTACTTTTATTTACGAATGGCTTCAGTGTGCCTAAATCATGTAACCAGCCGTGCTGCTTTGAATTACTTCATCATTGATAATTGCATAGTCAAACATCTTCTTGAAAGCCGACGCATAAAATCTGGTCACAACATTGTCGACGTATTAAATCCTAATGAAATGCTTCAGACTACATTGACATAAAATACAAGATGGAAAAATGAACTCTGTGACCTCTAGGACAATATTTGTCATCAAATTCAAAACTTCACAGGAACTTCAAACTCAAAGACCACATTAATTAGTACACTAGTTTTCAAATAAGATCGGAATTCATCTAAAGAGTAAGACAAGAAATCCTTTCATTGCAGAAGGTACAAACTTTGGAAACTCTGCGAGAGCAGTTCCCGGATACTTGTGTCATTTACTTATTTCCCTGAGTGGTATTCCAAGTGAGATTTCTTGTCCGTTACCTATATCCAACTACATCATTTTATAATGTACTCACCAAAACTGCCATAAATGTATTATTTTAATGTGATTTTTTCGGCTTTCTGAACACAGTATTTCCAAGTAAAATAATTCAAATTATCTGTGTAGGTAGTTTCATCTCATAAACAATCCAAAATAAATCCTGATTATACGATGCATGAATTTCTTCCCAAACTACTGGAAACAATGTTATTTGAGAGTTTTCACTTCTTAACATGACAAAAGTACTGAAAGAGTAAGAGATCTTAGGCAAATAGGGAGAATGTTCAACGCAAAACATTATGTATTATATTGCCCCATAACTGATCAATATGCTGTGAATACAAGTAGCTTTTTAAGTCTCCTTTGTAATCATTGGACAGTCTTTTTCGAAAATTAATAGATTCTTACCAGAGTATGCACTTGGTTGGATCATATTGCAACTATCGATATATAAAGCATTACTGCCTTAAAATCAAACAAAGTACAACTAAAAAAAATGTATCAGCATTCGCATACAGAATTACACAAACAGAACTCCAATGAGCACTAACCATATAGGCAGATAAAGTAACGGTAACACTTACTTCAGGTGCAATATAATCAGGAGTACCACAAAATGTACGAGTCTTTTTGTCATCAAATATGCCCTCTTTACACATGCCAAAATCAGCTATTTTTATGTGACCTTCACTGTCCAACAGAATATTATCTAGTTTAAGATCCCTTCAAAAAAAGAATGGAAAAAGAAAAGGTGAGAGTTGTGTGCACCACACATATCAGTTGCAGATTCTTTAAAGGAAACAAAACAATGACAATACTGTGTACGTGTGGTGAAACATAATAAAAATACCAACAATAACGGTACGAACTACTATGATATTCCTATAATATACGACCTACATCGCTTATGGACAATGATTAATTTGATGCTGATATCACTGATATATCAAAATGAACTAGAAATACATTTAGAATACGATACTTTGGATGAAAAAAGATGAATAGAAATGGTTGAATAAAGCCTAAAGTGTCAGTACCCTGCCTTGGAATTTTCCCACTCAACTGACGAATGTGATTCAATTATCTAAAGCAATTGCTGTTAGTAGGAGGGTTCAAGCAACCACACGGGTAAATTTAGGTTGAATGTAGAAAAGAACAATAAAATGATGTCGAAAGTGTATCGCGACTTACTCTATGTTTAACAGTTAATAACATATTTTCAAAGTTTAAATATTCTCTAAAATCTCGGTAATGAAATGGGAAAACAGTAGATTATTATAAATGAAGCTAAAGACAATGATTGCGTGACTAATTATACGAGGATAGGCATACAGTTAAAAGAACACCAATAATCAATGTAAATTTTATTGGATGCAGTGGTTCTCAAATACAGATGGTCAACAACCGTCTAGGAATAAAGTTATAAGTTCAAAATATAACAAGATAAGAGTACGAACTAAAATATGCAGTTACACTGAATAAAATATGTCATGATATATTGTTTTGCTTAAATTAAGAATATGTTTCCCCTCATTATTGAACTTTCGAGAAAACATTATAATCAGTGGAAAAAGAAATCCGAAGGAGAGTTGATACACGTACTCGTTATTTCACTCACCTATATATTATTCCATGATTGTGTAAGTAGAATAAACCCAATGCAATCTCGGCTGAATAAAATCTAAAAAGATAAAAACATAAAAAAATAGTATACATCATTAAATGGAGTCCATGGTTAAGTTCACAAAAAATCAACATCAAACCAATTTATTCGGTAGAAAATCATCGAAATGATTAAAGCGATTCCAATTAATCGAATGAGAAATATTTCACAGGGATATTGGCAACATCTAGTTGTGATTTAAATACTCAATTAAAGTCTACTCATATCACACTCATGAAATTAGCAATCTAGTTCAAATCCAAACCTAGTCACCTATTAACATCAAAATGCAGGGCGAATGATGACAACATATAAAGCATATATATGAACCATAACGGATGAATAGTAACTGTTTTTAAAAGCAAACACAAAAGTACTTTCTTGTAGGGTAAAACCTTTTCACTGTTTTAAATGTGTATGGGAGCAGGCGGAGGGGGCATTGGGAAACTAACAATCATAATGCATGAATGAATGGATGAAAGTTTGACCTGCATAGGTAGATAAGATTGATGAAGTTGATAGTGTTGATTATATTAACATGATACTTTTATTATTCCAGTCAGGTTAAATAAGTCAATATGAAGAAATGAAAGCGTTTGGTTACACACGCACATATATGTACACTACCCACAATTTGAACAAGATGCCCTGAAATGTACAGTTAGATTTTGAAATGAGGGGTGAATAATCGAATAGGCGATAGTAGGCGTTTGTCGAACACAAATTTGTGAAACAGTTAAAATGTAGGCCAATTTAGAAGCGGATTTAGAATGTGGGCAGAGAAGAAGAAATGTGGAATAAACTTTTGGATTGTCGGAGAGAGAACACACTCTATAAATCGATGTACACAATGATTGAGGTAGAAAGTAGTTATCTGTCCTATATTACAAATCACGTGACAAAATCTGTTTGGATTTAATCAAGTAATTTTCGATGATGTAATAATAATATATACGAAAAAAAATCTAAGTATGGGAGCTTATGTAAGCTAATGTGAAACGAGAACATAATCCTTGGGAAGATTAAATTTTAGAACACTACAAGTAAATCATAATAACTAGCATAATTTGACTACCATAAAATAACGTTGATACACATTATTTATTTATTTCAAAAGCTATTTTTTCAAAACAACAGATGGATGCACATTATTTGAACAGATCTCATTAGAATACCCATAAGCATGCGAAGTAGTGTGTACAATAACTCAGTTCATCTAGACAAAAGTATTTGGAGCATTATGAGAACTATAAATCTCAAAATAAATGATACGGAGAATCCGAGATGCATACCCCTTCCTGTTTGCACATTTCAGCTGCTTTTCTCAAACAAACTGAAACAATTTGTATACTCTTTGAGAAGGATAGGAGAAAAGCATGGAACAATCAGTCAACATCAATGATTCTTAACAAGCAGCTAGGCTGATTATCAAAATGCATATTGTTATTATGGCTTCATCACTACAAATGCATTCACTACTAGGCAGTCATGGCCTACAAATATAGAAAGCATGGTGTAGTTTCAGCATGTATTCGCACAGCATTGTTCGTGTGTCAATGCGTTGTCGGCTAGGCGTTGAGTAATAAGCATGTTATCATAGCATATGGTAGGTTTATGAATTTACAACCAGTTAAGTGGTTTAGACATGTACGCAGTCTAATCAGTAACTATCTGTCTGGACAAATGAAGGAAATTAGATTGTGTGAAAGCCTAGTTTATTTGAATCAGGATATGTTTTCAGTCGATAGAGTAGATAACGGTTGACCTGGTCTCTGTAGAGAAATGGATTCTGTTTAGTCGCTGCCGTTATTTTGTACAGATTATCTCATTGAGGAACCTCTGTAATATGATTTTAAAGTGATCACAATACTGTCCATATGTTAACTTCAGCATTTTTATTTTCTGCTTTTAATAAAGAAGTTTCTATTTTGTTTCATTATCATTGTATTTCTTTTCATTTCTGCACTCTATTACCTAACGATAAGTATTTAAAAAGTCATAAATCACTATTTCCTAAGTTAAGGTATCGAAATTTGGTACATATGTGGGGCAGTGTAAAAAAGAGTAAAAACCATTATCAAAAAATAAAGATAGAAGAAGAAACGAAATACTGGGAAACTTCACTCATATACGTTAAAGTTTCCGTTTATTCTAAATTATGACGAATAAATAAATTTGAAGTGTTGAGTAATAGTGAAACTTATGATCAATAATGATACCAATCCTTTAAGACATACACAGCAACAGGTTCTTTAAATTTCCCCTCTTGCTGAATACGATGCATAAGATCTCCACCATTCACATATTCCATTACAAGGTACAACCGATCCTGTAAAACAAAAGAATGTTTACACAAAAAGTATGTACAAAGGTTTATTGAAAAGGATATCAATGAGTATTTATAAATATTTTCGTTTTTGACATTATAATCCAATGGATGTGTATGTGAAAAAATGTTCAGTGTAACAAAGGTTCGAATATATATCAGTTTCTAAAGTCAGAAGACTTCTTTTAATATTTCTCACACATATTGAATAAACAGTTAGAACAAATAGCTTTAAAAATGGACGTGTCATGTTTTTGATGATTAGAGCTGTTTAATCTTCTCAGGTGATGTCAAATTCGACTGGAGCACTTGTGTTAATTGATAAAAATAAATTAGTACTGATTCAAGTAACAAGCTATGACCTTTACTAAAGCTCAGGGTATCGTTATTATTATTCCTTTGGGTTCCGAGTGGAATATAGGGCTTCAACAACACATCTCTACCTTGTTTTATCTTCTGCCGTCCTCTTCAGCTGGGTCTACGATTGCCTATAATCTCTCATCTCCCCCTCCCCACACGACCTTCTCCATGTCAACG
This sequence comes from Trichobilharzia szidati, assembly GCA_944472155.2. Classification (NCBI taxonomy): domain Eukaryota; kingdom Metazoa; phylum Platyhelminthes; class Trematoda; order Strigeidida; family Schistosomatidae; genus Trichobilharzia; species Trichobilharzia szidati. The sequence continues at coordinate 82,223,206 of OX235279.1, read as the reverse complement.
TAGGGCGACCCACTCGTTGCTTTTCATTTCGATTCCACTGAAACGATATCCTGGCGAGCGATTTCATTTAAAAGCCTCCTCAATATATGCCCAATCGATCTGCCTTTTCTCCTACATATTTGTTGAGTGATCGACTCTTGGTTGGTTTGTTCCACAGAAGGGTTTCTTGTTGCTAATTCCTTCTGGCCGAACGGCCAGCCATTTGATCTTCTGTATGGAGCCAGCGAAGACAGCTGATGACAGAACTCTGTAACTCCTTGGAAATGCTTTTCGTGATACTCAGTACAAGCTTCTCATACGTCTAGGAAAACTGACTGACTTCACATTAGTATTGAAAATCCTATTCTTTTTCTTTATGCGGCGAGGTGCAGAAGATTTTCAAACTGGTTTCAGTTTGATGAAGACGTATCTTGCCTTTCCGATCCTCCCTGGCTGGCTCTGACATCTCATCTGTTCCGAGTGCCTCTTGTTCGAACCAACCATACTAGATAAGTGAAGGCAGGAAGTAACCTCTGTCAGATCTCTCCTGTTGGTAGTGATTAATGCTGGTTGTTGTTGTTTTTTTTGATTATCTTCATCACCCCCGTATATTCTATGTTCGCCTGGAGTCCTGTCTTCGCTGACAGCGTGTTCTGCCAGTTTGTTGCTTTTCTCTTGCAAGTCTTCGAGTTTGTGTGAGATTAGACATATATCATCTAAATGTGAAATCCAGATATTCTAGAGTCCTCTTGTCGATGGTCCAGCAAATTCCTGTCTTCTTGCTCCCGTGCACAGTCTGACGCATAATCCAGTCAGTCCACCACAATTAAGAATATTACCGTTGGTGATAATAGGCAGCCAGCTTTTCTTAGTCTTGTATTCACTTCGAGCAACTCCATGAGTTTTTCGTTATGGATCACCTGATAAGTTCTATTGTCATATGGCCGGCTGTTGAATGAGGTTGATAAAGGCTTGGGCACTAAACACCGTAGTGTTGAAGTAGTTTCAAATTACTTAGCGGTCAACAATGTCTGTAGATGGCCTTTTCGAAGAAGCTGAAGGTGAGGTGGAGGTTTGACTTCTATTCTTTACTTTGTTCGATGACGATGAGTAGAGTTGCAATTTGATCAGCACATAATTTACCTTTCCTGAATCCAGCTTGTTCAGGTAAGGCTGGAGGAATTCTGCATCCAGTGAGTCTTTTATTCTCTCCGGGATGATCCGACTCAGTATTTTTTATATGCTTGGCGTGGACAAGGGCACTATTCCACGCCAGTTCTTGCAGAGGTTTAAGTGGACCTTGTTCGGTAGCTTGACAAGGTAGCCAGCCTTTACTCCAGTCTGCAGGATCTTTTTCTTCATTCCAAGAATTTATTTTTATTTTATTTTATCATAGCTTGATTCCGCACAGTATTTTGGTACAAGTATGAAATTTTCAGCATGTGATGTCGGTAGCCCAAATTTAGCAGGCCGACCATAGATATCAGGTGTGCGTCGGCGGGGGATTGAACCTCGAACCATGTGCATGGTCGGCGAGAGTTCCAACCGCTGTGCCACTGACGCACCGGTGCTATAATGGCATGAGCATATCTGCTGCTACTGGCCTTCAGTAGCTTGACTGCATTCAGGATTTCTGCTTTCGTTGGAAGATTGCTGTTCACTGGCAGGCACTTCTGTGCGTACTGTTCATGATGGTGTATTCCTGGGTGAGTTGCAGGTGGTAGTCCATTCAAGAGTTCCTTGAAGTGATAATCCCATTCTTTTATTTCTTTCTCTACCTTGGTAATCAGGTTCCCTTTAATATCGTTTGTTGCTTTCATCATCTGCCTTGATCCCTTCCCGGATAGAGACCTGGTTATCTGATATAATGTGCTGAGGTCTCTTTTACCTGCCTGGGGCTTATCTTTCCTGCTTCACTTGCCACCAGCCAGTGTGTTGTAGAACTGTCTTTTGTCTTATTGATATAAATATAGAACACGAGCACTGTGGTAGAGTATAACTCCATTAAAGATAAGATTTTATTTTGCTAAATCACACAGTGTTGTAAAGTAATATTAACTGATGACGTTTCGAGCACAAAGTATTGCTCATAATCATATCAAGTCATTCACACAACTTTTGTCTTTCCTAACACCCCTCTTCACTTTTCTAATTAGTGCAGTATACATTGAAATTAGCTTCTCTTTCTGTTGTTCATCTTTGCATTGAATCATCTTTTCTTTCGTCACCCTCCTCTCCTCAATTAGCTTTCAGGTAGGTGTCTATTGAGAGCCATTCCTCGTCTTGTATCTTCTCTCTTCATAAAACAATTTTACACGTTTCCTTGAACATCACCTTCAGAGAGTTCCAAGGCTCTCCCACGCAGGGTTCCTCAGTGATACCACGAAGTGTCTCTGACTTTCCTCTGATCTGATATGTAGTGAAGGCATCCCTTGTAGTTTCGTTCTTTAGTTTCTGAATGTTTAAATTGAATTGTGGTCTGTCTCCAGTTGTTCTGGAGGATTTTAGCTTCACCTTGAAGGCTCACTGAACTAAATTATGGTCTCAGTCCACATCTGCTCCTCTTCTCGACTTTGTGTTCAGTAGACTGTGTCTCCTCTTCCTTAAGCAGCATTGATTTGAAGTCTATCTGTTTTGTGGTGTGTCCTTCAGGCGAAATCCATGCTGCTTTGTGTACATCCTTGTGCTTTTACACGCTGCCTGCGATCATCAGATCACTGAAACCACAGGAGTCTGTGAAGAGTTCTTCATTGTCATTCACTTCTCCAAGGAAGAGAGCCTCTTGACCCATGAGGAGTTAGTTTGCTTCCTGTATTGTCTATTACCAGTTTAGTTGATATTCTTACCGCCCATTAGGATTTTGATGTCACCATTTGGGATGTTGTCCGTTACTGTTTGTAGCTGTTTCTTGTTCCGCATTTTTTGTAGCACTGTACGTAGAATTGGATCATTGTAAACTTCCTTCCTGCCTTTTGAGTTGAATCTTGGCGTCATAATCCTGAAAGAGATTGGTTCCCACTGCATACGGGCTTTGTTTGCCACTGGTGATACCATGGTAGCTACTCACTACCTCAGCATGCTCGTGGTTGTCGTCTGGGTGACTGGAGTAGATTACTGACTCACCAGCTGACAATTTTGGCAGTCCATCTCTACTTGCAGATTCTCAACACTTCTATGCAATATCTTCGCATTTCTTAGGGTACCCGGGCAGCTCTTCCTGCCTTGTACATGGTAGGGACATCCCACATCGACTACTGACTGCTTTCCCGAAGCCTTTCACAAGCTCTCTGTGTCATTTCGCCTCTCCAATTCCTGCAAAGAATTATTTTATTTGAATTTTTTGTATTTTTAATATAGCAGTTTGATTGTTTTTGTGGTGTGGGTTCGCTAGCCCCACATCCAGGCCTCCCTCTTTGCCCAGGCTTGAAACTGGCTAGAAAACTAGCAAGTTGGTAAACTAGACGAGTTTCAAGGTATCATTAGCTCCCCTAAATCGAAATTTTCAGAGTATGACTGAATTCAAGGACCACAAGTTGGAAGTCAATGAATCTGAGATCACATCACGTTCACCAGAGACCAGTAAGCAGGACCTAAACAAAACACCGTTCTCGATGTTAAAACTAAGGGAGTAATAGACTTTTTTAACCGCTTTTCATTAGAAAGGATTATATAATTAACTAGAAACGAAATAGATGCGTATACAATAAACAACCAGAATTACAGCTTTGCATAAACGATAAATACGCAATTACTCCATCATCTTACACTTAGAAAAAACTCAAGTTTTATCCCGAGTTTATTCAACACTGTTTTTCCTTATGCCAATATGCTTTAAGCACTTGATCTATAGTTTATGTTACGAGGTGACAGGGAGTTTATGTTGAATTCACCTAATGCCTGATAAATATGGATGAAATGAAGATGAGTTAACAGAAACGTCATTTTAGACGAATGCATACGAATATGACTCTTACATTGAAAGCTGTACAGCTGTACACAAAACTTTTCTATATACAAAGAAATAAGTTATGAATTATGAATAATGTTGTTCAGTAATAGTTAGGCAACTAATTAACTAACAGGTATTAGTAATTCTTTAGGAAATTATTATAAACAGTATTAAAAATAACTTACCATAGACTGGAAACATGAATGTAGGCGTACAAGAAAAGGGGATTTGTTGGGTAGTGCAAGTACTCTACGCTCTGTCATGGCACATTCAACGTCATCATCCTGCAGAATAACGTCTTTTTTCAGGATTTTCACAGCAAAGAGCTCATCCATGTGCTTTTGCTCAGCCAGAACAACCTTGAAATACAATAACAGTGAACATCTTGAGGTATCGTATTATTATTTTTATTACAGAGGTAAGTCACTCGTTTAAACACTAGACAGAAGTATCAACTGTTAAACAGCTTCACTCTAATATGGAACCATATCAAAATATAACTCTTTGTTCACCTTGCAACGAGTAACTTGCCTCTAATTCAGCAGCTTGAAATCAAATATTTAGAAATGTTTCTCGATTGTAGTCAGCGCTTGATATATGATACTAATAATTCAAGTTACCAGTAGATCCCTTTCATGCTATTTGACTAGATAGATTTCAGAAGCTGCAGATAACCATTATACTACTTAAAAGTCATTCATTGAGGAGAATATCTGATTAGCTCTTTTCTGAAAAGAAAACTTTAAAGGCAAGTATGGTCCAGTGTAACTGCAGAACTTGGCCATTGTGATAGAATGTAATTCCATATTACATAAGTTCATTTCAAATATCACACAGTAATGCAGTGTTAATAAATGGATGACGTTTCAAGCACAATTTATTACTCATAACCAATTCAGTCGGTTACACGGCTTCCGAATTTGCTTTATATATGTATTTCTCTCTCTCCCACACACTCTCTCTATTCCTCTTGTTGTTTGTTCTAGTGCAACTGCCGCTGAAGACAGGAAAAGCAGACTATCCTTGCCAATTCTTCTACCCCAGACCTTCGCGTGATGTTAGTTTAGGAAGCAGTCTCCAGATAAGTGATTCTCTTGAGTGAAGAGAAATCAAGTCATACTAGTAGTTCGATAAAATATGTGACTTATTATACTTTTAAGCATATAACTGACCACAAGAATCTACATCAAATGCCAAAAGATGCATAAGATTGGCTTAAGTTACGTTTAGTTGATCACAATCATAACAACTGAACTCTATGCATGCAAGCGAAGCATACAATAAGGATAAATATCAGTATTGAAAAAGATCCGTTAGGTCCTTCAAAAATTGCATGAAACGTCTTGGGAATATGATTAAAAAACGAAATTTCTGATTTGAAATCCTAAGGCAAAATGTTTGAGTTGACTGCCATAATATCTCCTAGAGTGAGGAAAAACACACTAAAACGAACGTCTATTGAAGAATGTGTGAATAAGGCAGAGTTGAGGATGAAAGGTGAGCACACATCTCTATTTTTCCTACCGTTGGACAACTGATTCTTTTTGCGCTTTTATTTGTTCTTTTACCACCAGCCGCATAAGACAGAACCCCTTTATCAATAAATACAAAAGAACACTGAAGTGAATTAGTTAGACCTCTCTCGAATACTCCAAGAACAACAATTTAAATCTTCTTATGAATTCTGAAAGATATCCGCCTGGATTGAATTCGCAACACTGTCAGGTATGATAACCTAACTGAATAAAAACACTTCCAGTCAGCTTTTAAGGCTACATTGAATTAAGCAAGAACGACAAATGTACCAGGATAATCTCAGCTCATGTTTTTATTTTTTATTACTTCGTGGACTCTTCTCAACTGGTTACAACCTGAACAATATCAAAATTATAAATTAAATTAAACATCTGAACATACTGTTTTACAATGATAGGGAGTAACAGATTGGAACTGAGAGTAACATTGATCAGGAATGATGTGAGTTTTTAAATTATTATTATTAATTTAAAAACTCACATCATTCCTGATCAATGTTACTCTCAGTTCCAATCTGTTACTCCCTATCATTGTAAAACAGTATGTTCAGATGTTTAATTTAATTTATAATTTTGATATTGTTCAGGTTGTAACCAGTTGAGAAGAGTCCACGAAGTAATAAAAAATAAAAACATGAGCTGAGATTATCTTGATACATTTGTCGTTCTTGTTTTATCCAAATTTGATTGAATGAAGTTTTTAAAGCTACACTGTCTGAAAACATCTTAAACTCAATGATCTTGCTAAAGTATATATAACTAATGTACAGTTTACACATGCGGAGTGAATATGGTAATACCACTATTCCTTGAAATAACTCTAAAATACGACTGCCTCAGAATTGTCTCATGAAATCTAGAGAGAGGTTTGTCAAAATTTTAAACAGAGGAAACACCAAAAATGCCAGGGAATTCTTAGAAGCCTGGTACTCAAGCAAATTTGCGATTAACAAACATATTAATCTAGACCAAATCTACCAACTAATGAAAAGTAAATCATATGACGAGAAAGTTTCAAATCCAACTCAATAAAAAACGATCAATACAAATGTAAATCGACTACCAATCACGAAGATGATTACCAGGAGACGCAACTCTATCATTCATAGAGAATTCAAATCAGTTCATTTTATGCTAAGACTTGGGCTAGAGATGTTGTCCAGAAGGACGACGAAAGCTCCTCAGTTAAACCAGCTCAGAGAACAACTAATTGGAAATTATTTGATGTATAAAGTGGTATTCAAAAACATTTCTAGAACATTTTTTTAATAGACTGATACCTAGTTTGGACGATTTCGTGCAAAATACAAAATTTTTACCCATACACACAATACAGTAATTACAAAACTTTATTTGAAACAAAACGACGAGGTCACCTTTCCAAAACTGCCTTTTCCCAAGACAACCAGAAAATTGAAGTCACTTGGTCTAGGAATATCAGGCTTGTGCTGTGAGGTCATAGATGCATGAGAAATTCTGTTCCGATTGTTAGCCAAATTTAAGTGTTCTGTAGACATGCGCTGTAGCAAGAAGACAAATTCAAAGTAATTATCGTTAAAGTAAATTAATATGAATTTGACTGAGCCGAATATCAAGTTGGGGAGAAATATATGATAAAAACAAAAAAGAATTGACGACGGTAAAATAAAAATTGAGATCAGGATATTCAGTGAGTAGTTCCCAATCGCAAGTAAACTAGCATGATGACGATTCGGTATTTTAGCTAAAAACATAGTTCCATATCTGTTTAGCTGGACACTATGGATTCTTTGTGATTATTATTATTTTGTTTCCTTTGGTTTCTAGAGGAACATAGGACTCCAGCCACACGTCTCCATTGCGTTCGGTTCTCTGCCAACGTTTTCACCTGCCTCCACAACTGTCCACATGCTTTCATCTACTCTTCACATTACCTCCTCCATGTCACCCTCGCACGGACGAGCAACTCGTCGCTTCCTGTTCGGGTTTCACTCGAGAGCCTGTCGTGTGATGTCACTTGATGGCTTTCTCAGAGAATCGCCAATCGAAAAGCGCGTCAAGATCCATTCTTTGTGATCATGAATTATAAATTCTCAGGAAATATTTAGCGGAATACTGATAAGAATTCAAAAAAAAAAATACTATACTTTTATTATAAATCCCCACAGTCGTAGAATTGAAGCTTATCCAATCATACCCAGTGGATAGAGATGTTATCAGGCCTAAGTGAGATCTAAAATCACAGGTGATCACTTTGAAAGCAATGCACAGTAATGAACAGTCCTTTCAGTGCTCTTGATAAGTGTGTGTACATTTATTTCGACAACGCTGTTCTTAAATTACTTCACTTCTATTTCCTTTAGATTGTTGTTGAATTATTCCATTGTGTGAGGTGAATTTCTTAGTGCCCATATTGTACCAATTTTGTGTGTGAAATAAATAAATTTAGAAGTGAACATAGCGACCATTTGGCAAATTTTACACTTTACCTTTTGTTAACATTCTGTGGTTTTAGGCAAAATCACACAATCAGCTTCGCTGGGTGGCTAGATGCTTAATTTATGTGTGAACAATTATACTGTGCAATGTACACACAAAAACAGAAAAGTTCACTATCATTTATAGTGTGTGTACGGTCGTCAGATTAACAGCACAAATAACGAGTAGTTGGAATAGTGGACAAACTAAACTTTCACCACAGTAATACTGTAGTGAACAACCACAGCTTTAATATATATATATATATATATATATGGTGTAATAACCTTCATTGTAAAAGTAAGGAAAATTTAACTTAAAACAACTGTTACTCTGACCAGTTAAGATTATCCACACTACTGCTGCGGTAAGGCTGGCACCCTACCCAATCTGAATTACCACGTTCACTCTTCTGATCTCAGGAATCGTATGAGAACTTTATCATCCTAGATGTAGGATACATAGAACCAATTAATAAAACAAATGAATGAAAGTTTTCAATACTAAGTGTTTTTCTGATTTACGGAGAATAGGTTAGTAAATTTTGGCTTGTAAAACGACAAAATCTATGTCCCCTGTGCTGAAATCATCATAGAATGCGATAATAAATTGAGATTTACATCATTACGTTCAGTGAGGAGAGGTGACTAGCATAACCTGAAGTTTTAAAAGTCAAGTAACATCAAGTGATTCGTTAAGCCTATGCGGAAATATGTAACTAGATGATAACGTATAGCATTCAGATAGTGCTGTTATACTTCACCTGACAAAATCGTGGATCTTACTGAGATGAGATTGCACAAGCCTACAAACTCTGAGAAAGAAAGAAATTGGGTTTCATTGCAAGACATGATCAAATAAAGTTTACCAGAAGAATAATTCACTATGATTTACGAAACAGTAATGAGAAATTCTCTCCAATCCTAAGGTACAAAACGACTAAGATAAACTCAAAGAGATTATACTAAATGAATTAAAATGGATGACATTAAAAATAACTTTTAGCAGATCATAAAGGTAGATTATAATGGAACATCAGATAAATGGATTATTTAAAGAACACTTGGATAGTAAAGTGGTATTATGATTACCATTCATTTATTCCGCTGCAACTTATCACTGAAGATGAAAATATATCTTATGAACATAGATTAGAAAGCATATAACTTAAAAAATATCAAAGACTTTAGACAAATGAAGTGTTATATTAAAATGAGATTAAGATGTTGAAAAATGCAGAAAACAGACATTCTTAGTTAGAAGAACTACGACTAACACATACACTCAATTCCAGGATTCGAAGGGCAATGTTCAAATATAACCGAATCAGCAGTATCTTTTAGTGATAAAATTTATAATCTCAATTTGCAGCAGAAAATATTAATCAGAAGAGCAGGGTTGATAAAAAAAACGTAAAAACAGTAGTCCTTGTCAATTCTATCCAAACTGACTTTTCGTCCTATACATTTAATAAAAACACTCATCAAAAGAACCTTTTTTAAAACAGTACAACTGAGTGTAGGGTTGTATGAAATGTCCATTAACTGGCTAGACGAAAATCAGTAAATAAGTTCTGGAAACACACTGAAGGTTCATGATAGTCAACACACACAAACAAATAACAACACATCATTTACGCGTATAACTTTAAGTGACAAATTTTCATTCAAATTTTCACTGACAACAACTGACATATCATCACACCATCTGCTTCTTTAGTCTTGTAACCATAAGAACAACTCTCAAACTTACTGCCGCTTTTTTACTCAAAATAAACCAATTGATACTGTTGACGAAAATATCTAACAAGTATTACTTTTCTGAAGTCAACAGTGACAACAATATCAAACAATCTGATCTTCATCGTATACAATTTTGACTAAATAAAAATACTATTTTAAACCAACCCCATTTCACCCGACAGTTTGTCATACACTAAAATAAAGTTAATTGGAGACATTTTTAATACTAGCTAAACACGAGACTTAATGGATTTCAACTGCTTAGTCGCTAAACACGTTGTTGATTTGTGACGAATTAACTGGAATTTCATTTTCGACAATTTAAAAAAAACTGTAATTTAACTTTTTAGAGGGTTTGAGAAATGAGAAGAAAAGAGTAAGTCAGTTGCATGATGAGAATGACTAATGAATCTTAATTCCGTAGTACATTATGCTCAGCTCGAAACACATTAAGTGTCAGCCATAAGAAGGGATGATTCAGGTATGGTATGAATATCAAATGTAAAGGTCAATAATTTCAAATCCCAGTTGAAACATATAGAACAAACTACTAGGCTGGATAATTGTCTTCTCTACTCATAAATGAAAACAAAAACTTTTTATTAGTTCGACAAAAAATAAGGCAAAAGTGGTACTTTTGATAAGAAGAATGTTATATATACATATATATATATATGTATATATATCCTAACAGAATCGTATAGCTCACTAAATACCACGTTTGAAGTGTATAAGTGATCTTGAAAGGTTGACAAACCTTAATTATGACGTCAAAATCACCTCTCCACTATGTATGAAATACTATGGAATTAATTCAAAACTAAATAATGCAATACTCTGGAGATTCGGAGGACAGTTGTACTACAATTCTATCTTCTAATATGAAAATAGTTTCCGTAATTTCCTTAGGCGAAACCATTAAATAGACTTAAAAACCAAATATCTTTACATAAGTTGTATTAAGAATGTCATTTCATCTGTTCACTTGGGTGAATATCGCAATTATCAACTAAGGTTTCAACTCTGGAACTCATTCAAGAATTTGTCACTTTATGCATTCAAACAACCAAACAGCCAGATAAATATTTACAGACATTTATTACTCAGGCTGAAGACCCTTGTTTGATAACAGTAATTGGTAACAGTTCTAACTATCCAGTATAGAGTAAACACAACTAACCTCCATACGTTTACGTAATTCCAATACAGCTGTGCCGGCTTCATCGATACATGGAAGGGAATAGAATTCTCCTTCCTCTTGGTTTAACAGCTTATACCATGAAGATACAGGTTCTTTAATGATCTCACTGACACCAAAGGAAAATGAACCCATAAAATCATTTCTTGAAGTACGATCCCAATCCCAAACTTCGATTGAAAGACGTTTGGAATGATCTTCATTTGATATCCCACTAAAAGCGAATAAATAATTGGAATGGAAAGAAATAATTGTTTCCATTCATCAACATAATGCAAGCATCAAAGTTAGCAAAACTGTGGACCAGAATCAATCGAGATAAACAAAACATTTAATTGAAGTACTGAACCGCAGAATTAATAGTATCTTGAAAATTAGGCTGAAAAAGGAATGATTTGCATAGGTTTCAAGCATGCCAACCACTAAAACACAAAGCTAATTCATGAAGTCTGTGGCAGAAATGTACTTTACGTGACTTTAATTGTTAGGATTTGAAGAATCTTGAAATTGATACACTTATTGAAAAAGCTTGTAATTATTCACAAGATTAACTTTTTATCGCCAGAAGAATTTTTAAAGGCTTCAGTAATACTCGCCATATTAGTCTCACATCTCACAATCATGCTTGCGTATCATAATATAATTCATAATATATCATCACACATACTATTTTTGTGTGTGCATTTTCAAAATGCGGGTATTATAACTGATTTTTTTCTGCGGAATGTTCTTGATCGTTTTGTCAGTGTCATCTAGTTCTGTGTATTTTACTGCATACGCACAAAATGCTGTAATAATAATAATAATCAAGTTTTCACTTACCGTCTATAATTAAGATTAGATCTACAAGCACAAAAGCAACTGATATTCACACCAATTTCACAGAAAATAAAGTGTAGGAAGCTGAACAAATTCAGTCATGAAGAGTAACTTACTACTGTAAATAGTAAACAATCACTTAAGAAAACGCACACCCTGAAGATATTAATAAAAGACCAGTAAGTTATAAATGAACGATAAAGAAATTAGACACTGGAAGAAGTGTGGACAGAATGATAAAGAGCGTAGTGAATATTATTCAAAATACAAATTAAATATACTGAAGGCTGACATGCATTAAATTCATCAGGAAATAGATACTATTATGTATTCCTAGGCGAACCAAATATTGATATAACTGCAGTGGATAAGCTCAGTTAAGAGTGCACTCATAATTTTCAAATAGAACTTAATGGCACTATGCGCAAAATTCATTTAAAAATTGCAGTCAACAGGAAGAAAGATTACTACTTTCTGCCGATTGCCCCCAACTATCTGCTATCACCAAATCAATGGGCCCCTTGATGGTGAGCTACCTAGAATGGTGGCCACATTGCAAACCTTACTGATAGAATTCAGTCTGAACCAAAGAAAGGACTAGACACGTCAAACTAGTTACTAGTGTCCAATCCAAATACCCACTACGGTCCTACAGGAGTTCAGTCGCGAGTCCGAATAGCTCGGAGGTAACGTCTCTAACTGCAGCACTGGGTCTCGCGGACTCGAATCTCAGAAGGGACATGAGTTCCTTCAAGGTTGCAGATACGCCTTGCTGACGAGTGCCAACTATCATGAAACCTAGGTCCAAGGCTTCCCGCCGATTGCCCCCAACTATCTAATATCAGTACTTTATATTTTTCTCTATCTATCACTTATCACTTCCAACATTTCCATCTTACATTTTCAGAGAAACATATCAGTGAGAGACAAATAGAACAAGGCGAATATTTACAACTTGCATTTTTAACACAAAATGAATTAACAAAAATTCATTCTTGAAGACAGATAAAAACTACAAAAGTGGAATTAAACTACCATCAGAATTAAGTGTCATAGTTTCCACAGGTTTCTTATTTAGCTTAGATTATCTACTCAAACACATGACTGTTACTTAGTTTACATTATTTAAACTCTATGGAATGGATTTCCTATATATAAGTAACAATAAAATAGACAGCAAAAGTAAGAAATTTGGTCATGTGGTTTATGGGTTTCCTCAGTTATCTAAGTAATGTTATATGGAGATATATTGTGAGATAATATAAAGACAAGGAACAATGAGACAACGGAAAAAACAAGTTGAGCTATAGCAAACGCATTATCTACAAGTTAATTTCACATTTAATTGAAAAAAGTGACAGAAAAAAGTAAAATATTCCTACTTAAGATAAACACCCAAAAAGACGCATTTGCTTCATACTTATCAACTGAATATACTTGTAGTCCAGTGATTATGTTTCCGTCTGCACGTTATCTAACCGTTCACTGCATTTAAGCAAAAAAAGTACTAATATTTTAGAAGGAACAAAAAGGCTTAGAAAGTGTTAATTCTGACCAATTTAGTAATTAACAGGCATAAACTTTTAACTGAAACAATGTAGCTGTATCACATCAAAATAATATAATGATAATGCACACAGTCTCAAATGCTGATAATATCCACAAAAAGCTATGATAAATTTTAAAAAATCAACTAAAAGTCGAGACAATTGATGTGGTGACTGGTTAACACGGAAACCTGATGACTGAATTTTCTCACATTTCTCAGTACATGAGTGAATAGGTCTCATAAATGCGTTTTTCTGAGAAACTACAGCTACGGCATGGCAGAAATTACTATCTAATTATGGGTAAGAGAAACCCTGTCAAGTGATTTCCCATAATGTTTCTTTGGGAAGTAATAAGGTGGTGAAACTTTTGCCACAACCTAAGAAAAGAGAAGTATCCCGGTAAGATTAAGAAGGCATAAAACACTTTAGATGGCATTAACTTACACTTACACCGAATCAACACATATAGTGTTGAAAGGACTTAGCTAAAACGCTTTTTGACCCTAATATTACCTGAAAATCATAAATAACAATATAATTTCATATCAGATAAGTTTATTTTAAATATCACACAGTGATTTAGTACGATCAACCGAATGGCATTTCGAGCATAAATTATTGCTCAAAATCATATCAATTTAGTCACACAATTTCACAATTTGTCTAACATACTTTTTTCTTTCTGTCTCTATAACTTCTCTTTGGTGTTTGCTGCCACTCTCCATATCTCCGGTATAGGGACGGCATCATTCCGACTGTACGTGTGCGGTGTTGAATCGATGAACCTCTCTGTTTTCAACTAATTATATTACTTTTTATTACTCTCAGTCTCTCCCACTCTATTGTGTGATTACATGCAAGTGAACACAGTGCTGAGCTTTTTCCTAAGTTATTTAACTTAGCAGGGTCATTTATTTAAGGTCTTGCTAAATTTTCAAGTTTCAGTAATCTAGTTGACTCTGATTTACCAATTTCACTTATGTAACGGACCTCACAATCCTTACATGGCATTTGGCAAATAATGTCATTTTTCTTAATTGAATCTATTGGGTCAATAAGCCGACAAAGTTTATTTCCGAGAGAGGTGGTTGGTTTAAATGCCACCTTAATTCCAGCCTTATCGAGAATCCAATGTAAGACCTCTGACGTTCCTTCTTCCTACGGCAGTACAACAGAGGCTTTGAATTCCATATTATTTTCATTATATTTATCAGTTTAACTGCTAATCTCAATTGCTTCATGGTTTTTCATATATTTTCGAATAAATTCTGGTGGGTGGTTATTCGGTAGTAATATTTCCTTTATTTGTTTGATTTCACTATTTAAATCTTCTGGTTTACTAGTTAGGCTCTTGGCCCAATTATACAGACACTAAACTAGACCCGTTTTACCTATTCTAATATGGAACTACACTACATCACAGTGCCCAAGTTCTACTTTTATATTAATAACAGTGTAGTTTCAGGTTTTATTGCGCACATGGATGGCATAGTAACACAACAAATCCTCAGAAGCAAACAGAAGTATTCAGCAGGAAGAACAACCATTAGAAATATTTCGATAACAACTAAGCTTCATAAGCCAGTTGTCTAAAAACTTGAAAAATCATTCTCGATAAAAGATAGGCTATCATGTCTATATTTGAAATCAGACAAACTTATCTAGTCGTTAACTCTACAGAAAATAAAATTATTCATTTCATGAAGTTTAAACTAATTGCTCGATCGCATTCAAATATGTCTGTTTAGTCGAACAAAAAATCGTCGACTTGTAAAGAAAACATTTCGATTCGAGCTTCATACCTGTTAATGCTCCTTCATAACGATCTTCATCCTCTAGTCAACTATGTATACAAACTTAGATTAGACATTCAAATTTGTTATCACCAAACACAATTATTGCTATTGCATACACTTGTTTCCTTCGTCTGCCTAATCAATGTCTATAGGCAAAACCAAGGCGTCTTTGCCTTTTCTTTACACTGAACACTCACGGTTCAAGGATATCTCTTCTAAATACTAGTAACTAGACATTAGTGCAACGGGAATAAACATGAGAATCGCAGTCACCGTGTAACAGATTCCACATCGAACAGAACGCTTAGCACATCACAAGTAAAAACAATCCATTTCGACTGTAGTCTGGGGGAAATAAAGCTGGAAGCTACATTTGTCTACCACCAAATACTTATCACCATCTCTCGTATCTACGTATACGAAAACTTGTTCAATCAAGCCAGCCAGTGACAAAGACTGACACCATAGTGATCCCTAAGATGTCGTGCATCGATAATACTAGTACTGTATACTTTTGTGTTCATCATAAATCTGATGAGTTGAAACAGAATATTGTCAATTTATTAGCGTGTAGTGAATAGTATTTGCTGTGTAAAGAGCTAAACTCACTTGTTCACAACTCATGGTATATTCATAATTTTTGAAATACAGATAATTTCAAGTCATACAATTCTAACTCGGTACTTACAAACTTTGAACTGTTTTATGTGCTGTTAGGAAATAACATTAACGTCCTAGATGCAGTGTTTATAAACAAAAGCTTCCAAATGAAAATCAGTTTCATGGTCGGTTTTTTGACGAACCATCAGTACCAAGGGAGTCACTGAAAAACAGGTAGTACCGTGCAGCTGTTTTAAATCATAGTTTTGGGTTCGTTAGCGTAACACATACACATGAAATCACCAGTAACTAGCTTCGAGTTTGAGGTCTAATGTGAACACTGAGACTATTGTTATTTATTTATCATTATTATCTTATTCCTTTACGTTCCAAGTAAAGCATAGGGGTTCAGACTGGAGCTTTGAAGTTTATTAACTTAACTATAACACCAAGGATTATGCAACATACATGATGTGAGCTAACTTTGCGTTCCCAGTGAAACTTAGGTCCTTTAAGCTTGAGGTTTGAAGTTTCAATAGGAAGGGTTTTTTCACCGGCTTAACCCCTGCCTGAGAGAGGTTTAGGAATTCGTCAGCTGAGCATCCATCCCCAGACCACGTGCGTGGTTGGCAAGCGTTCTACCGCTGAACCACCGACGGACTACTGGGTTTTGTACAATTGCGTGGGTGCACAACCGTCAGTCGATATTATTAAAATTCAGTATCCATTAGATTCAATAAAAAATGAAGATGGATTGACCATACTCTGAGGAAACCATCAAGTGACATCACTAGACAAGCCATTGCTCGAGTGGAACCCGAAATGGAAGCGGCGAGTTGGTCGTCAGTGCAAGGGTGACTTGGAGGAGGTCATGTGAAGAGGAGATGAAAGCGTGTGGGCAGACTTGGAGCTGGGTGAAAACTCTAGTAGAGAACCGAACGCAATGGAGACGCACAGCTGAAACCCTATGTTCCTCTAGGAATTAAAAGAAACAATAATAATAATTAGATTCAAGCTCAATTTCATAATGGCAATGTGTATACCTGTGAGAAACCACTTGCTAATATCAAAATGATTAACAATACTTTTTAGTTTTGAAATGGTTCCGCAGCAAATGTCGGTTGGAGAAAAAAATCAAATTCCTACTAGTGGAATACATGCCTAGGGTAAGCCATGTTACTGAAATCATTGAGTGAAATAAATAAAATCTAAACTGATTTATTTTAAATCATTTACTGAAGACACCTAAACAGCTTATTTTAGCATAGCCAGAGAGTGGAAAGCAAGGATTTTCAACGAGAGTCACAGAATTAGAAAAAGATGTATGCATGTGGGATTTCCTTCAAGCCTCTCATTGCTCCTAAGCTTTATATTCCGCCTACCACTAGATTCAAGTAAACATGAAATCTTGTTGTGACATTGGCAACAAAATAAGTGTGAAATATTAAAAACCGCAATCCAACACCTCAATAAAAACCCTATCAAATCTAGGCACGATAACAAAATATCGATGTGATGCTGATATTCACGAGTCATTTCCTTCAGTGGACAGTATCATTAATAAGTCATCTCTTCTTATGTCTCATTCAACATGTGTACATATTTATATATAATATGTCAAAATGATAACAAATTCACAAGCATGAGATGAAATATAGTAACAGAAATATGTGTCCTTAAAAACATTCACCTAACCTGTTACAGAGACATAACTCTGCTGGTTATTCTTCTTAATCTTTCATCTTCTTTTCCTCTACTTAGTAATTTAATCAACATCTCAACACCGAAAAGAGAATAGGGTGTTGAGAGTGATAAAACTTTCTTCCATTGACATAAACCCTAGACAGATCTGTATATTCATTTAGTTTTCATTTGCTCATCCATCATCAAACTGACAGTGAGGGAAGTATTCGAATACCGTGATGTTTCTGATTCAAAATCACTGGCATAAACATGAGTTCATTTATTCATTATGAGCGAGTCTCCCTTGGACTTTCTGTCCTACCTTCCTACTCTTATTTGTTTGGTAGTGCATGAAAGTGAAGGCTTTCTTAAATTATCTATATGTGCAATGTTGTTGCCAGTCGTGTTACCTCTGCTCACTGTGTTAACCATTGAAAACAGTTTTTACCACCTCAAATACCGAAGGGTTATCCAATGGGACACAAAACTTTTCCCTTTTGCAAGCAGTATTTTTTATTGTTACTGGATAGTATTATAATTTAAGTAAAATGTGGAGCATTTCCTGGGCTACGGGTTAACTGATTTAGAGAATTTTAAAGAGGACCAGATATATGTGATATAACAAACACATACGCCAAACAACCATTTAACGCAATTTAGTTATTTCTTCAGTCATTTTTTCTGATTTGCCAAATGGTGTACAGACACAATGAGATAATTAGCAATTATCATGACGAACAGGTGTCTAATATGTGTGTGTGGCAATGTGCAGTGGTGAACATAATCTAGTCTATGTGTCTAGGGTGTGAGGACTCAACTTTATGTGAACAAAGAGAAGACTCAGATCATGAAGATACCCAACCAACAACAACAAGCACCAATTACCATGACTGGGTGAGATCTAAAGGAAGGTGTTTCTTTCATTTACCTGGACAGACAGTATCGTTTCAACTACAGGCGGCACGGACGAAGGTGCCAGAGCAAACATTGGGTAAGTTAGACAGGTGTACATTACACTGAAGTCGCTGTGGAATCGAAAGCAATCAGCAGAATAAACAACATTTGCATTTTCGAGTCAGTGGGTCTATATGTTTTAGGAGCATGTCATGAGAGCCATGAAAAGAATTTTCAACAGGCTATTCCATTCTGCACTGGCTGGATACCGGAGATCAGATGTTCAACCGGCAAGCATAAGCAACAAGGAATTCTGGAAGCGTCGTAAACCAACCAACAAATATACAGGAGGAAATAGAGATCTATTTTATATGGGCTGAGGAGACCGTCTAATGACATCAAACACAATGGTCTTGGCTGCAATCAGAACAGGGAGTGATGGACTGGGTCTCCGAGGATGAGATAGGGGAATGATGTAAAGAGGAACTGAAGAATTGTGGGCAGTCGTGAAGCCATCTAAGAAAGACTGTAGAGAATAGAGTGAAGTGGATATGTGCTGCTGAAGCCCATTGTTTCACTCGGAACCCAAGGGATAATTAATGATCATAATAATGAAGTGAAGAAATAAATAATGATTAAATTCACCCCGCCGAATAATTTACTCACCATAACAAGCATTCAAAGGATTCATCCAGCTGTATCTTAACCCTTAGTTAAACTCAACTAATAAATACAGTTAAATCGGACAGCTCAAATCAAAAATTAGTATTTTATAATGCATTTGCAAGTCAGTTATTCAGTTAATCGACTGTAAATAAATAAAAATAATTAATGACAGTAAAAGGTTAGCTATTCCATCCAATAAAAACTTAAAGACAAAAATAAACAAAACAACCAAGAAGCCAATTAAATGAATGATCTTACACGTAAAATGTTTCATTCCATACAGGATTCAGTGTAGACCGACAGAGTTTCGTCTTAAGCTTGGATCTACCACTTTCATCACTCGGTAGAAGTTTGATTTTCACATATGGATCTGCTAAACCATTTGGGTCCATAGGGACAAGATTTTTCGCCTCAAAAACTAAAAATCAAAGTACAAAATGAAATATGTTAAAAGTGATGAACTTTCACACACTTTCACTGTGCATCACACGCATGCCAGTAATTATGTTTCCTACTAGTATCAGAAAATGATAAAGTTATACTCTAGAAATTTGTTTTGCTCCCAGCTTGATAAGGGAATTGTGAAGTTTCAAGGTTAAGAATAACTGAGTGACTTTTTTCTAATCTTAGAATCTTGGTTGTTTTTGTTTTGGCTACAGGAAGTTCCTTTCAGACAGCTGAGTAATTTTATCATGCCTTAAAATGTTTCCCAAGGAAGAGGACTCTTGCTGGAAATAAGTTAATTGATATAGCGGTCGAAATTTCACTTAGTTGCAAAATAAAAACGAGTTGGCCTTCTAAATATGCATATCTTCCAATGCATAACTTTACAGTCAATTATAAAATAGTCACACAAAGCCTACCTACTTCACTAACCTTAACTTTATCTTCAGTGGGCAACAGGATGTCTTTTTTTTACTATTCAAAACTCTGTCTGGCATATGACATTTTATTTCTGTGAGTGTGATTTGCAGTGAAACAGATGAATGATTATGTCATATATTGTAAATGTATAATACTTAATTTTTGAAAGTATAACAACATCAGTTTAAAAAGTGTGTTTACAAAAACCCTTTCAAATCTCTGTTGTAAACAGATAAGGCAAATGCTGAAAAATGTAGTAAAATTATATAGAACAGAGAATAGCAAACGAGATTTGCAGGTTTTTTAATCCACTGTCATCCATTATGTTAGGAACACGAGTTTCAAAATTCTTTATAGCCAGCCGGTATACTAAAACGAGGCAACAAATCCACTAATTATCAGTAGTCGATTTAAAAATTAAGTAAACAAAACAAACCTGTTGGACAATAATTTTCTGTTTGAAACCTAGTGACCTGAAACTTGACAAAATAAGACCATACGTTAAGTTTATTTCAGTATTAGAGATAAAGACATTCCCTGAATTTCAGTCGCAGTTGTTATTTACAGTGTTTATAAACACCTCCCCCTGGTAACCCTTATTGACTGAATTTCATAAATGTTAAGGTAGTACATTAATAAATGGAAGTGATGATAGTGATGAATAATGTATCAGTCTGGGAAGAATAGCGAGGAGACAGTCCAGAAGCCCTAACTGATAGAATTCAGACAACAGTCAGACTGTCACTCAACATTATCTGTCACCACTATATGTCAGATACCATATAAAAGTACTTGTCAAAAGTGTTGCTTACTAGAGAGAAAGTCATCAGACAAAATCTCGGCACAAGTAGCAAATTTGAAAGTGATTTCTAGAAGTTGTTAGAATGCGAGTATGTGGCTGATATCTTCCACTTCAATTTCTTCTACAACAGAACTTGGCTCCACAAAATTAAAAAACAAAATATTTGCCAACAGAACTGGAATCACAGAGAAACTACTTAATGCTGTTATTAAAGTATACGCCGCCTATTTCAAGCCCCAGAATTCTAAGGTGATAGACTGTGACTATATGGATTTGACTTACTAAAGGCAATAACCTTAGTTAAAGTCTAACTAGTACGTAGATTATTCGTCACTATACCATCAATTTACCTCATTATCTAAAATGCAGAAACTTTATGTATATATACATATATATGGCAGACGAAATGTGACAGACACTGTGATTCAGACTTTAAGTTTGATTCTCAGAACGAAAATGCTATCCAAACACCACTAAATAGTTAAAATCCATGAATGAAGAGTTTGATTTTAGTCAGCTTTCGATTCCATATTTTCTGCTAAGCTGAGGCAAAATCTGAGAAATTGAATAAATGAAATATCCATTTGAAGGGCCTTTGGAAAATAGAGTAGTTATAAAACATCCAGAAATCTTGAGGTTTCAAATGATTCTGCTGCCTGAACTGAGGCCCACCGAATTCACCTATGATGAGCTCGGCCACAAATGAATAAAACGGCCGTCCCACGTTTGCATCAATTCGATAATTTGGTTAGCAAGCTTCACTGGTTGATTAGAGTGGCATACAAATACTTATCTCAATCAGCCAGTAGAATACAGTTTTACACATAGTTTTAAACCAGCGATGCCTCAGCCTATCACATTCGAAACAAATGATTCATTTATTCTTCAGAAAATAATAATAATAAGATCTTAGCACAGAATTCAGTTATCTCGTGTCTAGAAATCACTCATATAATGTGGGTTGCTATTCCCATTATATATTAGGAAAACATTTGAGAGTAGAACATTAATTTTGAGTAACTTTAACTAGTCTTATTGGCCAACTATTAAATTACTGTTTAAAACTAAAAACAAGTGTAATAGCAGTTTCCTAAGTAATCTGGAGAGAATGTCGTATCACGATATAAAAATATTCAATTATTAGTGTTTGAAGTACATCATGAATTTTAAAAAGTAATATTTAGGGAGACTTTCGAATGGTCACTGCGAAGCAGGTGAGATAAGATATTATTACTTAATAGCAAAATACAACAGAGATTGATTGTTCATTGCAGTAAACATTCTTACTTTATTAAGTACAGCTTAGGAATACTACTATTAGTCTGCCGAAACGCTGATAGTGAAAAAGGTGAAGGACACTTTCACTTGCTATAAACCATAATGAAGTAAAATGTGAACATATTGTAGGTAGTCATTAAATTGCATTTCTGCTAAACTAGAAAAGCGCAATCTGATCAAAACTTAGCAGTGAACATAAATAATATATAGCATGTCAACACCCTATTCTTTGAACAACATCTGGATGACAAAGATAAAATAACAGCTAGCGAGGCTAACAGGATAAAGACACCAACCCATGATGAGGCCACACACATAGACAAGCTTTCGTTCAAATTGTATATCATGTTAATTAGGTGCTAATATATATATCAACTTTAATAAATAGATGCCATATGCATGGTAAATTTTTTTGTGGGAATTCTTTTCATTTACTCGGAATCTAATTTAATTTGAAAAATATGTGTGGAAACGTGTGACGTCATGAAAGTGACTGACTTTTATATCCATATTCAAAAAACGCGCATGAGGAGCTACAATTTAGTGTTTATCTGCAATTGCCTTCCCGGACAAATTTCATTCAATCTTATCACTTTTATGGAAGTAAACATTCTTACTTTTAATCTTTTTAGAGTTGGTTCTACCTTTGGGAAAGGTTCGATGATGTCGGCATACCTATTAACCAGATTCGTAATAAACCTGAATTTGTTTGTACTAATAGCTATTTTATGTAAAAGAAGATAAGTAACAAAAAACAATGGCTGCCTTCCTTGCTTAGAAGGTAGTGCTACTTTTGGAGTTAATGTAATTCTTTATTCTTACCAATTAGACATGCAAGCAATTACAAACAGACAGTGGGTGAAGGCAGAGAAAATAATACATAGAAGGATTTTGTGTCATAATAGTCCCAGGGTTATTTCTAGAGTTTCATGAGATTAAAGTGTGTAATAATGGATTAAGGAGTAAAGCGTTATACAATTTAAATTCAACAGCATTGAACAAATCTGTGAATTGATGATGAAGAGTTACATTATGGTGCAAGTTATGACGTCCATCTATGTGCTGAAGGAGGATATATGGGAAAAAAGCCAAGGAAGGTCAAACAAAGAATTGGCATGGATGATATCTGTTATATGTTAGTCAAAGATCATTTGTTGATTTCGTGTTTCAAGCAAACACAGACATTGAGTGTTGATTTATAAGATATCAGGAATCAAAGGAATCAAATGATTCATCAAAAGAATTCACTGCTTCAGTGTGAAATATTGTATCTGTAATATCGATGAAATCAATTGAGTCCACAATTTCATTAAATTAGCAAAAAATATCAAAGTAAGTAATGTCTGTAAAGTCAATTCAGGTGAGAAAACTGTCGATACAGGCTTTAAAGTATAAGCACTTATAATATCACGAATATCAGCAAAGACAAGTAAAAAACTGAAAATATTGACAGAAATCCAATATTAGTCTCTAGTATGAAAAAAAAACTCGGAAAAAAACAGTCATTTACATTTCATAATTATTGAACAAAAAAAGTAAAGCTAGTAACTCAGATAAACTGAGCATCTGTTAATTATATCTGAAACTTTATTCTAATCGTACAATCTAGAGTGCTGACAAGATTAAGGTAAAGCCTCAACACTTCGCTATATCCTCCTTTATGGCTGTGAGCGAGACATAGCCATTAAAAGTGGAAGATATGAGAAGGCTAGTTGTCTTTGACCGTGTGTGCCTGCGTTCTGTCTCCCGTGTGAAATGGCATATTAGAGTGAGCAATATTGAGGTTAGGCATCGGTCGAGTGCTAGGTAAGGAGAGGAAATCAATATACGAGGCTGTGACGTTACACCGGTTGAGATGGGTAGGACATGTGTTACGCATGCCTAGTCATCGCCTTCCTCGACGGGCAATGTGAACTGACATAGGGTCAGGTTGGAAAAGAGTCAGTGGTGGTCAAACCAAAACATGGCCTCATCAGTCAACGAAATCCACAACAGTTATTTCAAGCCACGTATGAAGATGTAGACTTTCTGGTTGGGCCACTCGTGTTGGTGAAAACCTATGGCTGGAGACAATTGGTGATATGGCCCAAAATTATTACTAATGATGGCGCAGATGCGTTCAATCTTTTTGACTTATTCTTTCCAATAAAACTCTACTGTTCTTCCAATATTAGCATTATTTTTACCTCGCTCACATTCCTGTTTATTATCTCTCTTTTGAACCCCTCGCCACCCACTTCTCTTGCTTTGTGGGCTACATGGAGTCTGGTAACTCGAACTGCTGTACATCTGTACAAAATTCTACGTTGAAACCAGTCAATCTGTCTTACGTTGGTCTATAATTCCTTAAATCTACATTGAGTTTTCGTGCTTGTTGTCAGCAGTGAATGAGAGCACTGGTCTTATCTAATGAACTTTTCAGGTTAAGAAAATTGGTGAAATCATACACTAGAAAATTGAAGTGTAAATAAGAAATGATACTACTAATCCGTAGGGCAGTAGTAGTAATAATGTAACAGGATTAAATTCAGTAATTCCAATAATGTTTAAGGGACAGATCTTGATAAAGCAAAATCTGTCAACAAAGTTGACGCCAGTAACAACACATATGGACTTTATTATCCCTATTTAACAAAATAGTTTATACTGTAACAAAACCAATAAATTATTAAATAATTTGTAAATTAAAAAATGTGGTGATATTATCAGGAGAATAACAGATGCATATTGTGTTTTATTGAGTGACATGAACTTACACAAAAATATTTACTTCTTGTTACATATTTAGTTAGTTAGCTAATGAGGAAGTGAATAAACAGTAAGGCAAATTTACTGAAATATACAGCATTTCTGAATAAACAAACTAATTTCCAATAATTTATGATATTCAAGTGCAGAGTCAATGAACCATGTCTTAAATTTCTCGACAGTTGTTCTCATTGTATTATTCAAGTTTAATAAGGGAACTAGTTGCATGAAATTAAATTATGGATAAGGTAAATTATTCTTTGGATACCTCAGTTTTTTCCCCTTTACCTCCCCAGTGTTATATACTACCAGCTGAGATGAGTAACTGAGAAGTACTCAAGTCAACTGATAGTGTTTGTTAGCTAGATCAGGCTGATCTGGACAGAAATTTCACTTGTTTAATGGAGAGCTAATCAGAACTGAAGCCGGACCAACACAGCAACAAAGTGATGAATGCTGTCTATTTGCTACTGTCATCAAATGTCTAAAACTGATTCAAACCTACATAATCTGCGTAGCCAATGCAGATAAAATGAAGGTGAATAAGGAGTTTAAATCTGGTTGTCGGATCATTTTGCAAAATACAGAAGAGTTACAGAATACAATGACTTTTCGTTCATAATTTCAATGCTTCATATATATATACATAGGTATCGTTAGTTAACTTTATTAGACAGTAGACTGGCAATATTGGTAATATTATCATTTGTTATTATGCTCTTAGGTTCCGAGTGAAACACAGCTCTTCAACAGCATATTTGCATTTCATCCTGTTCTCTGAAATACTCTTCAGGTGGTTCCACGAATAAGGAAACTTTAAAAGTGTACATACAGTCTACTCGGTCACCAGCACGAATTAGTATGGATAAATTTCTGATAAGACATTCAAGCCAGACCGTGGATGCTAAAACACACATAATTAACAAATATATTAACAAATTCCTTTTAAATGCATAGACCGTCGACACAGAATGCTATAGTCACCTCCAAAAACACATGATATATACAAAATCTAAAAATTGTTACTTTACGTGCATTATGCGTGGCTAGTTTTACATTAAGCTATGATAACAGCATCTCAGAATAAAATGAATTCCGAACAAAATATTTAGAGCGAACAATTGTTTTCAATAAATTCTTCTTCAGGCTCTACATTTATAAATCCATTAATTTAAGCATACAATAGCCAGTAAAGGCAGATTAGAATCATATCAGAAAGTGTATTGTGGAACAAATGAGTTCCTTTAATTTCACAAGGTTTTCGTCAGCCACATACATCCTGAACAATTAAATACTGACTCTCATCTGAATAGTCACTTTAGCTTGGAAGTGTAGAGTGAAACTAAGGAAACGAGGATCATGTGGGAACTAGAACAAACAATTATGATCCAAATAAAGACATTATATGCTCTACTCTTTGGAGAGGGTCTTATCTGTAAAAATTACAAAAATGTGTCCCTTGGAAAAATCCTTTATTCTTTTATTTATGTTAACTGATGTTTTATTTACTCACCTTTTTACAAAACTGACTGAACAAGTAAGTGCATGAACTGATTACTCGAAATGTATTGAGGAGATGCATAATATTCTTTTCAGATTAACTCGGTTATCATTTATTGAAAAAAGAGCGAAATATTCCAGAATTCAAACACAAGTGAATATGGTTAGGTAATAATGCGAAGGGTTATTCATATATTATGAGAGTTGTCAGTAATAACAAAGATATTGTCAAACACTGACATGGTAGCAGATGAATGTGAACACACAGTTATGTTACAAAAATCCAATAAAGCCTCGACAAGTATAAGTGAGACAGTCAGCGCTCTGTTAATGACATGTACAAAAGAATATGGAGCGTCGGTCACACAGCAACAGAATGCCCGCCAACCATGAGCATGGTCTGGGGTTCGGCCCCCGGCCGACGCACTACTTTACCTCTCTAAGCCAGTAATAAGACTGGCAAAATGAGAGCGTTGGGCATGAAGCTGGCAACCCATCTAGCCTCTAGCTTGAAGCCCCATGTTCCACTGGGAACGGAAAGGAATTCAATAAGACATTATGGTCTACGA
This sequence comes from Trichobilharzia szidati, assembly GCA_944472155.2. Classification (NCBI taxonomy): domain Eukaryota; kingdom Metazoa; phylum Platyhelminthes; class Trematoda; order Strigeidida; family Schistosomatidae; genus Trichobilharzia; species Trichobilharzia szidati. Next base: position 82,196,577 of record OX235279.1, on the reverse strand, counting down.
GCTCGCCTTGTAACCAAAAGATGCTTGGTTCGAACCCCGGTGGGTCCGTACTGTGAAGAGTCCCAAAACTACGACGAAACAGCTGTTCAGTACTCCCAGGTTTTCCAATAGTTCTCTAAGTGATGTAGACTCATGATGAAATCCTCCAACCAATCAAACAAAAAATCCCTACAAAAACCTAAACTTGAAAAAAATAATAATAACAAATAACAAAAGAATATATAGACCTAAGAGATCAGGTGAGTCACAAAATTTGAAGTGGGTCGAGTGCTGAAAGGCCGGAGCTGCGAAAAATGAGATTAGTAGTCGAAAATTAGTTGACTTTTTAAATGAACTCTATTGAAATATCTTGAAACATATTAAGATAGAGAATTTGAGTCCGGTGAAGCTATAGAAGAGGAGGCATTCCAATTTTTTTTGGCTATCACTGACGAGAATTCATTATTACAATAGGTTAAGACAATTAACCACAGCGATAGTGACTTGATCACATACCGATTTTGGATCTTTTTCCAAGTAAATTTGCATGAAGAGAAGTTACCTCTTAACACATTAGGCCAAGATCTTAAAGTATAAAATTTATACGAAAATATCTAAAACCCTCGGAGGCATGAAAGTGGATCTGGGAAACTAAGTGATTTATCTGTTCACTTAATAAAAGAAAACGAAAATAATGGTGATAAATTAATCACAGAGAATATTAAGGAGTTTTCTTTACTGTTGTTTATATTACTATACCTAAATTATCTCTGTCAGATAACTATATATTTGATCGTGTTCAAATAAATTCATGCAAATTTGTATAAATTAATTCAGGAACGCCTCATACTTACTTAATAAGGTATGAAACTGTTTTTAATTAGTGTTTTCATCACAGAATTAAGTGAGAGTGAATTCCTTAACAAATTGATTACACATAATACAACAACTGGTAATTATTTCTAGATGAACTGTATTTTTCTATTTCTGAAATGCAATTGAGATTATATGAATCACACATTTAGCACTTGTCAAACACGCCGGTTTTTATTCAGGATAACTATTAGGATGAGCCATGAGAAGTGAAAGCTTACCCAATAATCTGTCACAAGTGTACGCGCTTCACAATAAACCGCACCGCCATAAATTACTTTACATTACTACATGGATTGTAGTTTAAAGTACTTACGAATATTTCAGCTATTAATACCCTCAGCTTTCTTTGACAACGCTATTTACAATGTATGAGTGTTGTCGTCTCATGCATAGCTACTTGACTGACAGAACTGCTTACCAAGAAGACTTAAGAAGTGATTCCGGATCATAAAATTAGGAGTTCTGTTATGCGCAGGTGAATAAAGAGACACATTTAGCTCTATGCTAGAATGGCGGTAGATGCTGACTGAATTCAACAGAAAATCTAATGGACGTTTCCATTGCCTCTTGATCTATTCACTATGATGTAGCTGACCATAAAATATCATCAACTTTCATTGGAAGATGACTGATAAAAGCTGAAAGATTTCCGTTACTTGTATCATATTCATTATATGCATGTAATGAAGTCAAATTAGCCAATGAATCTGCAATGCTCTTTCCATAGGGTATCTAATTTAGGCCGCTTCGAATTATAGAGACCTAGTAGACTCTTTTCATCATTTAAAGTAAAATCTAAAAACAGTCGTGGAATTTCGTGTTACATCTGTAATTTCCACGTGACATAAAGATCAGAGCAAGATATTCTAATTCTAATTCTTTTCAGTTACTTTATTTTGCTCTGTACATCAACTTAGGCATCGTTTATACCATTTCCGACTCAAAATTATTTCTTTCATCAATGGAGATATATTGATTTACAATTCTTTCCACTTTTCATATAACCTACGTCTCCATTGTTTATGCCACAAAAGTTATAACCTTGCAGTAGAGCATTTACTGGAATATACAAGGATTAAAAAATTATGAATTTGGTGCAAGAATAATGGCTATAAACAGTCCCAAATAAATGATAAAAAGTTTAAGAATGTTTAGTTACACGAATATTCATGTAGAGGGACACAAAACTTTTTCCACGTCATATTAATACCACACTATGTATACATATCTTTCTGAATATTCATAAATATGTTCAGTTTTTAAGACAAGTCATTATGAAATTGAGTATTTTTCGATAGTGAATAAAACAGGTAGACAACTAAGAATTGAATAGCTGACAAAATTACTACGTCATCATCTCACCACTCTTTTAAGTAAGTAACACGTAATACAGGTGACAAAAGTCAGACAAAAAACTTGGAAACGGAACAAAAACTGTGGAACAATACCTGAATGGCAGAATTATTTGAATTGACTACTTGTAAGCTGTATTCAGTGTATACTGAAATTCTACACAGGTTAACAGCTTTGAATCTAAGGTTTGCGCTATATTAAAATTTGCAGACTGGGAACTCAGAAACAAAGGTATCACATAATGTCAAAATACATTATTGGACAATGTGAGTAGTGAACACACACGCACAAGTTTCGTTAACTTGATCACATTAATTCTGATACAAACATTTTCTCAGTTAATATGAATAAGTGATGCTAATCAAAAGTCTTGTCGAAAAATAAACTGTTGGTTGAAAATGCACTCAGCTATAGGAAAGAAGGACATGATATTTGAAAAAAGTTCAGGGAAAACATCTAGTTCAGCTGGACAGATTGATTTCATTTGAATAATTTTATCCCGTGAAATGTTTGAATCCGATTAGAAGTTATTTCAACAGTTGTTCACTGTTAACTCACTGTGGTCTAATTAATGAAATCAAAACGTTGATATAACATCTTTCCAACGAAAGCAAAAAAAGAAATGAGTCTTTTGCGTTCAAATGATCACATTTAACTTGATATGCTAACTGAATCTATTCTTTAACAGGCATATTATATGGTAAAATATTTTACAAAGGACTTTCAGCATATTTGTGCGTTAATTTATTAACAAAATCAAGTTTTATGTAACGCTAATAGATTATCATCTATTTTGGCTATATTTACTGGCATTCTCAATTAGGTCACAAAGTCATGATTTTTGATAGCGTGATTATAATATACTAATTGAAGGAAAATAATTTAATCTGAATGTAAAAAAAGCGAAACAGGAAAAGGAAAACCTGATGACAATGAGTTTTACGATTTTATCTGTTAAATGTACAATGAGTTCTGTTACAAAACGGTACTTAGTCGATAACCATGAAAAAACTCAAGCTGCTTTAGTCAAATGGTATTTAACAACGCATGAAGTCTGAATACGCTGTATATACTGGAAAACCCATATTTGTGAAACATACTTTAAAAGCTTTACAAAGAAACCAAAGAGCATTTCTGGAATACAAAATCCATAATATCACTGTCACAGCCAGTATTCGCTCAAATAAAGAATTCATATACGTAAATATATAAGGTTGGAAAGTATTCAACACTGTGCATACCATTCAATGGCTTATTCGTAAAAAGTACTTGGAGAGTGTTATACTTCTGTCAAACAGTATGGAAAATTAAAATAACTTTGAAGGGAATATATAAAGTGAGCTAATTTAGCGGTAAATATAATTAACCTGTTCTAGTGCAGCGGAACTATTTAATTAAGAAAATAACATACAGTGTAGATAAAATATAACAGTTTTACAGTGAATCTCCAACTTTATTTATTGTATGCTGTTTTTATTGATTCCTAATTCTTCGCATTGCTCTCGTTTCTAACTTAATTCATCATTCATCTAATCAAGACTTGTGGAGAACATTCACGAACTTTTGTCGCACCGTCCTGGTAGGAGAGTTTCCATATATGGCTAGTGGTCACATCCCAAAGCTGCTTCACAAGCTGATATATGGTGAACGACAGCTGAAAAATAAGGATCTTTGCACTGGATTCTTTAAATAGTAGAAACGTTTAAACAATGTCAATATGGAAAGCAAGATTACGCAGTGTACAAGCATGACCACTGTTTTCAAAGTAATGAAATTTTCCAAGTCCATCTATTTGTTTGACATTAAACATCCTATTGTCATAGAAAATTTCTGGGATTCTTCTAGGACGTTTCCGTCTGAAGGTGAAACTATAAGAGCTTTTGAAACACTAAATCAACAAATATGACGAGTCTGCAGTTTAATATTACGAGGAGATGAAGACAAAAACTGATGGGGCATAACGAATGATAAACGCTTGGCAACAACAGTTTGGCCTTATGAAACAAAAACTGACGGGAAATAAATCAAATAAATAAATGTATCAACATGATTGTTGATTTCATTTGACCTTACATCCTTCCTGTTCAGCATAGAGACAATCAATAATCAAAAATGAAAGTCAGGAAAAAACCATGTGATATAATGCGTATCATTGTCACGACAACGCTAAATAATTAATTTACAGTACCTCTGTCATTATTCATCATTTTAAGTGATTAGCGAAACGCAAACTCAAACGTGTAAATCAATGCTCACTGATAAGCAATTACGAAATTATTTATTGCCAAATATCACAGCACTATAAGTGAATGCTTACCTTTTGAAACGATAACTGAACAGTTCATTCTGTAGATAAAAAAACTGTATTAATTAATGCTTATTATTTGCAAGATAACACTAGATTTGAGAAGTAGAAGCTTATGAGGTTTGAATAGTTGTTTCTCAGTCCAATGGAAATCTTAATGACTATTTCGCCAGTCAGACTAGCTAGTTGACTGCACGAATAATAGCATAGTATTATATTTTGGCTTTTTAATTTTGAATGTAACAGGCAAAATATTCTCATTCTACTGAAACAAATTACAATTGATTATATAATCTAGGCATATATATACGTAACTCAGATGAATTTGTCTGCGTGTTAGGCAAGTATTTCCGGATATCCTCTTGTGCTACAGATACGTATATTTAATCTGCTTTACTCACATGACGCAAAAATATAAAAACAAAACCAGGAAAGATAAATGCCATCAGGAAACCTTATTCTGCTTTGTGCTGTGATCAAACAAAAAATTAAATGTGATACCGATGCCATTTTTCAATCTAACCACCTCCAAATCTGGAATTAGTTCAGACTTCTCCGCCATTAACTCACAGGACTAAGATGACTATTTAACACACACGAGTTCCACGCAAGAACACCACATTATTACTTACAATGAAAATGTAGGGAGCCAGAACTCAATGTTGTTATATTTGCAAACTGCTGGCAGAAGAGACAGTTACACTGTTTCTCAAATGCTTATCATTTAAAAAACGATAACAACAACAAGCTAGTAGGCAACAAAATTCACACAGCCAGATCCGAAAAGGATATTACGCGAGTTCATCAGAAGTCACAAATAGATTAGAGTGCATAGTACTTGTAATTAAGTAATTGGCTTTTTATCAATAAACCTTGCTTATAATGGAGATGATTTGTAGCTCGATGCAATTAAATCAACCAGCTCAGATAATATAAACAAGTCAAAAACCTTGCTTATCCACGCCAAAAAAACAGGTCAGTCATTATCAGTTTTCCAACGTCAGATTAAGAAACAACTTATAAGTAACCAGATAAATTCTGACTTTTCATGACATAAACTTGCATCAAGCACACATTGACTCAGAGTTCATATCCGTTCTCACAATTGGAATCATACACCTTTGATTGCTTACATACATATTTATCACAACAGACATTTTTAGAACATCTGAAAATCTAACTTATCTAAAACACCACCAAATATTCTTTGTATTACTCTTGGCTTCAAAGAATCAATTACCATTCGTTTTTATTCACATTAACAGCAATTAGTTCCATGTAAAACTGTATGACGGATATCGTGATTGCGGAATAGCAGGCAACGCCCATAAGTTGACTGATATAATCACAGACTAAGTCTATATTTAATTCACAGAAGCAGCTTTATTTATGTTCTCCAGAAGGATAAAACAGAAGCCAGTGAAGTAAAAAATAAGTGATGTGACATTATATTCCATCTACTAGTGAAATCACATCGGATTATTTCCAAACAAGTGCATGAAACTATGTACTACTGATTGGCTGGGATAATTATCTGTACACCACTCACATTAACCAGTAGTGCTTGCCAGTCAGAATATCTAGGTGATCTAAACACCGGACGGTCGTCTCACTCGTTTGTGAACGAGCTCATGAGCAGTGTAGCCTGTTTGACACAGTTCAGACAGCCAAATCAGTTCAACCTGTCCAGTGTTTAGATCACTTAGATATTCTAGGTAGCATGCACCGCTGAATGATGTAAGTGGTATACAACTGCCCGTCTTAGTCAGCCAGTAGAACACAATCTCATGAGTTTATGCTTGCGTGTTTGATTATCACTTATGGCATGCAACAGAGAATTGGATAATTAGGTTCTTAAAGGAAACTCTGATGAAAGTGCACCTCAAACTGTGTAAATTGCGAATCTGAATTACCGAACAAGCAATATTGCTACTGTCAATCAAACAACTGCTGTGCAATCAACAGGAAGAAGACAATATTTCAAATCTTTTATTTGATCAAGTGAACACTGTCAAATTTTTCAGTCTTAACTTACACATACATGCATATGCCTTCCTAATTCATTTCATCTAAATAACAGATTGTTGTAGACATTTTTATGGTTGTCAGGAGCCTCTCAAACCGAGCTGGAATACTTTTTTTCACTGTGAATAAATTCTCTTTAAAAGTCAATGATAGTTAAAGTAACAAGGCGCCTACAATGCAGTTAATATTTTCTAAAACATTAACAGGCAAAACAAGAAACAACAAGGTATGCGTTAGAATCACTTAAAATCGTTTGAACCAAAATAACATGTAGTTAAACTAAATTAAAACTGGTTTACTTTTTCTCATATCCCTATGTTTATTCACGAAGTATATTACATCTGTGAAAAGAATTATTTTAATCACCTGTACTACAAAACGTACAAGTCAAAATTAAATATTTAAAATATCTTGTAGTGAACTGGTTGACTGTAAATAGCATAAATTCATGTGATATAAGATGGAAGAAAGGACAAAACTTAAGGCAAGTGTTCAGCTCCTGCTAGCTGGATTATGTAAATCCATGATAAAAGGAAGAAATGGCAAAATTAATAATGCTGATTAAAATCACATTAAAGTGCTATCAACAGACTAGCGATAAATATCTACAGCACTTTGGGCGTATAAATATCTTAAATGCTTGTAACAATAGGCATAGAAAACTCACTGCCACGTTTCACGAGGACGAATAAAGTCACAAACGAATACACCTCAAATAAGCATAATTAAATACATGCCTATGTTTGAGACATTGCCCACCCTCTAGTACCATAGAACACCATGAGATGTTGAGAGATCAAACTTCTTAATACCAAGCTAGTGGTAGTTCTATATAGCGAACTGACAGAAGCTAGAATTCACCTCGCCTAATAATCTGAAAGTCATGGTTTCCTAACTTCGCCGGTTGTGCTCGAGAATCACAAACTAGAACTAAACTTTTAACCAGTTCTGCTTGGTTTCCAATGATTCTCTAACTAGTGTCGATTAGTAACGAAACCTACATTAAAATTAGTAGAAATTCCTACAAAACTTAAAATTTGACTGTCAGATCGTCTCACACAAGTCGTCATGAAGGCATCGACTATTTCAGTTGTCTTACCGTTAATGTTACTAATCAAAGTGACATCACAGTTATAATTCTTACTCTAAAACATGGAAAAACACCAGTTTCCGATGATCAATTTGGTAGTGTCAATAACTATTTGAGTTGATAAATGTATACAGCATAACTTATAAGATATCTAATGCAAACAGATAGGTAATAAGTGGATTATCAGTTTCTGGTGAAGTGATCTACACAACTTTTACCACTGTATGCGTTTGTTTTTTTCTAGAAGAGTGATAAATTGAAAGAGAACCACACACCACATTTCCATACATCCTTAGACTGATACGTTGTTATTATTTTAAATTTTAACATCAGACTGGGATGAGGAATAGTTTTTTGAAATATTCACAAAAACACAGTAACACCAAGTTAACTTTCAAATATGTGAATATTTTCCTATCATATTCCAAAGAAATGGTTAGTTGAAAAGCAGAAACCACCAGAAAAATATATGTAAACATATAGTTTAAGACAAACTCGTCTAGCTTACTAGTTTCATGCTTTACTGTCTGTACAGAGTTTGGTCAAAAGTTCACCTTTCCTAGGTTCTGTAATAACTCTATGCCATAATTAAACAGACATACTCCAATATAGTGAAATTTCCAATTCAAAGAGTATTACTTGATAAGTCTTTGATGAAACAAACCGCCTAATCTTAAGACACAAGCTGAAGAAGAAGCACTAAACAACAGAAATCTCCTCTGATTTGCACATATTATCAACCACTTTCCTTACCTTGGCGATCGTTACATGAGTGTATAAACCGGAATACTTCGCCCTCCTCCCCCTAAACCTTTAAAAATTATAAAAACTATAATTGTCCAAGTTATTTTATTTTTTCTGACTACTTCATCTTTAATTACTTGTTATCCTTGTAAAATTATTTTATTCTTATGACCACTTCAACCTTAGTTACAAGTTATGATTGTCCAAATCGTTCTATTTTCTTTAAAAGTCTGTTACGTAATCAACCTGTGCACAAGCTTATTTCTTAATTATTCTTCATTTTTTCAAAATTATGCATTACGCAATCCATGTGTTGTAAACATTTCTACCTTCTAATTGTGTGTATTAATTTTCTTCGTTAATTATCACCCCACGGACATGCTGACACTGACTAATTATTGTTAACAAACATATCGCCACCTGATTGGTAAATTGTTGTGTATTGTAATAAAAATGCTATGTATATTAGAGTAGAGCCGTAGATGAGGATCTAATTGAAAAGTAAATATTTCTTCTGTTTTCTAAATGTCTAAAGGGGGATTTTTTCTATATTAGAATTAAAATAGTTCAGAATGTCATCCAAACAAAAGTCAGAATATTTCGTATACCCAGCTCAGCTGAAATGTCGGAAGGCCTGATGTACTTTTGAAGGTACTCTTTTCCGACCAGTCTAACGTGATTTAAACAGTTATTATGACACGAAAATTCACAATCTCAAAAGAAGATTAGCAACTTGGCTTGATAGACAGCTTTTGTGACAATGGTGGGTATACGCTCAAAGTGTCTGATACTGCTGTTGTGAATTTCCTTGCCAGTTATCTATAATACTACCAGTGAATTGTCCAAACTATCCGATGTGATCTCTTCTCCAATATAAATTTTCTACAAAATAGACTGAATTCTAATAGGTTACAAATAATTCGGATTTGTAAATTAATATACAACTTCACTAAATCACTTATTGACCATTTTCGTTCATGAGATACAACATTTTTATTCAGGAAAATTCTGAACGACTTACCTTCATACATGCTGGTAACAAATGCAGAATGAAACTAAAGCGAGACTATTAAACACTGCATTACCTGTCATAATTTATGCTGCTTCATTTTATCTACTTTCGAAGCTACCTGTGAAATGGAATCAGTTCATTCTGCTTAAAGTATAAGACATAGTTCTCTCAAAAACACAGTATTAATATGCAGGTATTTACTTACAACTCAGTATAAAGTATTCATTTAAGGAGAAAACGCTTCATGGACAAACTAAAATACCTCATATTTGTAAAATGTACAAGTAGAAAAATAATCGATTATTGGTGATTATCAATAAAAACCAAGGACATTTCAAACTGAAAACGCACAAATGATTAATCAGTCAGACATCCTCCTACTAAACACTATTGAAAATCTGGCCAATTTTATCAGTAAAGGCCAAACACAAGCACGTGCATGCACACGCATTCACATAAATACACAAACGCTCTGTTCAGAGACATAATCGACTGACATTTAACTGAGGTTTTCATAGCTGCTTTTTTCCACAATGGAAAGAACGAATGTGTTAATACGTCTGTGCAAATGTGCACATATAAAGACATGTACGAAAGCATTTAAGGTCAGATATACATTGGATGATGAATTTAAAATAAGAAAGTAATGACTGAATAACAGTAGGCAGATTAGTGAGGTAAAAAATGAATTTGTACCTAAATTATTCAAGTAGTCGAGTACTCATTAATCGTTTGAAGTTTATAAGTGGAGAGTATTGCATATAACAATGTGTACCCTGCACGAAGCATTTGAAATAGTTTTACACGTAGTAGTCATATGAAAATACATCTCGCGAGTACTATATAAATACTTTTCTCTTATCCTGCACAAAGTAACTAAAAGACGAACTTTGCTAAGTTGGAAAATATCGTAATAAACATAAACTGGTCACCGGATTGTAACCAATAGACTCGGATATCCAGTCCTGATTACTGATGGGTTGAGCAATAAGGTCAGTAAGTTAAGTGATGCGACTTAATAGTGGATTTTATTTTTAGCGTCTAGTTTGCATATAACACAGACGAATCCATATGACAGTAGTGGAATGTTTGGTGATAAATAGATTTTAGTCCCATTAAAATTGCGTAGTACAGAGCACTGAAGCGGTTTTTCCTACTAAAATATAAATTTACTCATTAAGCATAAAAAAATCAGCAGAAATAAACTTGAAAAAGTAAACAACTGTATTTACACGTATACAAGTAACAACACTATTGAACAATTATCAGCAACAAATTCTGCAAGACTTTGAGGTAATTTAAGTAATGAGAGATCATCTAGATTATTCGGCACTAAACTTGAGTGTTTCCGCCCAATCCGCCCATTCGCCGACACATAACTGAAAACTGTAATAAATAACTGCATAAAATGAGGCTTGCAACAGACCAGGCCGATCACCGGTTGTCATTACAAACCTTTAAGGCACAATTATAAACAATAGGACAACATTGCAGAAAACTTCTTTTGAGACATTTTTGTTTTCATGTTTTTAGTTTAGAAAATTAAACTTCTTAAAATGTATAAAGTTAGACTGCCTTTTGACGAGGGAGATATTAGGAATGGTTTCATTAAGAAGTTTCAAAATGTAACAATGTACATCCCTGCGCTTGAGTATACCAATAATACATTTACCTCATTCATCCATAAAGTAACATATTTATAAGAAACATACACAACTAAATAGTTGGTCTTTTACAGAAATACTATAAGCAATAAAAGTCTATCGATCAAGAAAACAGAAGAAAAAGAAGTAGATGTTTTCAGCCAATAACATGTTTTTCACTCGTTATACACTTTATATCACCTTCAAAAAAAATATATTTTTAAGGGTCCTTTCATCATTTTAAGCATGCGTTAACGATACTCGAAATTCCCTCTTTATAATGTGAATGGGGAAGATGTTTCTGACATAGATAAGCTTTCGACCTGAAAGCTACGCATTTAACTGATCCTGTCAAAAAATTAATCTACACTCCCACAATTTACCTACTATTGTCTTCAGCGACACAATATACATACATATGAAATTAAACTATTTAAACGAGAGTAGATCACATTTTTAAGTTTATTCTATCAGAATGAAATAAAAATAACATTATCTAGACTACAGAGGATGGATTACTTTTGTTTCCTAACGCAATTAAAACAGGTGACCTGTACATGCTAATCAGAATATTGGAACAATAGGCTTAGGGGGTAGGAGTTATTGCAGTCAAATAAGTGAAGCATTTGTTAGTGTACTTTTGTTCTCAATGTGGAAAAGTACATGCAGAGGAAATTTATCAAAATAATTATTAACTATTGTTAACTTGCATATATATATATATATATATATATATAGAAACAAAGGGGTCAAAAGCACCCATTTAATTTTCACTAGCTCACAAAATGACCATGGAAACGGGTTAATTTCAACCTAAGGACTGAGTGATACATTTCGTTGGCCAGTAAAGCATCACAAATGTGCATATGTCAACAAAGATCAAAAGCGTTAACAGGTGAAAGCAGTCAAGTGTCATTGGAGAGTTTTGAAGGAAACTATTGATAAAAGTTAAACAATAAAGTTAGGAGTTTTTGGTCACTATCTCTCCTTTTTAAGTCAAGAAACAAATATATACTTACTGTTAAACTGTATGAACAAAAGAATAATAACAGAATCTTAGAAAGCGCCTAGATTCAAGTGGTCCTATCTCACCTACATTACATTTTGTTGGCGTTGATTACCAGGCTCTATGTGGAACCTCGTGGAAGATTATATACACTCACAAATTTGAACCTGAATGCTTCAGTTAGAGATAAGGCCTAAAAGAGCCGAGTGGTTGGGCTAACGCTAGGTGAAAATGGCACTGTCAAGTAGCGTCAAGAAACAATTTCTTCACCAAGTAATCATAAACTTTAAACTAGTTTCAAAGCTTCTTCAGCAAAACAAATGATCTTGGCAACCAAGTCCAAACAACTGGAAATCCAATAAAAGAAATTTGTAATCCAGTTTAACAAATAAATGTGACTCTTAATGATACTTTTTTGAATGCATAGAGTATGATCTTCAGGAAAGCGTACAATTCTAAAACATTATCTGAATAATTGGTTCAGATTGAGCATAGTAAATGTAATGCGTGGAAAAAAGTTTAAAAATATTTCTGCAGAAAAGCCTGTAAAATAATAGAATTATTCATTTCAACAGACAATGGATCCAAGAGACATTTTTGAAGTGGACGATAAACTTCTCTCAGATGCAAGCCTTATCGCGTAAAAGTTGAGGTGAACTATGTTATCAGTCCCTGAAGTCCCTGAATGTTACCTTTTATCCTAGTCACTAGAAATGGAGCAAATGTATTCACTCTTCATAATCATATAAAACTCTGAACAGCTTAAAGAATCTTTGCTGAATTATCCTCTCTCTCTTTCTCTGTCTTCTTAAGCTAATGCTTGTTTGCTGCAGGACCATTCTTCTTCTGTTTTCCTTCTTCCATGCCGTTTTTTAAGTGTAGCTACCTGAAGTGACGTAATGCGGGAAGAAGTTCTACGTTGATTCATTGGTCAGTTGGTCACCTGCTTCAAAAATTGCACATTATGTTTACTAAATGAGTAGAAAAAAATATACACATATAGCAATTTAACAGATATTATTCAACACTTTATCTCTTTTACTGTAATAAATCCAAGCATATACAATCCTTCAGTTCACTTAGTCTCTAGAATTTTATGTTCCCTCTGTTATATTATTGTATATGCATAACATCTCAGCAGTACACAGACATCACTTCAAACAAATACACATACAGGTGTGCAATAATCCTGTTCAGAAGAAGCAGACGAAAATAATCACCATTGCGAAAAATGTTTGATCATGAGACGAAAACTGGCAAAGCCATTAGTACAACATTAATAAGTGATCAAAGTAACACAACACATTTTTTGCAATAATAATAATAACAGATATTTGAGGTCAAATTGACTGAAAGGGAAATAAAATCAGAACAACACAGGAAACAAGTCAGCAGCACACTCAAAGTAGGAATACGTCAAACTGTAATCCAGTTAAACTTTGTCTATTACTACAATCTGAAGTGATTTTCACATTTCCAGTCTATTTATGCATGTCAACAGGTTACCTAGTGAACAAGCTGACTTAAGCAGGATAGATATAATTATGTGCAAGTGTGCTGAAAGCCAAGGATGTTAGATCCATTAATTTAAAGCAAACACGTGTTATTCTACTCCCTGATATATATATATATATATCATCATTAAACAAGTAGGTGACTGGCATCTGCAGACTGAAAAATAGAAATAGTCCCGGGAAAGTTACGATTCCCGATAACACTGTACATCAGCATGAACACATTAAATAACAAGCCAAACCTATTGCAAAACTTTTACTGATATTAATTTATTACTAATAAAAGAAACCCTAATAATTTTAAAGCGAACCTACTGGCACCAACGACTTGCTGTGTGCATTGTTGTTTCATCCGTTGTTTCAACGAATTGAGTGACCTTGAGTGACAGCATCAAGAATACAGTAGTTAACGTAATAGTTCAAACAAATTTTAACCGAAGTTAATTTTACGTTGATTTCCGGTATTTAGGTTTAAAACATGTACTGCACTGACCCAGCTAGATAAAACTGAGTATTTCAATGCTAGCAATGGTCATACAACCAACAACGTTACAATTTTTACTATATTCGATTAGCCCACATATTTTCTGCTCACATAGTATAAATAACAAATAATAGGAAGAATATTCAAAAATAACTGTTGAGTACAAGAAGAATAATTCAGTACATAAGAATGAAAACTATGATTGGAAATATGACATAGGAAAACATCTGCCTTAGATTATTGGGTTGTGTTAGCTATCAACATAAATCTGTGTATCCCTCAAGTTTGCATGCGCTAATAAATTATTTAGTAGCAAAATAATAATGAGTATAAATGTTTACAATTAATTGTATAGAAATAAGTTACTTATAATTCCTTAGCCAACTTTTAAAGCAATTTCCAAAAGTATGCAGGGATGAGTAAATCTGAATGTAATCTAGAAATATATCAATACAAATGGGAATTGGTAGGATGTTAAAGCCCTACTGTTACACTGAAAACTTACTGTACAGTAACTCATTAGAAATAATGATTTTACTAAACTGAGACCGTGAAAACAGCAGATTTTCGGCTGTGATATAACCTGTTCATTAGAATGGACAGTATTAAATTTCGCTACATGAAGTTGCTCCTAGTTTTTCATTAGCAATTTCCAATAGAATCATTCGTAAATTAGATATTTCACCTTTTTTATCAACAAGACCGTTAGTAATATATTTCACCACAAGGTAGTAGAAGTGTAATTATCCGCCCAGAAACTGTTTACCCGGTCAAAAGTTGTCACTAAAGTACGCTGATAAAAGTGCATCTATGGTATTGATCACCAGAAATACGACAATAGTGGGAGTTTATAGTCTAATAACTACTGTTTGTGACAACACTAGGGAAGAAAATGCTGTCATTTATTACATATTTCCAAAAACAGACTACATCTAATATACGTATCACGTCACACTTAGTGAAATACATGATTGGATGTAAAATAGAAATGTCTCAGCTAATAAAACAGTAAAAGTATATTAGTACAAAGAAATAAAAGATGAAATAGCTCTAAGTAACGGGCAATTATATGACATATCTCTTTTTTGAAGTGGCGCCATGTTTATCCGGTGGATATTAGGGAGTTTCAATAAATAAGGCAAAATATGCCGCCATGATTTCATGAACATTCATTAATATAAGTTTAACTTTTGAACCTACTGCCTCCTTTAATCTATTACATTGAGAAAATATTAGTATCAAACAAAATTATCTGATAAAATTGCAGAAAATGTAGCGCAGGTCAAGAGTATAATGCCACCAATAATATGTACGCCAGAAAAAACTCTTAATGCAAAATTTCACTTAAAAAGGATACAAAGAATCTAACCTGTCATGAAGCCACCATAGCAACAGACTACAACGCGATAATTAGCTGGGATATGCAATAAAGCCACTCCGATGTAACAGTAGACATTTGTCTACGCTAACAGCGATATTACTATTCATTAATCACGTGAAAAACAGACGCCTGAGAAACTTTTAAAACAAATTACTGCTACTGTGAAGAAAAACATAAATAGCCAGATAATTTATCTGGTTTTTTATTGTTCAGTTATCAGCTACAGTTTTGTGTCACCCCTCACCCGAAGAGTCTGTGAACTAGGAGTTCTACGACGAAAAAAATATTTGTGGTAAATTAATAGTTTTTATAAGTTAACTCATAGAGACGTACAGAGGTGCTCGTATAAAAGTGTCAGTTACACTATTTGTGATCAGGTGATGATTCACCAGGCTCAACAAAAAACACCAAAATCTTCGTGTCGTAAATATATACTACTTAAGTAGTTCATACATTCCAACGATCCCGAATTACTCTTCACTCATGGGGAGTTAGAATATGGAGAAGTTAAAGAACAAAACCTGGAACAAAAGAGCATTAGTTTGCATAAAACGTATAAAGATAAAACCCCTATTTTCACCAGCCTATGGAATGAAGGCAAAATTATTAACCATTCCTCAGCAGCTACATTTCCTATACACAGCTTTCAACTGCACTAATTTGAAGCTTTTGTGTGGGTATCTCTATGTTGGGATTGAAAGTTTTTTCAGAGGCTTGTGGAGATACATTTTCAAAGCAAAACACAAATAATACAATTTTCGGTCGACTTTCTGAGCAGCATATTGTTTTAGTAAGTAATTGTGCGATTCTGAAATCCCTTAGGAAATGTCCTTAAACAAGCGAAATGATGTGAAAAATTAACAATCTTTTGAACAACCACTGAGAATAAAAATGAAAATCTTCACAGATGAAGAGATGGACTGAAATGTACTGTATTTTCAGTTTCAGTAATTAGTTTGGATAGAACACCTGGAATTTTTCCGCTGGATACGTTACTTAGACAAAAAATGCCTCCCAGTTATTTGTTCATATATTGGATATGATTAGTAACTATTAATTATAGAAGAACAGGAACTGATGCTAAATTCAGACAAGAAATCTACAACCAGCTAACAGACAATAACAAAAATAAATTCGACAATATTACGCATTGATTCTCCATAAGAAAAAAAGTAACTACAGTTGAATTAAAAGGAAATGTTTTAATAAATGCAGGTGAAAATGTCAAACGCCAAAATTACTTGAAATTCGTATTTTACAATTAGTAATTATCCCAAAGGCATTACGATAATTAAGTGTTGTGTACATCTGTATGTGCTGATAACATTTTCAAACAAACTAGTGTGCATACGTTAAGTTACTAAATAATCATAAATTATTCTGAAAATAATGCACTGTTAGAAGAAAAAAAGTTGAAAAGTGTTCATTACAGGAACTTTTAATTACCAAGGCGTTGTATGAGATCGGAATCACCAGACGAATGAGCCATCGGTCGTTATATATATATACGTATATATATACACCCAATATTTAAACTAATCTATGCGTTCAACATAACTACTGGATCTGTTTAAGAAGGTGGAAATTTGGAGCCTACCGACAAATTATCCAATAAATAAACTTAATAAAAGAAATCAGAATTTCATTTACCATAAGGAACATAATGCAATGCCATCTTAGGGCTAGTTGATCAAACCTGGTCTGATTGAATTACTGGACTACCTGAACTTCCATCCAATATATTGCATCAAACTTTTTTCCCCTTTATTATTGTTTCAATCATTCAGCCATATCTTTGTGTTGGAAAATGTGCTCCTGTATAGTTTTAATTGGCATTCACCCTACTTCTATGCATTTTTCAGATATGAAAGAAATATATTATAAGGGGATTAATTTGTGCTTCAGACAGAACAGCAATGAGCCACGCGATATACCATTGATTACTACTTACTTGAGAATTCTGGACGAGAAGAAAGTACAATGCCATAAACTGCAGTGAGAATTCTGCACACTGTGTAAATATTTTGTCCAGAATATAGCTGTTAGTATTAATTATTATTATCAAAAATAAAGGAAAATCTAAGCTGCAACTGTTGATAAAGTCTTTAACAGTTTATGTATTCGATCAAATGGACATTTTTAATCAGTCAAAAAATTGACGACTGTATCAAAGTAAATGACTAATTCATTAAAGAATAAGGTGGATTGATGTAATTATTTTTCACACTGGCCTAATAATTTTGTGAAAAATATACCAGGTCACTGACATACAAGTACATATCAGAAAAAGCGGTCTCAAGTAACAACAGTCAACAGAATAGTCAATTTAGCAGAGTCCGCAGAAATTCACGTATATCTTAGTCTAAAAATCAATGGTATAAGAAAAAGTGGTCAGCCACTGATGAATCACTGCCAATAAAGTATGTATGAAAATACTTATGGGCATATATTACTAAAACACAAATATTTTGAAGATAGAAGTTAGTTAGCCAAGTCATTTTTTTTCAAGTACTAAGCTATGAGCCACACTTTTTGTATTGCAACAATACGCTGATTGTAAAAATACTGAAAATTTCAGAAATCGACTCTGAATGAACTATCACCTAGCGAGCTTAGCAGAAGATGAAATCATTGACTATACGTGATGAATAATAAATATGGAGCGCAGAGACTAATGATTAATAACTAAATGCAAACTGCAACTATCCCTGTTACCGAAAGTCGCTATCGCATTTGAAACAGTGACTCAGCAGTTATTTTTCTTCCTTCACGTTCCCCAGTGGAACATAGGGCTCCAAGCTAGTGGCTTGAAGTTTCTGTAGCAGTTTTTATTTTACAGGATGGGGTTGCTAGCCTCATGCCCAACCTATCCTCTTTATCGGCATTATTTCTGGCTCAACGAGGTAAAGGAGTGCGTCGGCCGGGAATCGAACCCCGGACCATATGCATGGTCGGCGAGCGTCTATTATACTTAGATACTATCAATATAATACATACATATGACTAATAGTTGGTTTTCTTAACGTCACGAAGATGATTAGATAGACAACTAATATAATTTCGTCACTCTTTATCCTAAACGGATGACGGTCATAAAATCTCAAAAATGTGACTGTGAAAAGAAAATAAACTAATTATTTCAGGGAAATCAAAACGACAGAAGGTACGATTTTTGAGCCGCTAAATAAACAATAAGTTTTAATTCCCGGGATGATGAAACTAAAATATGTTCAACAGGTTCTACACACCTATGATTTGTTTCTAGCATATTAAACGCAATTTAAACTATGTCATGTACTCATCACATTAGATTATTTATACATCAGAAAAATTTATAATTCTTCAACATATTTTTTTATAACCACCTTTAGTAAAACCAATCAGTTGATCAGTAAAATTTATTACATTTGACTTATAGATTTAACTGCAGTACGATAGCTAAGTGACCAAGTTACAAAAATTAAGTCTCAGGAAGTACTCCACAATGTTGCATATTGATGCAGGGTCACAATTGAAAACTATCATACCACCAGCTCGAATCCATAACTTGAGAAAAAAATCACAGCTTAGGCCCACTACATAAACCTGCATCAAACTGCTAAGTTAAAGCTACAACTTGGGGGTTAATCAGTCACCATATATGTAAAAAATCCAAAAAACAGGTACATAGGTTATCCTTATCTTTACTGTAAAAAATATTTCTATTTGTTGCGATGAAGCACCGGAATTCAAGGAAAATCCAATTTCGGAAATTATTACTAATTAATTAATTCACTACAAATTCAAAAAAGAATAAGGTAACTGTCTACACATTCAAGGGACTCAGAGTATTCGCTTCAGTACTTGATATAATTTCAGAACTCATTTCTATATAAAGACGTGATTCAGTTATAAGATCCTGGTGCCTATATATATATATATATATATATAACCTGGGCTTCTGTAAAATATTAACTATAACACTGTATGGATTTTGTTTCACTGAAAAAACTATCTGAAGAGAAGAAACTTGGACTGCTTAATACCTACATTGACGAAGTTTTGCCCGTTGGGTTTCAGAGTTCCGTCAAAAAACTATTGAATAGAGTGAATAGGTTATTTTAGTAAATAAGACTGATGAAGAACGCATGATTATTGAAAAAAATCTAATGAACAATGGATATTCCAAGAAGTGCATAGTGAAAGATAGAAGAGAAGAAATATACGGACTGAAGTCAGTAACAGTTAAAAAGAAACCAGTTTATATTTGTCTGGTATATAAAGGGGAAGACGTATCAATAAGAATCGAAAAAAGAATCCAGGGTGCATTGAGAAGGACATTTCCCGCGGTCAGGTTGATTCTTCTTTATAGGACAAGAGGCTCATTAATACAGTTTAAAGTGGTCATGCCAACTCAATTTTCATCTAACAAATCGCATCCGACTTCAGCAGCAAATACATAGGACATACTGGGAGGATAGCATCTACTAGATTTTCTGAGCATATCCCCAATAATCTCCATAAGAAAAGTGCAAAAGTGTTTACAGGTGCAACCGCCGAGCACCTGACTAACATTGGTTATAAAATCGAAATCAGCTAAGCCCTCAGAATAATCAATCCACAGAGAAAACTCTGATTACTTAGATTTGTAGAAGTCATTGCCTTATCTCTGTATACAGAAAGTAGTGTGACTAATCCCACTCCGACTTACGTAACCAGCGGTTTCTGTTCTGACTGTGTGTTTTTTGTTGCGCCGCAATTTTTCCTTTCGATTACAACTCTTCTGAACTCATTATTAATCTTCCAGTTTAATTAATTGTTTGTTTAGCCAATATTTTTACTTTTAATTACTATTTCTTTTCACTCTTACCCTCTTTTCTGGGACTTTCATCATATTGTGCATAAATACACTCCGGTTGTTAAATTATTAACTATCTTGTATTTGTATATCTTGCTACAATATAATACCATTTGAGTTGAGATAATTTTTTTTACGTATGCTATTTATCTACATCTATAGGGATATATTTTTGTTAGGCTGTCAGCAGACGAAGAAAAGCAGTGGAATAAAAAATAAGCTTTTTTATCCTACAAATATGTTTGTCCTCGATTTGTTCAATGTAAATCCTGTGTAATTACAAGCATAAGTTAGACAGGAATTCAGACCCTATTTCGATGCTGTAACACATTTTATGAGACGACAAATAACGAATCTGCATACGACATAGGACAGTGTCATTTTCATTGCAATTATTACAGCAGTGAAATCAAGGTATCACTGGTTGGTTATCTGAATTTTTCTGAAAAGCAAAATTTATTTCGTTATTGTAGATGCTCTGTAGACAGAAATCAGAAACAAAAATTTAGAAGTCGGTAATAGTGAAGAATATTTCTGGTTAAGTATTTTGACTATGATGTTATATTTTCTGAAGTTGATAGTGTAACTGTGTTGATTAACGTCGGTAATAAATAGACATACTGACACTGATTCAGTCTATTAAGTAAAGAAAAACTATAGAAAGAAAAAGGTAGTGTTAGTGATAAGTTTATAAGTATTCATTGAGTAGTTACATGAGCACTGAAGACGTCTCCGAATACTAGGCAATTCGTAGAACTACCTGACATGCTTTCCTTCTAGACTGATTTTGTTGAAAAGGACGATATCTAGCTCAGAGACTGAAACCTCAGGAACCACCACATCAAAGGTGTTAAACAAAAGGGGGATTCATATTAATTCTCTGAACAAGTAAATTTTAAGATAAAACAGTTTTTAAAACTTCACAAGCACTCATATACCTGATTTTTTTTTTTTTTTTTTTCCTTCACGTTCCCCAGTGGAACATAGGGCTTCAAGCTAATGGCTTGAAGTTTCTGTAGCAGTGTTTATTTTACAGGATGGGGTTGCTAGCCTCATGCCCAACCTTTCCTCTTCACCACTATTATTTCTGGCTCAACGAGGTAAAGGAGTGCGTCGGCCGGGGATCGAACCCCGGACCATGTGCATGGTCGGCGAGCGTCCTGATTTCCTATAGTACAATTATGAATTTTGTACAATTGTTTTCGTAGATAAACTTCAAAAAAGCATATTTTAAAAAAATCTAACGTAATATAATGACTTCACTTTATCCTGTTCAATTTGTTTTTGTTACTTTGTTTAAGAACTTTGCACAGCTAACTTCAGCAACCTAATGTAATCAAAAATTTTCATTTTCCAAGTCTTTTAAGAATCAAACTCTTCAGCACTAACATTTGATATTTCACTGATTCCCTTGAATATAAATGAGTATTTCAGCTGTTTGTAGAAAAAAGTCTGAAGACCCTAGATAACTCAGATAATACACTTATAATACACATTGAGCATCCAAAGAAATCATAGTCAGAAAAACTGTAAATACTTTGATGGTAGTTATGTTCTAGATGCTCAAAACTGTGTTTACCATGAAAAATCAGTTGTCTTTTAAACAATATGCACAAAGTTATAACTATGACCTACATTTAGATTGAACACTACTAAGAATATATTTGAAGGAGAATGTCAGACCTGCAAATCCAGGAAACTAAGAGCACAACAACAAAAACAACTAAAAAAAGTAGGCAATATGCTAAGTAAATATGCATTTAGGCTATGCTATATAAAGGCGTGATCAATTAATTCATAACTCAATAATCATCGTCAACTGTTGTTAAGCTTTTTTTCTGCTTTTAAGCCTCGTGCGCACATGAACTTCTACATGTCAATAGGGGAAACATATGACACAGTCAAAACAGTCTATAATCATATAAAACAAGCTGTCAAAAATCATACAAATATAACTACATTCACTGAGTGCATGCTTACTCTCATAAGCAATAGAGCTTTGCGTTTGAAAAAAGTCAGATAAGTCTGATAAATCAGTCTACAATTAAGAATAAAGTGCTAATAACATTGCCTACAATTGACAGTCAATCACTCCAAGTTCGCTATCATAAATGACAATAACTTTTATGGAAAATTAATTATAGATAAGATAAACTATTTCTTGTCAACATTTTTGGTAGTTAGTCCAAAGCGTATATTTATTCCATGCAAACTAATAGACAGGTTCAAGAGTAACATCTATGCAGACAGTTAAAATATCCACAAAATAAGATGTGATGGGGAAATAATTTAACTCTTCCACACTGAACATTAAACCATTACTAGAACAAGCTTATCATAGAAGCATTGATTAATTGTGTTCCAAGGTAGCATAAAATAAAGTATTGCAAGTGTGAACTATTTCCTAGATCCACTTTCAATAAGCTGACAACATCAAGGACGGACGAATAACCCTTAAAAACACGTAGATACAAAGAATAACAATCAAAGCTTTATACTTCAAGTCTATAATACATTATGCTACACAATGAAAAACGAGTACAAAGTATGACATAATATTCTTAGTATTATGCTAAAATATACCTAAGATTTGCTTTTCAACAATGTGGATGAATTTATCACCGTTATAACTTTAAGGCAGTTTCTAATAATGATTTGTCTCAAAAGTAAGAATATACATCCAAGATTTCCAAAACGTTGTCCAAATGAACGGTGGTACTGACTACTGAGAATTAAAATAGACACCAGTTAAAAGATACATGGACACTTTCACACAATCATTACGTTATTAGGAATGGTTCAGAATCGATCAAGAGCTGCAAGTTATTATTATTAGTAACATAGTGTTAAGCAGTACTTCACTGTTCGGAACCTCAGTTTACTGAAAGAACATGGTGCATATGTATGTCTCATACACTGGCTCTTGCAGAGATGATAAACAGAAAGACATGTCTTTACACCCAGCATCAATTCCATGCGGCAAAATCAAGTCTGATATGCAGAGGTTTGTTCAATAAAAAAACAAAACCGAAGTACATCAGTGGTACTAAAAATTCTATCTTCCCATATTTCCCGTGATATTACAGTTATGCATACAGTTGAAAATTCCAAGAATATGATATAGCAGTATCTGATCGTCCATGAGGCAATGATACAATATACTTAATAATACTGCATCATGTTGTAACATACTCAAAAGTAACAATGTGTCTACGAAATAATCACAAAAATTTAATAGCTTTCTAGATAAAATACCCTGACATTATAAAACTAGAAAAGGCCTCAACACTTACGAGAAGTGAAGTATGCAGCATAAGCTATGCGACTAAGGCTTTGTATTCCTTTCAAAAATGTACATATCAACTGACAGCAGCTTTTAATCACCCGTAATTCTAAAGCAGTAAATAGTTTAGCTGCATTTAAGTCACACACAATGATTAGCTACTGTGCGGATGTCATTTTCGGATGAATGCACTAATATTTATCACCTGTGGCATTACTGTAGGAAGAAATAGTAGTTTATTCATTTTTTTAAAAGTTTTGTATTCATATTTTGCTTCATAAAAAGCAAATGGCTACTTTCTTTTTCTGTCTACTGCAATTTAACCACGAAATATTTCACCCTTTGTGACTATTAATCCACATGGATTTTGTCAGGTAAATGTACTTTCTGGAAAAAACTTACACAACTCATACCAAACAGTGTTACAAAATCCGAGTATCTGTGGGTATAATTATCCTTCTTTAATGGTTAGTTAGTCTTAACATCATTAAAAAAAAACATTTTACTCAGAGCTTCAATCTGCAATAAATGCAGATAGTGCAGCTTCTAAGGCAGTTAAGTAAAAATGAAAATGTGTCGACCAAAAGACAATTGAAAGCACAAAGCCAATTGTTTTGGACATAGTAAAGTTATGTAATTAGGTCGAAACTCACACCAAGATCACATTTATGACCTACACTGTTAATGATCAAATCATGTTTCCCCAAGATGTCTCTATGCACAATGCTCCAGTATCTAAGTAAACGCTTTGAAAAACACACTCTTTCTGATAAATCTGTTCAGAATGCTGCTAATTTATATGAAAACCTTAGGCATCCTTATCCTAGTGGAAAAGATGCAAAAAACTGTTGCATTTAAGGGTCGAAATGTATACTTCCAGTCTAATAGTGAC
Source organism: Trichobilharzia szidati (assembly GCA_944472155.2). Taxonomy (NCBI): domain Eukaryota; kingdom Metazoa; phylum Platyhelminthes; class Trematoda; order Strigeidida; family Schistosomatidae; genus Trichobilharzia; species Trichobilharzia szidati. The sequence goes on along the minus strand of OX235279.1, from coordinate 82,172,153 downwards.
TTAATTCATTAGACTGATCTCGTCTTAATCGAAAGCCTCTTAGGAGCCAATTTTCGCGCATTTATTCTATCTAATCTGGAAAGTAGTAATCTAAAACAGCAGGCAAAAATTTCATAACAGTCCATGAATTATATTTTCACTGCACTTGTTAGCAAAGTAAGACTTGTATTGTTTCTCTTAAGCTTATATCAACAAAAAATATTTTCAATTAGGTCTTTGTGAACGGTTCTAAACTAATACAACACATTTCTATATAATACACTAGTTACCAATTTAAAAGTGAGCACTCAGACACAAAGATACGTCAGTACTACAAGAATGATGACTAATCGAGTAAATTTTTGAAAGAGAAACTATTAATGAATGGAAATAATTACAGGAAATCGTGGAATTCAAGACTTCTTGATGCATAATGTATAGTGACAGTGTGATAAAGAAAAATTAGAAGTATAAGTGAACAATTCTGTCAAGTGGTCAGAAATTTAAATAGGAATATTTTAAAGTGAAAAAGTAAAATTAATAAGGTGGCTAAAATCCAAAATCATACTATAATAACTTTAATTTAAGTGATAAATAAAATGGCTGTGAAACTCCTTCAGAGTTATAGTTCAGCTTACTTAGCAGAATCCCGATGTCTGTTATTGTGTACAAACGACGAGCCAGTAAATCCGCAGTACCATTAGAAGGTATACTGCAAGTAAGTCTAAAAGTCATATAAATCTCAACACTTTGATTACTTACTTCAGAGGGACATTAAACATCAGATTAAAAGACTACAATAATTTATCAATTCTTTGACTTCTGGCTCTTGGGTGGGAAATCGACATTGAAGAGCCACTGGTGTTCACCACTGAAGAATCCTAAACAGGGACTCTACAACTGTTCACCACGTCTTAGTTTTGCGCATTTCTCCAGCTTATGTTGGGTTACAGAGAAAAGGTGGGGACATATACATTTTTCAGTCTCTTGTGTTCTTAGTGGAAAATAGGGTTCCATGCTTTGGACTTTCACTTGCGTTGATTTTTATTTCATGGGGTTGGGTTGCTGGCCTCATGCCCAACTTTCTCTCTTTCCCCAGGAGTGCATCAGTCGAGAACCGAACCACGGACCACGAGTGTGTTAGGCTAGCATTCTACCGTTGAACCACCGATGTTAATATATATATATATATATGTACTAAGTCACTTTGATTTTAAATAATCTTTTTATCAACATCTGTTTGTTCAAACATAGTTTTCCTAAATAATTCCATTTAAGCGCTTTGGTGTATTTATTTGATAAAGCGAAAAGTTACACGGTTTTTTATTTACCGTATGATGGTTCTGACACACTGATATAAATAAAGACAATTTTTGTACTTGAGACGTCATCTGGTAAATAAAACCATGTCACAATCCGCTTTATCATGTGAAAGTTGAAATTACATCTAACCACAAAGGCCAAGTTCACCTCGATCATCAGTTAAATAACCGTCCCTAAAGATAAACAGTTTACACAGTTATTAAAAACGATTTTGGTATCATTTAGCAGCGGTTATCATAACTAACTTAGAAATAGAATTAGGGTACTGTGGTAGATTGTAATTCCTATAAGAATGTCTAAAAAAATCAATATTGCACGTAAGAGAAACTGTACAAAACGTTAGAAATGAACAGAACTATATAAAGCGACAAAGAAACGCATACGAATGCCTTGATATGATTGTGAGCAATTAGCGGATTAAACGTTATCCATTAAATAACATTTTACCGCTTTGTATGAAATCACATAAACTTATTAAATAGAGACATTAAAATAAAGTCTTCTCAGCTTACAACAAATAAGTAGCCGATCTACAATTTCACAATGTACAGTAATACACCCATCCGAGAATTTTTCTCCTTAATCTTACATTTTAAAACACATGTGGCCAAGTTTTCGCTAAACCAATATTAAAAAACACAAACGGTGAAAATTTCGCCGCCTATGTGATCACGAAATTTAGTCTTATTGTTTAATTAGAAATTAGTATGCCCATTAGGTCCAATTTTATGTTTTGGAAAAATCATGTTACTAGCTGTTAATTCTTTGAATATCTTTATTTTTGTCCAAACGTTCAATGATCTGCATTTCGTTTAAATCACATGAGTTAATAAACAACCATTAGATTTCACTCTCACGATATCAACAAAATTCATCCTCCTTAATGTAAAAACAGAACATTCACCAGGCTGGTCTTCACAGTAGGACTATCTGTTTGTTTATTCATGTTGTTATACAATTGATTAGCTAATTTCATTCCCAGTATAGTAAATATTCTACTGTGTAGTCCTTTAGTAAACATGCACACACACACAAAGGAAAGAAAATTTGTGAACCTTGTGCATAAGGAATTTCGATAGCTGCACCTGCCAAACTAATAATAATCAAACAAACATAATAATAACTAGGTTCCCAAGAAGTTATGCTTACTTAAAAACATAGCGAAAAATAAACAACCTTATGAGAAGCTTAAATAAACTGGCTTATAAAAAATTCATCATTTAAGTGCCCAGTTCTAACTAGACTAATGATTTCACAACCGAAAGGTTTCAGTCGAAAAATAGCATTATTCCCCTTATTTTTTTTACTTTAAGATGCTACAGTAGAATTGAGTGTATTTTTAGTTGTTTGTTTATTTTGTAGTAAAATGTCTTAATCGTACAAACATCTTTGACCTGTTAATGTTAGTGATATTAGCCTGGATCTGAAAGAAAAACGTTTAACGAACAGGTGTAACATTTTAATCAAGAATGTTGGTAGACCAACTAACTGAATGAAAGCCGCAAAAAGTTTAGGACGCATTTTAAAAACTCCAAGTAGTCATCGTCGAAGTTGAAATGTGAGAAATAAATAAAAGAGCTTGCCTCACAGCACGAAACAGTTGCAGTGAACAAAATACTCCATTGTAAATGACTGCACTTACTACGTCATCATAGACACTAAAAGGTTAGAAGGAATCCCAGGATGTGATCTGCTTAAGTTTTCGCTAAGTCAACTATGTGAAAATTATTTTTGTAACAAGTTCATCATGGTCTAGAAGTTCCAGTCAAATATCTTCAGTTTTCACAGTCATCAGTCTCCATACTACTTATAATACCTTCCAAAGTTTTATGAAATGGCCAAGATTACATATGGACGAGTGTTACAATGAGTCGCCATCTCTCTTGGCGAATTCATTACGATTCGGGATATAGAAGGTGTGATCTGAGGATTGATGATAAAACCTAGCTGCCCAAACCTCGGCAAGTGGAATTAGACTTTAATATATGACGTACTGCTTGAAAATCGAGTGCCGGATCCGAAGGCGCATATAATAAGGACAGTTATTCAAGTAAAGTCAAAATTCAAAACTTATGATCGTAATGATAAAACTTGCATTTCACTGGCAACTACCAATTAAAACATGAGCATGCAAAGTTACACACTAGAAATCACTTCGTAAAAACTTATTGTTTGAGCTATGTGACTAAGGTAATTGTGGAATTTGGGCACTGTAGTACAATTAGAAAAGTTTGTCTTATATAACACACAGTGACATATTATTGATAACTGCATGACGTTGATACAATTATGAGCAATAAATTATGCTCAAAACGTAATCCAGCAATTGATACTGTATCAGCGTTGTATAAAACAAACTCATCTGAAATAGAACTCTATGATGGCCATCTGGAAGTGTGTTCAACCGGAAAAGTGGTGAATTTATCTTGAAATTTTAGAAGAACAGGAAACCTGTAGGTGTTTAATGACTCAAATGACACTCAAAGATATTAAGAACAAAAATGAGGAATTTTGACAATCAAAAACCGATACCAGAGATAAATCAATGGCAATTACAAAAGTAAACTACTTATTCTGGAAAACGATACTTAAACTGTTGTAGCGCACCTATAGGATTAAAAACTTAAAGTGTGGAACCGACTGCGTCATTAAAAGTAATTTGGATTAAATAAATGAGAATGTTAATTTAAAATAATCTTACTTTCAACTTTGAGTCTTCCCGGTTGAGCAGTGATTGAAACTTTCAATCGGCCTCTTCTTTCAGTATGGTCCATACCGCATAGCCGTGGGGCACGAGAAGTACATCGCTTGTGAACATTCAGATCACAGTCTGTGAAGTGAAACAGAAGGGGTTTTTTCGTTCGTACAAAACTCTGACAAAATTAAGGTTAATATTGTATGAAAAACTGCCTTAACAATACAAACTTAGTCAAAAGAGTGAATCACTCACTTTGCGAGGGCATCTAGAATGAAACTTATTTAACATGCATAAAAAGATATTTGAGGGTGAGTTGAAATTCTAAAATGTAGGTAGTTTTCTTGCATTTCACTTTCAGATACACAAAGTCAACAGGTCTTACTATTCAAAGAGCACAGAAATGTTTCAAAATTACAGAATTTCGGTATTAATTAGAAGATTATCGTAACAGGGAATGCTTCAGGCAGTGAATTCTATCTGCTTCTCCACTTAACTGTCAGTTAACAATATTTGATGACTGTCAGCAATCAGTTTTCAACACATTATTTGTATTTATTTAATATTACGCTTAGCTTTGTCAGTGGAAAATGGGAATATTAGGTCAGGATAAGCCGATCAAAAGGTACTATTGTGCACTTAAATAAGATTGATTGTTGAAAAATATCATCACGTAGCTATTCGCAAAACTATCTTACAATTGATGTTCCGATATATTTATGCAAGTCACATTACATTCAAGTGGTGATTCAAAATTCTAGCAGATTAACCACTGTAGAAACAACCCGATTTGAAGGCTTTGTAAAAAATTTTATCAAATGGTCACCACAAACCTTTAAAACTACATTCAAATAAGCTCAGTTTTTAATCCAGAGGAATTGCATTTCATAATGAAATATACGAATTCACTTCAACAAAAAACTGAGTAAGTGTTAGACCTAGCTCAAAAAACGTATTTAAATCCTTCATATATTACTGGAGACCGCATAATCAACACAAACAACTAGGTACTGGTGTTGAATTTAGGAACAATCCAGCAATTCAACCTCTTTATCACGGAATTGCTCAATGACCAGCAGAGATACTGGGACCAGTAGGGAGGCAAGTATCTAAGTTTTCCACTGATGATACATTTAAACTTACTGAAAGTAATTAAGATTTTAATGTCTCAGATAAAGTCATGTTCTCATCAGGTGTTACTTCGCTATTTACTGATGTACCTCTCATGGAAACTGTTTGCTATACATGTGATTATATTGATGCACATAGTTTAGAAATAGGGTTGCCGACAACCTATCTCAAAAAACTTTTATTGATATACACTTTGAATGTTCAGTTCACCTTCAGTAATGAGATCTTCAGACAGAGATGGCATTGCCATGGGATCGCCAATGGTTACATTGCTGGCTGACTGTTTTACGGTCAAGCTTGAAAACCATCGATCACTTTGACATTTATAAAAGATACCTAGACCACACTTTCGTTATCTGCGATAAGAACGTAATTCTTGATGATGTCTTGATTGCATTCAGCCAATGCCATACCTCTTTGCAATTCACCATAGAAAAGGAATCTGAACCAATCATTCCCTTTCTTGATATGTGCCTTAGTGGAGGCAATGACGGATCTCACAAAAGATCCACCCACCGGGAACGTACATGGAAAGGACAACTAACTATGCATGTACAGTCCCTACTTCTGCCTTGGCCGTAGGGGGATATTTATTTATTTATTTTTTATTTGTTTTGTTTATTTAGTTATTCTATGTACCTTTTCGTCATCAATACGATTATTATTATCATTACTATTCTCACGTTGAATTGTTTCCAATTGTCCCACTTGTCATTCTGAATCCAATTTTTTCTTACAATACTGAATTCTATTTTATCAAATTTCACACCATGTTATGTAACGTTTTATATCAGCCTACAAACCCCATAACTATACACTCCTTTTCAACATCTATACATTTTATGAATTATTATAAATATGACATTAATTGTCTTGCCACTTGACATTTAATTATGATTATAGCCATAAATATTTTAATTGCATTTCATACAATTATCATTTCATGTATTCACACCTTTGATTCAATTCCCTTACAGGATATAATTTCTTTATTAAAAAAATCAACTAAGTGTGATTGTACAGTAAGACAAATCCGCTGAAAAGTCTATTTTCTGAATATTGTAATTTTAATGTGACAAAAGGAATTTTTAAATTATTAAATTCAATCTGATACAAAAACTAGAATTTTGGACACTGTCCTACCATAACTTGTGCCGCCGTAAATTATTAGACAGGCTGATACTACATAATAATTACACCTGGACTATGTTGCTTAATAGTATGCACACCTGTTCACCAAGGAATACACAGATTATTGGAATTCTCGCGCTGAAGCTCTTTGTAATTCTGACGTCTGATGCTCATTTTTCACCAGTGACTTACTAAATTTCCCATTTCGAACGTATTAAATAATACCTAATTTTTAGCCATCCAATAATAATATATTTCGTTCTCAGTGCATGAGATTTAGATGTAAAGAGAACATATATGAGCACTTTGATGCATAAAAAACAGAAATATTACTTTCAGAAGGTACAAACGGAAAGCATGGTTGTCAATACACAAAAGGATTAAATAGAAGTTGTGGTACTTACTTTTACACTTATAACCTTGGTGAATCAATCCGTAGAGGAGGGAACCACAGTGATCACAAAATGTAGGGCTAGTATAGGAATACAGCACGAAATCATGTTTCTTTTCAAACTAAACCGAATGCATTAAGGAAACCATATCAGACATACGTCAGTATCTGGCCCAGTATCTGCACCAGGGCACTGGAAAGTAACCAGTTGGTAGCACCTTTTGTGAACAGTAAACAAACAAGCTTTGCACTGAACGCCTTGAATCCCTAATCCCCTAAATATTTTATATTATTACGCATGTTTATTGCTGAATACCATATGAAGTCTTTGCAATGACCGCAAAAAGTGAATTGCTTCAGAAAACGAGCAGCAAACTCATGGCCTTTAACATGAGAAACATTTTTCTCTCTTAATGCACCTCGGCGTGCACAACGTACAGGATTCTGGGCTGATGTATGGCAACTAACTGCCAGTCTATTTGTTTCTATAGTAGATGCGGAATGAGATGACATTTGACAAAAATTCAAAACCGTTCCTATTTATTAACCTTTAGATTACTGTAGTAAAACGTTCATAACGTTGACCTTACAGCCGTTCATTGCTTAGTTCAGGGAGCTAATATATTCTGAATCTTCTGGTAAAATTTCAAGTGACTTTTCGATTGTTCTTAATTTTATTATTATGAGGCTTTGAAAGTCAAATTTAGTGGGACCCTATCTCAACATTTTATTTATTTTTTATTTTGATTTACAGCTTGATTCCACACCGTATTTTCAGTACAAGTATGGAATTTTCAGCATGGATATCGGTAGCCCAAATTCAGGCCGACCATAGATATCGGGTGTGCGCCGGCAGGGGATCGAACCCCGGACCATGTGCATGGTCGGCGAGAGTCCTAACCACTGTGCCACCGACGCACTTATGTTTAATGAGCTTTTATGAAAGACATAAGCTCCTGCATACTAGCTTCTTCATCATTACATTATTGCATCATTCTCCAGTGATAGTAAGGGCTACGGAACAATTACTAATTTTCCTACCTGTGAAAGCGGAAAGCTCCTCCAGACCAAAATAAACATATCCTTTATTTTAGGGATGAATACATGCTCATTCAATGTTAAGGCCTTTTGTACACTGTCCTTAATATGTGACTCATGATATTCAGGTTTACCTCATCCATCATTAACGAAAACATAGAAAAAATTAAGTCGCTGCGCACTAATAACGCAATACAGCAGGCTGTTCGGATGAAGATATGTATGAATTCAAAGAAACTAGAGGAACCATAGGAACTTTCGATTACTTATCTCCTTTGATTAGTTGGCCCTCAACTTTTGGAGCTCAAAAAGAGAGTTGAAGGTAGGCGAGCGGTGGCTGCATTCTACCATGGCCTTTCCCGTCTCAATTATGTATACTTGAAAGAAGGTTAGATAGAAACCCCCCCCCCCATAATTAGTGGAATTTTGTCGTATGTGTAGGATGGCCAGATGGGTAGACAGCTGGATGTGTGTCTAAGGCAAATAGTTATGAAGCACCAATACCCACTTAACCATCTTCGAAACTGATTTCATTTGACACCAACACGCACAGGAGCCGCATACACATAAGCAATAGTAGCTCTATTCCGAACACCATGTTTATGTAAATTTCGTCATTTTTGGGTTGGTTTTATACGCACAATCGACAGTCTACAGGCAAAATAGTAAGCTGCAGTAAACTACTAGACAAAAATATATTCTATGTGTAACATTTTCTAAACCCCATCCCGATGTTTGCCTCCCTTCACCAAGAACCAAGTAGCTCGCTGAAAACCATTTCAAAATTAAGATGAGAAAAGGTTGTCCTTCACGGGCTCGAATATTTTGCTATAAACAAGTTGAACTCTATTGATTTGACGCAGCCAGATGACTTTGAAAGCTACGATTCATAGTGTAGTCGTTATATCGTTAACATTATCTCCACAAAACCCCAGCATTCCTTAAGACAAATGGCACATCACTTGTAGGATCAACAGATTATGAACGGTAATGCAAACTAATTTAACAGTAACATAAGCCCATTTTCTTTTCTGTTCAACTAATATTGCCCAGCAGGGAAGAACGTCTAATTTTTAAACAGTTTTCCAACTGAAGTATTTGAAATAGCTCCTCCATGGGGTTAATTAAATAAATAAATAAATAATAGTATATTCTCATTTTGTACATGAGGGAAACCAGTTTACAGGCATCATCAATATGATAAATTACATATACGATTAGTAAACATATTTAATAATAGTAATTTAATAAAATACATTTTTTCCTACCTGTGTAGGACACACCAATTGTACAGGCATGGATAAGTATTATTTAAATTACATAAATTTGGTTCATGGTAAAATTATAAGGTTGCAGTCATTTTGTCTATGGGAACAATATGATAACTAGTCATTCAATGGAGCACATCAAGAAATATAGAAATATTGTCTTCGCATTAACAAAAAAAACCCAAGTATGTTTTGGATGGATTACAAATCCTTGGGAAAAAAATAAAGCTTGAAGTAATTCCTCCATATAACTTAGGTGTCTACGGCATCGAGTCTTATTCTTGATTTATATCCAAATTTCATAATAATTTAAAATAAGTAATACACTTGTATACTTTTGTCAGCATTTTCTTCGTAACATCACAAGTGAATGGTACTCAAGGTAGACTAATAATAATGACAGTTTATATTTTCTTATAAACGTGTGTTTTCAAGAAATACAAGCTATTTTGCAGACAAGATCAGTCATGTTGTAAGTTACAATCGTGAAGTATTATAAATCAATACTTTTTTATTGGTATAAAGGTATATTTCACAATTGTAATCCAGGTTGCGTCGTTGGTGAAGGCAATGCGCAATTCACGAGGGAATTCTGCATACTGGACGACTATCTTTCCAAGTGTGGCTACAGAATCCGTTACACATGTCCAGGTCATAAATACAATAGGTGGCGAACAAAAGGTGCAGAATTGGTATAACTAGTGCATAACGGACGCCATGCAAGAAGAAAAACACCATCCATCGCAAAAATCGCCTATATGCAATCTTAGCCCACGGAATTTCAACGCAGTGGTTGCGGCCATAGTTATTAGAGGATGAAATTCAGTCTGCCTGTGATAAAAACATAATATCAGAGCCTTGTCAAAATATCACCCCCTCAACTTCTTTCAGTTATTAAATTTTTATTGATGACTGCTGCCAGAAAAACATGGAAATGAATTAATTTTCTTAGATGTGATGCATTAAAGCTACAAGGCTTCTAGTAAGGTAATCACCAAGTATTCGCTTTATGAGTGAATTCGCAGCAAGCGTTATACCCATTTTTTTAATGTAATGTCACGTTTGAGCACTAAGTTTTGTGAAAAACTGAAGCTACCCAAAGCCACAGTAGTTGCACTTGTATTTAATGAAGCTAGAATATCAAGAAACTGTCTAGCAAATTCTGCTCCTCTTAATGCATCAAATTAATACATTTAACCCATAAATAAGCTGTTTTTGTGAATAGCTAACAAGCTTCGGGTACCCTAATGCAATAATTCAGGGTCCTTTAAGTAGATGAAAAACTCCGTTAATGTCTACATGAAACCGGAAACATTTTGCATCGGGTACATTTTTAAGAAGCTCGCAGCATTATGCCACCAAAGCCCACATCCGAAAGCAGAGGAAGGGTCAAGAAAACCAAATTAATCCAATCCACACAATTTACCATAACCTCCTATGGTTAGATCCAATATGTGGGGAACTCCTTCTCTGTATTACTCGGTAATGCGAACTATTTTAAAATTTCTTAAATTTATATTCACTTTTTGTTAAAAAAGGATGATGGAGATACTACAGATTTTATTCATGTTATGTATCATAAAATTTTTTTAATGACTAATGCTGCACTTCTTCTGAAGTCCCCACCTGTCTTCTTGTTTTTTGACAGGTATTACTCGAATTGAGTTTCGCGATCGCATGAGCTATAATCTGGGGATGTTCAGTAAATTGAATTCACATGCCGAAAAATTCGAACAACTCCATCACGAATTATTTTTATCCTTTCAAAAGTGCTCTTATATAACCGCCATTGTCACATAATGATTTTGTACGTGCCGGTATTAGCTAACCTGTTGCGCCTCACAAACTACTAAACTAGTAAAGCAGCCTGTGACGCGTGGTTTGCATTGCACAAACTATGAGTGCCTTTCAATTTTCGAAAGCCCGTGGATCTTTTTATTGTAGGAGACCAAAGAAGTTCTTCCTTTTAATTGAATCTTAGTCGTTTCACTTTTATTGGTCAACTTTATTTGTCTTTGCTTAGTGGATTAGATTGTGGACAACTGAGTTTTCTAAGATCAAGAGAGCTTGGTGCGACTGAATATATCTGTACTGTCTTCATAATATGGTTGGCAGAGACATTTTGAACAGTCGTAAGGCTTATTTTCCCCCTTGTCTAGCTGGGGAGGTGTTAACAGCAACATGGACAGCAACTTAGGTGGGCCGAGCCTAGGGAGTCAGCAGGTAGCCCACTCCAAGTTCAGGTCTGTCAGGAGAGGTGGCCCCAATATAATCGTAATGTGACAGCCATGGGCATTATTCCTGGTAGAAGCTGGCTGGAAACGAGCTCAAAGTCGTTCAAGCAGCCTAACTAATTACTTTTCTATTTTATCAACTGAAATCAAATACCGCCAGTTACATCCTGATGACAAAAAGTTTTGAACCACTGTGTAAAAGTAGATGCCAATAGTCATTCTTCAGCACAAATTTAATTATAACCCACAGCCTCATAATTTATTCCATTACATGACAATGACGTCACAATTTCGTTTATTTAATAACAATATTTACGAATTACGGTTATTCAGACTAAAAGCAATCCAATTTTTCTTCTTATTTCTCAGTACGCACTGTTTCCAAAATAACTTTGAATTTTTAATAATGAAGACTTGTTTACATGATATAATCCCAGGCACCATTATTGTTTGAATTTGTTGAAAACACGCGTAACTTGACTCCGTAGCAGGATACTTTCAATTAGTCATACAGTTTTTATGCTAGAAAATACAAAAACATACTAGAAAAAGGTTCAATCGCTTAAAGATTTCCAGCTGGTTCACAAACACAGAAGATGAGCGAAGACCTGTAAAGTGTGATTCAACTTTTATTGCATAAAATGTGTTGTACTGCAAGCTGTATATGGGGCGTCGTCTTGTTGGTTATGTTTCCAACATTTCTGAAAGTAACCCTTTTTGGGTCATCAAAGTAGAAGGAGTTTTTCTATCGACTGCAATTTTTCAGCAGCTCACAAAACGAGATTCTTTCATGATGACCTGTTTGACTGAATCATTAATTTATGGAACAAAACATATTATGAAGAGTTAGAGGTTTATGTCGTCCTAGCGCATATCTATGGATAATCCCCATCCAGGCATTGATGAAAACAAAACAAGTAGTTCAGAGAAGAGTCTCTTTTCTGTGAATTCATTTTCTTAGCTTTACAATCGCAAATAAATGTGTTATTTTGTATGTATGTGTACATTATGTTTGTCAAACAAAAATACAATTGGTTTTGGTTATTTTAACTAAACAGGTGAACATTGGTAATTGGACTTACGTAGTACAAAAACAGTCAAGAAAATTGGGTGTTTTTAAAATTAGGGCAGTAAAAAAGGTGACGAGGTGGAGGTTGAATAATCACATATGAACATACGAACCGTTCCCGTACTGCGTTGAATCTTAACAATTTGAGAAGGAGCATTCAGATGCTTCAAAACATCACTTGGCTTCTAATCAAGCATCGACCCTTCGACTTCCCCGACTCCCACATATGCTTCTTGGTCTCACTTTACGTCTATTCACTGGCTGAATTATCTTTTTTTGGGGAATCTGTTTGTTTTTATAATCTATCTGTCATTTTTAATGCTATCACTAAAAATGACGATATCCACCCAAAGAAAGATATTCTCACACTTCTGGCCCCCTTTTGGAAATCCGTGAAGGATAGCCCACCCGGTATCACAGACTGCAGTGGGCCCCCACTCCTTTCCTTTTACAGTTTGCCGCCCATGAAACTCTTGCCACCAACCATGGCGTCGTCCGTGGGAAGCTTTGAGCGCAGGCTGATTAGTTTCGTAGCTAGACAGGGAGCGCGACTAAATGGTGTATCCCCTCAAAACTCACACGCTGTTAATAGGTAGACACCTGAAACCATTCCCTACTACTGCCAGTTCTCCCTTATCTCACCGTTCTGACTAATGCACTTATTCATTCACTCATTTGATTGTTGTTCTAATTTTTTGATTTATATTTAATCAAATTTCTCTTTGCGCGTTCTTCTTTCATCTAACATAATACACATAATTACATTTATTATTCCTGCTTATTACTTATTATTATTATCGTTCACTTCGAGCACGCTGGATGACTGACGGGTGGAAGAATCAACTCCATTCACAGCAGTGACACAGTTTTAGCACATACAGTACTAAAAACCACAGGGGACTAATAACCTCACCCACCCCCTTGAAGTCGAGCACAGCTACGATGTTCGAGTGGCAGGACAAACTATGCAGTAATTTACCAGCATCTAATGAGCAGTGAGAAAAAGTCGCTTCGGCTTATATGTGCTCACTAATCTGCGGAACGGGGCAGTTTAGTCACAGCAGTCCCATGGCACTGATACATCGTATACTGATAATGGCGCGTAATCAACCTCTTACCAATCAAATCTCCCAGCAACTACAGAAACAACTGCAAGTAATTAACGATATCACACAGGAAACTACAAATTGTGAACCACTACTTCTACACCAAGATTACACTTTGTGAAAATGCTAACGAAATACTTTAGGAACTTTTGGAAAGTTTTGTAAATCTTGTTTGTTTAAATTGTACGGATCTTTGGAGGTCAATGGAACTGGTTCGCAACAATGGATAGGTGTTGGTTCTTTTTGGTTGTAGAGTCGGATCACTGTCTCAAAGTCAAAACTGTATTCTTGAAAAACAATATTCCTAGAAGATTTGATGATGTAGTAAAAGATAAATTATCCAATTTCTATCTTGGATCATGGATGCGGACACATATAAGTATTTCAGTATTCGTTTTGTTTCACGAGCTAGTGAGTTCTCATTGTTATTTACCAAAAATATCATTCCATTATGTTGTATGCTTCATAGGCGTATCTATATAGAACAAGGTTTTTGTTTCGTATTTCGGTTTCTCTGATTTGTTATTTGTTCGAATTTATGTGAAGTATAAGTTCAAAGGTCTTCTAGTGGCAACCGATAAAACAGGAGTTTGCGACTGGTGTATCAGAATAATTGCAGACTGCGTAGTCGAGTTTATCTGATAAGGTATACTGTTTGTTAGCTTTTTCAATCGATTTCCAAACACTGGATTTCGGCTTCGAATCGTTCTTTTCTTTCTCAATCTTGGGTAGTACCAGCTGTCCTTACAATAAGCTGAATTTTTATCTCGGATGATAAATATCATGGTACCGGAATTCCTACTGGCCAGATGGAGGCATTAAAGTTATGCGAAATTGAATTTTTATTTAACTTATGCAAGGTATTGCATTTTATTTTTGAGTAGGCTAAATGTATTTTTTTGAGACTATGCCATAAACGAAAATAAATCTTTTACAATGGAAAAGCCAGGCAGAACTTGTTTAACCAGTGCATAGTTTAGTCTGATAGGTCGACATTACGTAAAGTTTTCAAATCCTTGCTTCCTAGCTTTATTTATTACAGACCACTACTGGTTTAACCGCTTGTTTCAGGTTCAGATGATAAAGGATAGTAGGCTGTTACAGCACTTTTAAATCACTACAATATGTACCTCTATATAGATTCTATTCATGTTTAAAAGCATTCGCAGATGGGAGCGATACTAAGGAAATCCAGTTGCTTACCACCCTATTTGGAAACGTAAATTCCACCTGGATTTTGTTCGATTGCTCTTTGAGCACGATCTGTGATGAGTCCTTAGAAGTGTTTTAGAAGGAGGATTAAGGTTAAATATGTGAATTCCGAACCATCCAGAAGATACAATAAGCCGAAATTAAGTTACCTTCTGTATGATATTGAGATGTTTGTTTTCTCGTCTTAATACAATGGAAGACAACACATTTATGTCGTTCTATGATCGTGGAGCTTTTTAAACTACTTAATTCTATTGTTTACAGTATCCTGTGAAAGAAGCGTCAGCTGTTCATGTGGATCAAGATGGAATATCACAGGTTTGGTTGGTTGATTTTGATTATTTGTTGCAATAGGACTTTGTTTCAGCCTTACAAAAAATGGACCTTGAAGATTCTTTGGAGGAAGCGCATCTGCTTTTTCAGGCCAACCAACTTCCCCTGTCAACTTTCACATCAGTTGTCTCTGAAGCACCAACTAGATCAGTAAGTTTGATTTTCAAAGCTTTATTTCAGCATTCACTAACTCACTTTAGGCCAGGAACTTCATCGTCTCCTGAAACTTACGACATAGGAACAACCGAGGAATCAGATCTTCCTATCAGTATTGTTCCTAGTCCTCTAACACTCGTTACGGGTTTTCCACCTATGTCTCCAACGGATTCTTGGGGTGAGCCAAATAACAGAGATTCAGCTGATGTCCAGTCAGTCGCGTTGCAGTCTCTCAACCTGGAATCAAGTGTCGAACAAACTGCTTCACAGTTACCAAGTAAAGCTGACCTTCAGGTCTCTTCAGTAGAGTTGGTCCATACTGGAGATGTACCTGTCAAGGAGACTGATGTAAACTTATCAACTCACTCTTCGGTGGTGGTAGAACAATCCTCTTCTATTCTTAGCGAAAATACAAGTTTGAATCACCAGGTAAGTTTTAATAGGTAAATAGTTGCTTTTGCTTAGTTTTTTATTAGACAGGCAGTGAAAATAATTTGAATTAAACTTTTATTTTTCCGTACTTGTGCTTTGGTTTTGCAGTAGCTGCAGTATTCGAATAAATCATGTGCAGGGGTTCGCATAAATTCAAGTAGCTTTACTCTGGTGTGACGGTTGAACAGAGGTATTTGTTACAGGAATTGCTTATTTAGGAACCTGCAGTTTGCAAAATGTATTCGAATTTCACTTCTTTCATTTTCGTTCCATGCCTCCTAAGTCGCTTTATAGTCATCTTCATTTCTCCTGTTAGTGAATTAGTCTTTCACTCGGGTAATGAAGATTCTCTCAGAAGACATCAGCAATGTATTGTCTGCGAGTTTTTTCAGTAACAGATGCCGAACTTATATCAATGGATATAGTGTCAGTTAATAAAGATCAATTGGTCAGAGATATTATCTTCGATGAGAAGTGTTGATGTAGAATTCGATTGGAAAAAGGTTAGTTGTAGTAGTCAGACTATGGTTTTGACACTAAGTACAGTATAAGTTGCTTGATGGATGTCCGTCAAATACTAAGCATCGGTGGTTGAAGATTCTTAAGGAAATAGTTGGAGAGCGTTAATAAGGTCACAGATGTATGCCATCTTTATCACTCAAATACTAAATATATTCATTTCTCTTCATTAGATTACTCTATTATACGTCTTTTTATAACATATCACCACATGTTGGCATTTCTAAAGTGGTGCAAGTGTGTGCGAAGTTCTACCTTGATTCATAGAATTGGAAGAAAAGTTGTATTGTGTTTTAGGATTCAGTAACCTAGTGTCAGTGCAGGTCACAATTAGTCGTGACGTAGTTAATATTTACATTCGTGTTCACTTATTACAAATGTTTAGTATTTATTTACACATGCCATTATCTGTGAACCTTTTCATCATACCAAATTTACTAGTTTCGTCATTTTTTGAAATACAACAGTCACTTTTTCGGACTTTGATGAATAAATTTAGGCTTCAGGATCTTCAACAAACACATCCCAAGGTCTTACCCGAAGTTGTTTAGTTTTGGATGTACCCACCAAATTTCCTCAACCGTTAGCAGATATACACCAAGTTGATCATAATTCATGGCTCCCAACCGTGAGGACACAATCAGAAAATGTGCATAAAAAGTCAAGTTTTCGATTATGCAGTGGAAGTTCAAGCAGTTTAGATGACGCGGACTATTATGAATCTGTTGATAATAGAAAAGAATTTAATAATGTTTTGCAGTGCAGCTCAAGCTCTGATTCCGAACTAGAATACAAGTTTGATCGGCAGTATTCGATGAAGTACAATAATCTTAAAAGTTCTAAAAGTTTAAAATCTGTTAATACACCTAAATTTTTGTCCACAAAAAGAGTTGTCCATCCAAGAATGGAACATAAAAGGTTCAGATCAGAATACATCAATAGATTTCTGAACAAAGATTCATACATCGCCTCTTCAATCCCATGCGATTCAAACTTATGTAACATGCCCGAGTTAAAAGACAAAGTTCATGAAAAAAACTCATCGTCAACGTGTTCCAGCTCAGTTATCAGCAAAAGATCAGACCGGCATATTCGTGATATTGATGTACTTGAGGTTACTGGAGTTCCTTTTTCGTATGAAGATATTGTATATTCAACAAATGAACAATTTCGTCAACTAAGAGCAACTCCTGGTTTGACCGAAGAACAGGTATGTTACAGTGTTTAAAGATTTCACATATTTGCGAATTCTATTACTTTGAAGTTTGTAAAGTCGTTATATGTACTAGTCGTCAATAGGTTTGAAAACGTCGCCAACCTTTCACTTTTGACCAATTTCTTTATGGACTCCTTTGTTTCTTAATTGGAATAAACCCTTAATCTTGTGTGCACCTCAGCGTTTTGATTGTTTAGTTTCACCTAGTGGTAGTATTAATAAGCATTGACAAATTAAGAATAAATTACAGGTAGCTCAAATGTGTGGACTTTGTTGGGTTTCCCTTCTTCAAGTTGATCTGTTTTACACCATGCGAATACATTGTTAGATCACCCAGTATTGTGATCGTTACATGATTTAACCTAATCAAACATTGGATAAAAAGTGATTTTCACTAAAGCTTCAATTGAGCTAATGTCATTTCAAATCCTCGATCTTGATGTGAAGAGATTTATGTAAACTTTGGAAATGCAATCAGTGTATTCAGTACAATCGTCAACATCCACATAGGCTAACAAGAAGGGTTGGAAGTAAAAATGGGTGCTTGAAAACACCCATTGATACAAACTTCCTTTTCGAAATCTTATGAACAGTTATATTTCGGAGGCAGATATCTCTATCAAACAGTTTATAACATGAATTGGTGAACAAGACACAGAACAGTTCGTACAATAGATTACGCATTTGTGACACGCACTGAGTTCATGAACTAGCTAGCTACATTTATTTATTGAAACAATTTGGTACCCAATTGGCACCCAGAGATGCATCATATAAAAAACAATGAAACACGTTATGTATATAAGGTGAAACAGGACCAAAAAACAAACAGGAATATTAATCAAAGGTATTCAATGCGAGCGTATTACTTCATGTTACTTTCAGAAAGAGAGAAAATGAAGAAATTCCACGATGTTCACTACAAATAGCAATTTTCGACGTTAACAGGTAAAGTCTTGTGCTGCTTCGAATTAAATCTTGCAAACCACAAAGGGAGTATTGATGTATATCCCACAGCATCACCTCTTTTTTCCACCCAGCAATATGTTGACCATATGAGAGCATTTGAGCTGAATATCTAGCCTTGAGTTGAGCCCATTTCAGTAGTTCACTACAATATCACGTACTACCAGTTTCCTTACGTTTATGATCACTGAATCGTGAGATCAATCCGGCACACAATAAAGCATGATACCAATCCACACAAGTATTCCAGAATGAACAGCCGTCATATGTGAACCTACTCCACCGATAGCTGATAGCAATGTCATCTATTTGAGTCCAGACCTGAGTGACAGGGAGAGGACTCCAGGTAAAAAGACGACGATGGCTGTGACGGAATTTGATGATGGCCGGAAGTAGGTTGTGGTCTACACGAAGCTAGAGGAGATGGTATCTATATCCGTTAGTCTCGCATTCGGAAGCTCGCTCAACTGTGATAGCATAACTCATCCTTAGTTGCACCTTGGCTGCAGTCTGTCGCCACATTGGAAGAGATTATGAATTAACAACGTTTCTCTGGCTAGTCGCTTCTTACTCTATTATAACTTCCTAACCTCATAACACGTAAACGATTGTTAGCGGGGATCCAGTCGGGTAATGCAGCTTCGGCTCTAGCAATTAGTGCGATACCACCGACACTAGTTCATATGGCATTGGTCATCTCTAGGGTACACGTGATATTTGACTATCGACCAAAAGATGTGTTCTCTGTACCCTTCATTATGACTGTGAGACATGACCATAGGCAGAATACTTGAAGAGACTAGCTATCTTTGGCCGTAGATGTTTGCGTTCTGTCTCCCGTGTTAAGTAGTATAATGTAGTGAGTGACTAATAATGGGGCCAGGCGTAGAGTGTTAAGGCGGAAAAATCAGTCGGTGCGACTGTGGAGCTGTCCTTGAGACGCCAATAACCGTTGACTGGAAACTATTGTTGTCTTAGCTCAAAGTCGTCCTCAGTGGCGCACACACATTCACTCTTTATGAGCGTGTTGACCACTTCACTTATTTGGGAAGTTGCATCAGCCCCAACGGGTTGTCCGCTGACGAAATCTCAGAACGGATACAGAAGGCTCATTTCGCATATGCCAGTTTAAGCCGTCTCTGGCGTAGACGTGGTATCCAGCTATCGACCAAAGGACGTGTGTACTGCTCTTCAGTCCGTTCCGTCCTCCTTTATGACTGTTAGACCTGGCCATTGAGAGTGGAAGACATGAAAAGGCTAGTTGTCTTTGACCGTGTGTGCCTGCGTTCTGTCTCCCGTGTGAAATGGCATATTAGAGTGAGCAATATTGAGGTTAGGCATCGGTCGAGTGCTAGGTAAGGAGGGGAAATCAATCGACGAGGCTGTGAAGTTGCATCGACTGAGATGGTTAGGGCATGTGTTATGCGTGCCTAGTCATCGCCTTCCTCGACGGGCAATGCTAGCTGACATAGGGTCAGGTTGGAAAAGAGCTAGCGGTGGTCAAACCAAAACATGGTGTCATCAGTCAATGAAATCCACAACAGTTAGTTTAGGCCACGTAGGAAGATGTAGACTTCCTGGTTAGGGTCCCCGGGGGTGGTGGTAAACACCAATGGCTGAAGACAATTGGTGATATGGCTCAAAATCGTTCTCAATGACTGGCGCAGATGCATTCACTCCTTGTGACTTATAATACCGAATGAGACCATATTGTTCTTCGATATTACTATTCTCTTTGCCTCATATCTCTGTTTACTGTCTGTATTTTGCGTTTCTTCTCTGACTTAGTGTGCTGAGTGAAGTGTGGCAACTCGAACTGCTGCACATCGGTGCAAAGTTCCATGTTGAAACCAGTCAATCATTATTCTCTACATACTTATTCTTTCTCCTGTACATTTCACTGCAGTATGGTTCCTTTGAATAATTTGATTTATCTCTACCTTTGTGTGGTATATACGGAGCGTGAAAACTTGAACTGCTGCTCTTCTGTGCAAGCTTCTACGTTAAAAATTCAGTGATTCTCAGATAAAGGCTGAATTTGATTTCTATGCTACCCGTTTCGAAAAGCACACGAAGCCTCTCATGCTACAGGCTCATTCGATAAGCGTATGTGGTACATGGTATTCGAATTCGGAGATCGGGAGGATACTCAAAGCATGTTACTGGGTGCTGTGTGCTGGCTCTTGTGATGCGGTATACAATGCTTTGTGAGGTCCAATCAAGACCTGTCTATTATCCTTTATGTATCACTGTGTCAGCCACAAAATTTTGTTCCAGAACTGTCATGTTAAATATCACACTGGATACGGACTGAAGAGAACTAACTGGCTATTTGAAAGGTTATGAGTAGACTGAAATTTTGAAACAAGACTAGTACGCCTGACGAAATTAAGGATACTAAAACACGTGAAGGTAGTTAAAGTAAAACAAATGATTTAAATATAGAAGTGGAATAACTATAGAATTAAGTTGCTGAATATATGATTTTGAAGAAGTGACTTATGCATGCACGTAGACCTCTCCATTGGTTGTTGTTCCATGAGTTGTGCGATAACTGAGATACTGCCCGGATCTCTAGGTAGTCATAGGTGGTTGTCTCAAGGAACCATCCTTCGGTCTCTGATTTAGTATCTGATCTACAAGGCAGCAGAACTGCGATCCCATGGTTCGCAGTGACAGAAACAGGTTCGAATGCTACTTGATACTTCCGCATACTAGAGCTCATAGTTTTTGGAATCAGGGTTTTCCAACTTCCTGAGGTGATCCTTTATGTCCACAAGCCCACTTATAAGCACCTTTAGCCTCTCACTTTTCCGAGAACAGCCCCCTCCACGTAAAGGCAGTGAATACGAGTTGCCTGGCAGACTATGGTTTGTAAAGGAAACAGTGGTGACACAAGTTAAAGCTGTATGCTTTGAAAGGAAATTACACTATGAGTATCTGTGCTCTAAATGTTGTTTGCTTATCCTATGGCAGAGTGCTGATCACTTTACTCTACCTAAGATCTCAGTGACAAAAGAAAATCAAATGGAAAAATAAGGAGATGAACCATAAATAGATAGTTAAAGTAAAAATAATAAGACTAGTTAATTTTAAAGAGAAACTAAGTATAGAACTGCTGAAAGTAATTTCAAATTTTACCGTGGGAGTTTCGATCTCTAGCACTTTTGAAGCTGCCTAAAAGTCAGTGGACACCCTAGACGTTTTATAATTCGGCTAATCATCAGTGCTGGGAATTTGAAACTGCGACGTCAATTCTAAATAATCGCTTTTTGTCCTTTCCTTTGTCAATATCGGACAAATTTTTATACATAATTTCTTTCATATAACAGTATGCGGGGTCGTCAAGCGAGTTCATTGATATTACTGACGCTTAATAATATGCATCATTTTTCTTGTTACGAATTAAGTTCTTTAATAAATAGTTCATTCATTTCTTTTCTACATTCAGTTAACAGCTATGTCAGATGCACGTAGACGAGCTACTAACCGTCAAGCAGCTGAACGGTGTCGACGCTCCAAAGTTGCTGTTCGAGATGAATTAGCAGAGCGCTTGGCTGAACTTCGCTTACAAAGACAGGCACTCAACAAGCGTTTGATCAAGGCTCGTCAACGCAGACAAGAAGCAAGGTAACGTATACAATATTCGGAAATTTTAAATCTTGTTACTTCCTGCTACCATTTCTTTCCTCAGTTAGTTAATATTAGTTTGTACTAAGTGGAGTTCCTCATCCGTTAATGTGTACATTCAGACAGATATGTGCTTTGCCTACCTTTATCCTCACTTATATAAAGCCATCTGTTCCAGTTAATGAAAACATCTACTTGCATCCTGTAAATTTCTTATAATTTAATGTAAATATGCCAAGTATTAGCTACGCAGAAGCTCGCTAGAGGAAAGTTTAACTTGTGATATTATACCTCAAATAATTGTTTCATTGTGAACAAATATATAGAGTATTACTGTACACTAATTTTTGGAGGTTAACAATTTTTATAACTTAGCGAAGAATCTGTAGTATGTTGTTATCACCGTACTCTTGTATAAACTATCATACCTCAGTATATGCGTGGATTATAATATGTGTTCATTATATATTCATACTTCATGTTGAACTATGTTTTGGTCGTTTGTGTAAATATGTGTGTATGTTCAGTAAGATTCAGTCACCGGTTCGTCTTGTTGTAGGACGACTGTTCTGTTTATTATCAGAGATATTAATACATATTCCTTCATCGAAACAGCAGAAATTGAATGGAAATGTAATATACATTTCTCTTACTATCGTTGTGCATCATTTAGCATAAATGATGTGATACGTGGTTGCTTTGTTAGTGAAACTGATCTGCTTACAGAAAGAGTTATCATAGCCGAATTTCCAGCTCATTATCGAATGGTGATGGCTTCTTCGGACAAGGTACAAATTTGTTGTTTTTCCTACGTTATCTGTGAACCAGAGATTCTACTTTAACCTAGATTAAAGGTCATGTCTTCGGATTTTATTCTCATATACTGTCTAGTCAGAGTGTACTGTCTGCGTCGGTAGCACAGTGGTTAGGAATCTCGCCGACCATGAACATGGTCCGGGGTTCGACTCCCTGCCGACGCACATCTGATATCTATGATCGGCCTGCAGAATTTGGGCTACCGATATCATATGCTGAAAATTCCATCCTAGTACCAAAAATACGGTGTGGAATCAAGCTATAATCAAAAAAATACTTTACACATCTTAAACTTGTAAAAGCCATGTAAGGTAAGCATATAATTAGCTGTAATTCCTATGACTGCCTTTTCTCTGGAGAAATAATTCTTTACCTTTTCAATTTGTCTCCAATGTCTTCTCAGTGTGAGAAGTTCAGTCCATTGACCAACCATGTGTTGTCGTACATTGAAGTGTTAGTAGGATGAACACCAATCTAATGTTTTAATCGCATAAAAATTTTGTTAATCCAACCGAGTATTCCGTATTTTAGTCTAGTTTTTTGTCTTGAGTATTTTTATTTGAGTGGTTTTCACTGTAATCTGCTTAATGTGTACGAACATTCTAATATAAACAGATGTTTTTGGCTTTAACTTCAGTAACTACATTTTCGCTTCAGATATATGAACTACTCATGAGTAGTGTAAGTAGCAAAACGAAAGGAATGGAATTGAGAAGTCATTAAACCGACATATATGTTTATCTGTTAAGTTCCCTTGTTTTCAAATAGACATTCCATTGCATATTTACACAGATGTGGAAATGTATGGAAATAGTAGTTCTTTTAAGTTATCTGAGTGATTATTGTCCAATAAGGTGCTTTTCGTCTGACAAATGCCTTTATTTAACAGGAAATCAATTTGGAAAGTCGCCTGCTTGACTAACCGAGTCCTATGTTCAGGAAAGAGGTTAGGTTAGGCATAGAGCTGGCAGCTCTGCCATGTAAAAAACCAACTCAAACTTAAATAAAACTTCAAAGCTAAAAAAATAGACCTACCCTTCGGAAGCGGGACGGCATGATGCAAGCGTTTGAAAACTTTTGAGAAACCAGTTGCTCTATGTGTAAGCATAAAAACGTGAAAAAATCCCCACCATGCTAGGGGTTAGAAGGTCTGCTAAAGGTACAAAAGAAATGAGAACATATTCTACAGCAGTCTTAGGAATCTGTGACAGCAAAGGGAATCGAAGTGGATTCTCTAAATTATTAACCTGAGAGTCATCCACTCCAGTCGCTCAGATGACAACCATGAACTCACTGAGAATGTAGTCATCATGATGCTACCAATGGCATCAACGGCTCTCTTGCGATGACAACCACTCTCTTCAGGGATCATAACAGTAATATTCAACTCCAAATCAAGTGAATTCACAATTTTACAATGCTACGCACCTACAAACAAAGCAGAGCCAATGCAGTAGGAAGAGGATTTCTAAAGACAACAAACTACAGGCAGTAGTGGACAACAACTCAAGGTGGCAACATCGAAATTCTAATGGCTGACAACACATGAAAAGTATTCTTCATGTGTTGAGCGGCAATTGGTTAAATGAATAAGAATGGAGACCTCTTTGCAGACTTCTTCTCCTTCAATGATTTGGTGACTGATGGCAACAACACCAGAACATACAAAGGGCAACTTTATCTCATCTTACTAGAAACGAAATCGAGAAGATGTAGGCTCAGACCACTCTCTATTACTAGTACTGAAAACCTTCAAGATAAAGTTGAAGACCTTCAAAGAAGCTGGAGATAGTCCACATCTCAAACTGAAGCGCGAAACCACAAATACACCACTGTAGTCATCAGAAAACATCAATGATGAAACCTGCACAGAGGGAAACCTGTATAGCCCTCTCAGTGAGGAAGTATAGGCAAGGTAGTGCTCTCTACGAATATCTGAAAGCTGACAAAGGAGAGCAGAGTGGTAAGTTAAAAAATGGACTAATGTAGACATGGAAGACGAACGGATAATCCGAGTTTAATCTACCTTACATTGAATAAAGGAGTGAAGTGTGTTAGGAAAGGGAAAAGACGCCTTAGCGAGACAGTGGCAATTGAAGCAGAACAGGCTGCAGGTAAGAGGGGCCTCAGGACACTATACCATACAACAACGTCTCTTCCTGGAAAGAGATCAACACAGATGAAGCCAGTGAAAAATGGTAGAGGAAAGCTGGTTACTAAAGCTGTGAAACAGTGGAAGCAGTGGGCTGTTCATTTTAAAGGACTCTTAAATCGACCACCATTTACAAAGAGACTAGAAATACCATCGACAGGTACAGAACTAATAGAAAACCAACCCTGACAGAATTCCACCAGAAGTACTGATACGTCCACGTCACTATTGCAGTAGGTGTGTAAGGGCAATTTTAAGAAAGTGTTCTAATCAGGACAACTTAAGCCAATGCAAGAACCGGCGCAGAAACATGCTCCAGGTAAAAGTTACTACAGACAACCAATTGTAATAGTGGTTTGTTGCCTAAGTCCTAAACTCCGTTTGGAATCGAAGGAATGAATAATAATGGTAAATTTGCAATTGTTCCCAGAAACAACATAACTTGCGGATAGAACTAATTAAATTAATCGTAAAAGGAAAGGAAGATACATCTTTTACGACAAGCAGTTTAACAGCCCGGAAATTTGTCAACAAGAAGCTCGTACACTTTTTCAAAGTGTGACAACTTAAAGTGATGCATTTCTATGCGAAAGTCTACGTGGAACAATCATATGATTGTTGTATTCCCATCACTACTCATAAAGAATATGCAGTATAGATTGGGGATTTGTTTACATTTGTTCCTGCTTTTAATCCTCCCAACACGTCGCCTACCTGACATGGTCACCTTCAATTCTAAGCCCATTTCGTGTGTTACTCAAATTATACCCAAAAGGTTTCTATGTGGGTTGAAACCACAATGAAGTAATACATTTTAATCATAGTTCATTTTTTAATATTTCTCTTGTGCATTGAAGTTTCTGTAGTATTTTGGTTGATTTTCTTGGGTAGGGTCTCTAGTTTTCCTCTTTTCCCGATTTCGAGACTGGTTAGAAAACTAGCAAACTAGTAAACTAGGCCTTTCAACTACAAGTGGAACGGATGAAGATGTCAAAGCCAACCAGGATCGGAAAGGCAAGGTAGACTTTTATCAATCTCAGGGCAGTTTGGAAATGAGCCGTAATTAGCGTAAAGAATAAGATTCGGACATTCAACACAAGTATTAAGCCACTCCTTATATATGGGTCAGATACTTGGTGCGTCACGACGAGCATTTCCACCAGGTTGCAGACTTTTATCAACAGTTGCCTTCATTCCATATTGAAGATCAAATGGCAGGAAAGAATAAGTAACATGGAAATATGGGAGCAAACCAACCGATAACCTACCGCTCAACAAATACTCAGAAGAAAGTGGAGATGGATTAGGCACACACTGAGGAGACTGTCGAGTTACATTGCACACCAGGCCACCTCTCAAGTGAAACCTTAGTGGAGCGTGGTCCGAAAGTGACATGGAGGAGATCGTGTCAAAATGACATGAGGGACTATTGACAATCACAGGCCCAGCTAAAGCAAATCGTAGAAAGTAGGACAATGCGGAGATATACTACCGAAGCTCTATGTTTTACTCGGAACCCAATGGAATAACAGTAATCCTTTAGGCGAACGTACATGGGACAGGAATGGTGTATTTGTTGTAGTATATATGTAGGCATTATCATATTACTGTGTTAAGTTTGTTGGATTATTTGAATTTCGCTACTTATCAAAATCACGTATAAAACCATCGAAAATCAAAGAACAATGAGTGTTGAAGGAGAAGGGTTATAAAAAAAGTCTATTACTATCTGACTAAACCAATAGGCCACGATTTCGAATGCCTGTCACTTGCAACATATGTCATTGGCAGTTAGAGGTTATTATACCTAACCTGGTATCAGAATGCCAGAAATCTAAATTTCATGTGTTCTACTATTATATGATATCAAGTTTTTTACCTATATATACTATTCACAGTAATTTATTTGCTGTTTTTGTCTTCAGGGATACACTTACTGAAGAGCAAAACCGTCTATTGCACATGTTGCATGATTCTAATGGTTGCACGTTGAAACCTTCAGATTGGCGCGTCCACCTAACTGCAGAAGATGAAATCGTTGTTGTATCAGTTGGGCAATAAGTACGGACAAGCTGTTTCCAGCTTCTCAAACTTGATGCATCCGTCTTTCACTGTTCTCATTGTTCGCACGTACACTGTAAATATTCTAAACCTTGTATTTCAATAAGAACACACTTAAAAACTAAATGCTTCATTTTTTTGTGTTACAAAATTGTGAACTTCTGCGATTAACCTTACAATAGAATCTGTGTTTAGGCGTATGATTGTATGAGTTTCAACAGACAACCTTGCAGCGGTTCCAGTCGTCACGCTCCGTATATACCACACAAGGGTAGAGATAAATCAAATTATTCAAAGGAACCATACTGCAGTGAAATGTACAGGAGAAAGAATAAGTATGTAGAGAATAATGATTGACTGGTTTCAACATGGAACTTTGCACCGATGTGCAGCAGTTCGAGTTGCCACACTTCACTCAGCACACTAAGTCAGAGAAGAAACGCAAAATACAGACAGTAAACAGAGATATGAGGCAAAGAGAATAGTAATATCGAAGAACAATATGGTCTCATTCGGTATTATAAGTCACAAGGAGTGAATGCATCTGCGCCAGTCATTGAGAACGATTTTGAGCCATATCACCAATTGTCTTCAGCCATTGGTGTTTACCACCACCCCCGGGGACCCTAACCAGGAAGTCTACATCTTCCTACGTGGCCTAAACTAACTGTTGTGGATTTCATTGACTGATGACACCATGTTTTGGTTTGACCACCGCTAGCTCTTTTCCAACCTGACCCTATGTCAGCTAGCATTGCCCGTCGAGGAAGGCGATGACTAGGCACGCATAACACATGCCCTAATCATCTCAGTCGATGCAACTTCACAGCCTCGTCGATTGATTTCCCCTCCTTACCTAGCACTCGACCGATGCCTAACCTCAATATTGCTCACTCTAATATGCCATTTCACACGGGAGATAGAACGCAGGCACACACGGTCAAAGACAACTAGCCTTTTCATGTCTTCCACTCTCAATGGCCAGGTCTAACAGTCATAAAGGAGGACGGAACGGACTGAAGAGCAGTACACACGTCCTTTGGTCGATAGCTGGATACCACGTCTACACCAGAGACGGCTTAAACTGGCATATGCGAAATGAGCCTTCTGTATCCGTTCTGAGATTTCGTCAGCGGACAACCCGTTGGGGCTGATGCAACTTCCCAAATAAGTGAAGTGGTCAACACGCTCATAAAGAGTGAATGTGTGTGCGCCACTGAGGACGACTTTGAGCTAAGACAACAATAGTTTCCAGTCAACGGTTATTGGCGTCTCAAGGACAGCTCCACAGTCGCACCGACTGATTTTTCCGCCCTAACACTCTACGCCTGGCCCCATTATTAGTCACTCACTACATTATACTACTTAACACAGGAGGCAGAACGCAAACATATACGGCCAAAGATAGCTAGTCTCTTCAAGTATTCTGCCTATGGTCATGTCTCACAGTCATAATGAAGGGTACAGAGAACACATCTTTTGGTCGATAGTCAAATATCACGTGTACCCTAGAGATGACCAATGCCATATGAACTAGTGTCGGTGGTATCGCACTAATTGCTAGAGCCGAAGCTGCATTACCCGACTGGATCCCCGCTAACACTCGTTTACGTGTTATGAGGTTAGGAAGTTATAATAGAGTAAGAAGCGACTAACCAGAGAAACGTTGTTAATTCATAATCTCTTCCAATGTGGCGACAGACTGCAGCCAAGGTGCAACTAAGGATGAGTTATGCTATCACAGTTGAGCGAGCTTCCGAATGCGAGACTAACGGATATAGATACCATCTCCTCTAGCTTCGTGTAGACCACAACCTACTTCCGGCCATCATCAAATTCCGTCACAGCCATCGTCGTCTTTTTACCTGGAGTCCTCTCCCTGTCACTCAGGTCTGGACTCAAATAGATGACATTGCTATCAGCTATCGGTGGAGTAGGTTCACATATGACGGCTGTTCATTCTGGAATACTTGTGTGGATTGGTATCATGCTTTATTGTGTGCCGGATTGATCTCACGATTCAGTGATCATAAACGTAAGGAAACTGGTAGTACGTGATATTGTAGTGAACTACTGAACTGGGCTTAACGCAAGGTCAGCTATTTACCTGCAATTAGAACACGCTGTGGAAGTTGCGAGTTAGGTGCACTCGGTCTTGGCCTTTACGGTTTACAGTGTGTTTAGTAATTTGATTATGGTTCCTTCGCACTAGATGACATGTTGATAACATGAGGACAACTAAGCTTATTCACAACGAGCGTTTGAGATATAATCAGAAGCTGCATTTTAGTACATCTGAGCTACAGGCGGTTAGATGATATGTCGATTAAGAACCTATAGTAGACATCTGAAAAGCTGAACACAACAGTACGAAATGAATTTGAGTAAATCCATAACCACAGCATCTAACAGCTGTAATCATAATACTCTAGCTAGTCATTACCGATTAACTTAACGAGGTGGAGAGCCACCGCCTTATCCGCGGTGATTTTAAGGAAGTCAGTGCGAATCTGAAGCATACCATTCAGGAGAGCTTGAAATAGTTGTAGTGAAGCTATTATTGCGTCTATCATTAGAAGTGGTTTAAGAAGTGTACGTTACAATCACATGCGTGTTAGTCTTCTATCGTTCGCTTCTAAAATATGAACTTCAGTTTTGTTACTCATTTTGAAAAAGATGCATAAGAAGTCGATTGAAGAAGAGCAGGCTGGGTTTCATTCAGGCAGTGAAAGCTTTAATCAAGCGTTCACTACCCTTCAGTTAATAAAACACCTTTATGTGTACTGCAGACCAACAGTCATTGTATTTCCTGATATTATGGCAACCCTTGACTCGTCGGGAATAACTGCTCTTCGGATTTCTGTTAGAGAGGTGTTACTGAGGAGTTAGTCAACTTCCTGGAATTCATTCAGAGGAACAACTAAAGTAGTGAGATTATACAGTCAGCTATCACTGTTGTTCTTCTCTAACAGTGAGGCATTATTTTACTGGCCTTTTGCTGAGATTTTAACAATCAGTCCATTAGGGCTGTTGCCAGTTCTTTGATAAGCGAAGTGGTCGAGACGTTCAACCACTGCAAATACTGCCTTCACGTCAGAAAACATGGCATAAAGTCTGACTGGTTTTCCCAGGTGCGTTTCTTCTCTGCACCATTCAATCTACGCGTGATTATTGAACCTGAAACTTAAGATACTATGCTAGTCAAGCTGATCCAATACGCCTATCACGGGAAGACTTGTCTCCCTTTTTAAAATTTGGAATAATCAGTCATTTACACCAGTTTCAAGGGACTGACTATTTCTAATTCCCAGACATTACCCAATATCTTAGTTAACCCAGTCACTAGTTCTCCAAGCATCTCTGCAGTCAAAGCATCAGGTCCCATCGCTTTGCTTCGTTTCAGTTTGGCGGAAGCTTTAACAACTTCAATTTTAGTTGAAGGGAAAATGTCTATATTCTACACAGGGATCTGTCAGATGCTGAAGGCCATTTAAACTTCTCCTATACGTGTTCCCTCCTACATTGTAGTCGTCTATCCTGTTAAGTAATTAAAGCACTTTTCTTCTCGGAAATTGCTTCGCTTATTACTGGTGATACGTACTGCTAATGCTTTCTATATCTTTTTCGCTTTTGTTGCCCACCGTTATTCATATTCACTGCGGAGACCTTTGGTCAGCTTACTTGAGAGCACCTTTTGCTCCTTGTCATGTTTGTAGCCTGCATTAATCATTTCGTGTGTTGCAGCAGAAATCCATGGTCATTCACTAACCTTTGGCCTTAGGTTATTAAAAGCCTTCACCACTATCTTACAGCCAGGTTTCCCCAGGATGATTCTTTCTGTCAATCTCAGTTATGCATGTAACTGTTTCTTCCCTAGATAAAGACTGTGTTCTTACGAAGAAGTCGAGCACGTTTGGGTTTCATAGCTGCCTGTTTCCTATATCCATTCAGTTCTTTGCGTATACATGTGCGGACTAGTGAGTGAAAAGACAGCAACTGACCTTCTCCATCGATAGGTTGTAGCTATGTCATCGATTTGAGTCCATTGTTCATTTGATGATAGAGGTCATGAAATGTTTTCCACAGGTTTGAAGCTAGTGCTGATCTGTATATTGATACCCTTCTGAATAGCACAGCTTCTCTACTAGAGCATTTAAATCACCTGCTACACTAGCTATATTTGAAGGTTTTGCCTTCAGTAGCAAACTAGACAAGTTTTGATAGAACTCATCATTTACATCGCCTGAGATGCAGTCGGTTGGGTTGTAAGCGAAGACCATGAAAAGAGATCGAAGAGTATCGCTATTTTTCCCCCTTCTAAGGGATCCATTCAGCTAGTTAAGCAGAAATTTTCTGCAATTGCACTCAACTCTATTCTTACGCGGGGAAATTTATGCGAACTAGTTGAAGAATCTGCTGATACCTATAAAGTGAATTTTTCAGATTCACCTTGTTGGTCAGGTGGGGTTAAATGAATAACCACACTTCTGTCTTATAGGCGTGTCTCCGAAACACAACCTACATCTTTGCTTCGAGATGCCAGAATTCTGGTAAGTGATTGCTGTGTTCAGACTTGTTGAATGAATATGGAGTTGGCAGTAAGGCTTTGAGAGACTGTCAGTAGTTATTACGGACCTCAGAGTTAAGAGAAGTCGAAAGACCTACCTGTGGAATAGTACTAACAACAACAGGAGAGCGTGAAGGTGGGTGATGATCATGAACGGTTTACATGCTTATGGGAGTGTACGGGAGGTCACTACTTCCAGGCTGTCCAAACCAAGGAAGTCGACTGCTTTTGAAATATCTGAAAATGAAGGAGCGTTTGTATTGCATGACCATGAAGTCGCAGGGATAGCTAGTATGACAGAAACTGCAGGAACATTAGTTCCAGGCAGTGTAGGCCATTGCTATATGCAAGCCCGACGACTACGTCAAAGTAGCAGCTTTCAGTAGGTGTTGTTCTAGAGAATACTACGCAATGATACTGTTCTATCGATTTCGCTATTTACGTACAGACTGCATAAAAACCACAAAAAACGGAAATTAATTGTGAATGATGTTTCGAAGGAGTTTAAATCACTTGCGGTTGTTGTTGTGCTTTGAAATTTCTCTATCGGCTGGGTTTATTTTCCGCAGTAGGATCGCTAGCCCCACACCCAACCCTCTCTCGTTTTCTGAGCTTAAGAACTAGGAACAAGAAAGCACTTAATGATAATATCTCAGAGCCTAAAATCTCTCTTTCTACCCAAAACTAATATTAAGCAGGCGAAATTATTTTTACCAAACTGTATTATTACTGCTACTGTCATATGAGGAAACTTACATATTGTTGGTTATAAATATATCTGAATATTGTGAAGGGATAGTTTTTCTAGATACCTGGCGGTATGGCGGTTGGCCGTATTGATCTTCAGCAAAAGGCATACTTTGAAACGGGTATTGGAAAGTGTTCGTGAGTGAACTGTATAGTCTTGGATTCACGGGGACCGTACCAGGATATGCGTATTCAGTCTGTGGTGTGTCACCAGTTTTTAGCATCTGACCTGCACTTTCGACTACTGCGATATCTTGTGGGCTTCCGACAATACCACCATCAATGCCAATAACCCCATCGTCGGGGCCACCAACGATAGATGCGTCTGAGTACTGAGGATTTAGTACATTTATTCCAGGTGGGATTTCGATTTCATCTTCTGAGACACCACTTAATGCAGCTGATGGGAGTTTCTGGTCATCAGGATATAGAATGGTTGTTTGACTAGGCAGAGTTGGTGGGTTAAACATAAACGGCTGTTGTTGTTGGTTGTAAAAATTAGGATTCATGAGGGACTGTAGGAATAATTGTTGTACCGGCAGACTGAGTCGCAAGAGTGAATACTGGTCTATGAGGTCAGTTTGAGAAGTTAAGGGGAAGACAGTCTGTTGATTTTGCCCAGTCGGCGAATACTGTTGAATTTCTGAATCTGGATAGGATACTGGTAATATACTACCGGCACTCCATGGGTTGTATGACCTGGCATTAGATGCGATAGCTGTCTCGCTGAATCGTGTAGTGTAGATGATTCCAATAGAAACAAATAAGAGCATATTTAGGATGTTCATTATGCCCAAACTCGTTACTCCACCAACAATTAAAATTAAAAATGACTAAGTGGAAGTCAAAATAGCTTTAAAAGTAAGTGAATACGATTCACTTTAAAAGTGACCAATCAGATAAAGCCTGTAGAATAAATGTGAGCGTAACTCATCAAACAACTTATTTTCGATCAATATTCACCCAGTCTGTACGAATTATCAGGCAGTATATCTGCCCGCAACCAAATAATTACGAGATAATGTGGCAAATTTCGTGACATGTCGTACAAGCAGGATGACAAGTTATGAGTTATTGATTACTAATCAGAATTTCATTTTAGATTACTGAATAATTTATAACGTACACGCGAAGCTGTTTTAAAGAAAAAAAAAACAAATTAATTCTGTTGTTATATTTCTAAGTAAAATGATGTTAGGAACATACGAAATGAAAAATAATGAATGCGCAAAATGAGCCAATGATCAACAGTTTGGGAATGTGATATGAAAGTTTTGAGAAAGGTGATTCCTCTTGAAATAATGAATCGTAAATTTATGTTGTAATAATAGGATAACAAAAACTAGGGCATTTGTTGATATATATATATATATCGTGTATGGGGGTGAGACAAGAAATTATTACATTGTTAATAGACCAACAACAAAAATAGCACTCAGATTTGTTGAGATAAATCAGCTGAAAGAAGGAATTTCTGCATTTCTTTCAATAAAAGTAAATTATAATAAGAAGTTTCTGATGAGTATGATGGTGTGCGATAACATGAGTTTCGTAGATGTCATAAACAAAAATTCTGTTTACGATTAAGAATGATAATTTCAGTGTTAACATCTTGATAAAACAGAAGAATTTGATGATAACTTTGAACAAATGAGCCAAAAACAAGCATTTCAAAACTGTATTAATACGGAAAACAGCAGATCACAGTGATGACCAGTCATTGATATTTTCATACTTAAGTTCCTAAAGCTTAAGCGCTAAATAATGCATATATATATTGAGGAAAATTTAAGGATGCATATTAACACTGCTGGCTTATCTTCCTTTAAGAAAAAGCACTGCTCATTATTTGCATTTAAGGTTAAGTGTGCGGAGTTGAAGGAAGTGGTACTACATACGTCAAACAGTCCCGAAATGTGTTCTTGTAGGCCCCAAAATACGAATTCTGCAAAGTTACCTGAGTGCAGTCAGTTAAAAGAAATGAGCAAAAGC
This sequence comes from Trichobilharzia szidati, assembly GCA_944472155.2. Classification (NCBI taxonomy): domain Eukaryota; kingdom Metazoa; phylum Platyhelminthes; class Trematoda; order Strigeidida; family Schistosomatidae; genus Trichobilharzia; species Trichobilharzia szidati. The sequence continues at coordinate 82,137,989 of OX235279.1, read as the reverse complement.
GAATTACTGCAGTAGTGACTTCGTTAGAATGGTAAACCCCAACGTTTATCCTTTTTCTCATATTTGGCAGCAAGGATAGCAGCGGAACGACCAAAACCTTTAGCTTGATCAGCCATCTCTTGAGTTTGCAGATCTAATTGCTGCAGTCGTTCACCTCGTTCGATAGCGGCATTTCGAGCTCGTGCGATTTCGGAGGTGGCAGTACCAGCTTGACCAGACAGTTTTTCCATACGAGCGTTTGGGAGTAGAGTAGTAGCACCAGGTGTCCCCTTCCCTGAACTTGCTTCACCAACTGAAGTAAAAATAAGTAACCAAAGGCGAATTCGGTATGCCATTAGACGAGATGCAAATTAAAACTATGGTTTGTGAGACTCACTACTCAGAAAAATTGAAATCTACCCCAACACAATGATTTAGTGTGAATAGAGAAAAAGTTAGTTTTAAACTAGATCTATTCACCCTGGTGCTTGTTATTGCAAAACATTTAAATAAAAAAATTTGTCAACCAGTAAAAGGAAGGAAAACTAGCAGCTTATTCAGTAAAATTGCAGTCCACTGAAAATGCATTGTTGGTAATGTAACTTATACTTTTGGTTAAATAGAAAATTCCATACTTGTGTACAACTAAACATAATGTTACGATGCTTTGTTAGTTTGCATATATCCACAGAGTATTCACAAGATGCCAGAAAATATCACAGACTTTATATCCACCACCCACGAATTATGGAATCTACCAAGATAACAAACCTTTGAGGTAGGTAATGCTCACGATGTACAAATATGATAACTACCTTAATACTGAGAGTAAGATACGTTCAATGTATTCATTTTATTTTCAAATATCAAGTAGTTTAGGTGCTTCTCTTTTCTAGAAATAATACAGCACAATACAAAGTAAACACTTTCAGTCTCAAGCATACTCATTGTCGTTTAACTGAGAATGAATAATACGCTGGTATTTAACAATATTATGTATTAGTGCATGACTAGTAACATATATAATTAATAGTAGGGAGATAATTTCTGGATAGTGACTTTTAAACTAGAAATTCGTATACAATATGTATAGTGTAAAATCATGGTGACCTTGACTAACACAATAAACACACTCAGCAATATGCTCATCCCACTTAGTTGAATAACATTTATTTTCGAAAAAATTACTGCTTATAAACTCAGCAGAAGTACTAGGTACACCCTATTGTATTGCATCATTAAATTGCTTTCAGTACAGACAAACATTCACGAAGTTTGCAAGCCATGTTCTCTTACAATGCACTTCATCTTTAGACTCTGTTCCTGTGTTTCTCCTGAAAAATAAGCTTACCATGACACATCTTTGAAAGAATGAAGACATTCCACTTCATTGCTTACTACAGCCAGTGTATCTAAACGTTCTTTATTTTGTCAATTTCTGTTCTGTTCCTTATATTATTATTTTGCAATAGCTGACTTCATCACCTCTGCTACCAGTCTGAAAGTCTCCGTGCCAGCTGTTTCCCGACTGAACGTTTCTGAAAGTAATATCCGCCTAGATAAATAAAACTAACCAGTGATCTTCTTCAAACGCTTTTAAATCAAATCCTACACAAAGTTAGACGTTTTATTTATATTAAAGGCTTAGACAATCACTATTTGATTAATGCAGTCGAATGAATCTAGTAATACCGATAGAACTATTGTATGGCATAAATCAAACGTTGGCTATCTCACCACTACTTTTTTTATTATCTTTGTTGGTTGTCTCATGTATTATTGAGTTTCAGACACTCTTTCGTAACAAAGATAGGAATCTTTGGCATAGTTCAGTCCTTTCTTTTTCAATTTTGAAATTCCCATATGTTACCGATTCTTCTTTATCGTTCCTATTTATTATTTCGTGGACTACTGGAAAGAGCCTATGTTACATTTTGTAGGATTATAAAGGTATAAAAGCAGAGTCAGTCAGTGGTGTACCCATCATTCAACAAGCTGAAAAAACATTTAAAGCAACGGGAGCCGTTATCTAGAGTAATCATATGGGATGCTGAATATTCATTTTTATTCTCAACTTTGTGCATGTGTCTCTTCAGGGAAACAAGAATTAATTCCGTAAGAATACATGCTAACACACACACACACCTAAATATAAAACTTCAGTCATCAGTTATTTATCACGCATCTTACATGAAAATAGAAATGTAAGAGAGAGAGCGAAAATTACACAACAAACGTTTTAATCAGGAGACAAACAGCAGCAATTTCATTCCTGTATTATTAACTCCATCAAAATTAATAATAGTAATAATGCTAGTAATATTATTAGGCTTTTTTTTAAACTTTTTCAAAGAAAATAAATGTATGGCAGTATAAAAATACTGAAAACTCTGTAATGTATCAAAAATATGGCTTAGAAAAAGTGATCATTATATTATTATTATTATATTACAAGTATCAAACCCACAGGATACACTCATTAGAGCGTGTATTAACATACAATCCCTAAACAAACACTTGAAATTTATTGCAGAAAAGTGGTATGTACTGTTGAAGAACACGAAACATGATATTGTATTACAACGAAAAGTTGTAGGAAACATGATGAGTAGAATCAAGATATGTAGGAAACAATTATGAAGTAACGGTATGTTTTTTGAGGAATCTCTCTTTTTTCTCGCCTGGTTGCATGCAGATGAAAGCAATTACGTCATTCAACATTTTTCCCCTATAAACTATTGTAATTTAAAAATTTTTTTCATCTTTGAGGATTACTACCGATGCACATTCAAAGAAAGAGACAGTTAAATGAACTGTATCAGTGGACGAAATTCCTAGATTGTATTGAGTATATGTTTGACTTACTTTTATAGAGACTGTGAAGTGACCAAGTTTACAGGAATACGAGGAATAAAGAATTTGTATGTGATGATATGATTTCCTAATACGCAAGACGATTTTAACCAGTCAAGCGTTTTCAATTTGAAATCATGCAACTGAATTCATTGTGTTGGGGAAATGGTATATATATATATTACCACTGAATACTACTGACCACCTACCTACAAGCTATTTAAGCCTTATGAAAGTTCTATCGGTCGTTTGAAACCTTGGCATGGAAAGGGGAATTCAAAAGTTCTCCGTTTTTGAGATTAATTTATCCATTTCATGGAGCAGTAGTCTATCAAAGTTAGTCATGTAAAATTAATTGACAATATGCATGCACATCACTTTGATCTTCAGTGGCAAAATCTTCATATCAATGTAACTTGCCACGACCAGCAAAGCAATTCATTATTGAGAAGAATTATCTTCTATAAATCAGATCATATAATTCAGTATAGTTTATAAGTTATCATCAGAATCATTTTTAATAACAGACAAATATAATGGTGAATCGGAAAAGTCGAATCAATGTCTAATTCACTGAGATTAAGGCAGTGAGTGGTGTGGTAGGAAAAAAACCTGTAAACTAGTATCATAGTCTTCAAAAAGTAGGAAACAACAAGAAAGAAAATGAGACAGTTTTAGCTAATTATTCTAATCAGACCAATCAGCGGATGTCAAATAAAAAAGACTGAATGTGTGCAGTTTAAACTTACACCAAATTAAAGAAACTTAACTGCAGGAGTTGTACGACATAAAAGATTCTAAAATGAACATCATCATTCAGTTGTTACATAAAACACTACCAAGACTTCTACGATGAACAAATTTTAAAAAAATTCACGCATAAAACATGGTTTGTGAACTTTGAAAAGATAAAATCAGCGCTTAACTTACACAACTCATCTCGATCTAATGAAGACGTCAAATTTCCACTCAGCAAATTTTTGAAAAAATTCTTCTTAGGAGGTTCTGGCATATTACTTGGTAAGAAAATCTCACCTTGCATATCACGTAAATTAGCACTGAAGCATGCAGAAGATAGAAAAAGAAATCAATACCTGGTAATCATATGACGTATCGTAGTATGGTGAAGGTTAATTCCAATCTAAAAAAAGCTAAACTTCACGTAGACAATACAATTTTCTTCATTATAATAAATGAAATAATCAACTGTTTGGATTGTCAAGTTTAACTGGGTGCAATGCAAGCCCTCATAGTTTTTCATGTAAAGTTACGTGAAGAAGAAATTATAGTAAAAAAAAGGCTAATACTACCAATATGTCTCTTAAACAATGATTTACACTACAAAGAAACACTGAATTGTGCACTTGATGAGTACTTTTTAACGTTTGCTTAAAAAATCCAAACTCCACCACAGTTTCCTTCCACCTGGATAATATGTAGATAAATTAATTCATTGAGACTCATGACTGCTGTATTTGAAGCAGGCTTTCGTCAAACCCTTTCTCCATTGTGAGGCATAGAGCGTATAGGCTTAGCATGTGCGGAATCTCTGGAGTATTAATCAGTCGAATAATTGCAAATACATAGAGAAAAAAAACTATTACATGGATGCGATCTACATCACTTAGCACAAAAATAAACCACAAGCATGGCCATACACAGTTACAATTATTCATGAAAAATGACATCAAGAGGATTTCATATACACGAGCGAAAAATCGCCTACCTGTAACAATCACCTTGCTCAAAGAATCATTTAATTCTAGTTATCTTTAAGAATTAAATACTCTTATTAATTTATATGATTTCTATTTAAAAAGTATAACAACACATCAGTAATACTCTTTTTATGCGATATTTAAGGTATTCTAAATATTCTAACAAACACAGAAAGTGTGTAGGTGTATGCACGCATACAAATAAATATATATGTATGTGTACATAACAAAAAAGAACCTATGTTCCGTTACACGTATGTGTCGCTTATTAAAGTCAACATATCAAACAGTGATTTCATTTGTTGAAATTTTGAGTCTAAACACAACTGATAGACATACATAATTCTCATGATGAAGGAATAATAGATGCATGACAATGCCTAGCATAAATAAAGTACTAAAAGGCACCGCCATTGCTGTAATCACGTAAACTGCCAAAATAAAAGGTCACTTATGGTTTCCGTCATCCGATGACATATTCAACGTACAACTATTATTATGACTAGGCTGATCTCTTCCAATTAATGTCAATGTAGACACTTCGGCAAAAGAACTTCGATTAACTGTAACTGACTGTATAGGCAGAATAATAAATTTTAGTTTAGATTAATTTCCAGGGTTAAAGGCAGTTAAATAACTCTAAGAAAAATCACACATGTGCTTTAACTTTTCTCTCTGAATACTTACAACTATGCATAAAAACTGTCTTACGGTCATTTATTCATCATAAAAAAAACAGACCATATATCTATACACCGAAAATATCTATCGGCAAGTGTACTATGTACATACGATTTTATCTTTGATAGTTCTCTTAGTTCTAAAAACAACTGGATTTACTAAATGGCAGGAGCTCTCATTATTTCGCTATCGAATCATATTTGTTTTGTAGGGTTCACATATGCGTGTACTGCATCACAGTGATAAATCGACAGGTATATTCACTCTGCCTTAGACGAATTCTTCAGTATGCTTTCCTCATATTTTTTGATAGCAGAAAAAAAATGCTGTTTAGCAGAAGAGATAATTATACCTTCCATTTAAAAAACATGCAGTGTTATTAAGGCTACACGGGTTAGACACTTTCAGTCTTCGAAATATACTTAAACCTTAGCGGTCAATCGGATGTCTTGTATTTCCATGGGAGTTAAAATTTTGGGAAGGCCGGACAAGTGCTCTGTACGCATGTCACAATGGTCTTCAGGTAAGTGAAATATTCAGTTAGCTAAGTGATTTCAATAGCCACGGTCAGATTGACATCAATGCAGCTTAATCCTGAAGTGGCAGTTAGCACTCGGAAGGTGAGAAGCCGTATCCAAACATCTTGAAATCACTATCCAAAATATTCAGAAAACTGAGTATCTTCTCTCAACATGATTACGTCACGTTTTATACATTTTGCTTTCAGGCATACTCTACTATTAATATCCCAAGCTATGATAACTTTATGGGGAGCGCTTCTGTCTATGGTTCTACTTTAGTTTGGATTTGTTTAAATCTAAAATTTTCGGTTTACCTTACTTTAAAAGCCGTTGAGGATCATTACATATCTGTCGAAACAACATTAAATTATGTTTAAAGAAACTGTTCCCAATACTTGACATATGAACTTCTTCAGCACTCACCTATCTTACTTAGTAGTAAACGGATTAGTGAGCAACTGTCTTACGGCACATTAATAAGAAAGAGACTGCTAAATCGAATTCAAGGAAGATATGAATGTCATTATTATCACAATAAAATCAAACCTTACCAAACATCTGATGACCACGTGATTTTAGTTAATTCCGATGGTGAAGCCAAATACACAGCTTGTGCATACTGACCAAAGGCAAATGATCGAGTTACACATTCTGTATAAGGCAAATAATCCATATCCATTAACAAACGTAAACTTGGTAAAGAGAAGGCAATAAAATGTCCATTTGCCAGATAACAGGCAAGAAAACTAGATGTTCCCGATGCGCCACTATTATGAGACGATCGAAAACGTTGTACAGAAGCACGTACCACTTGACTTGTTTCGGTTATTTTGACCTAGACAAAGGGCAAGTATCAAGCAGAAATTCGAATAAATAACTCAGTTACATAATATCAAAATCATTAAAAAGATGAAATGTTAAAAGTGAATACTAAACTTGCCTTATATAGACACGTTTGAGAGGGAAGTGCAACTACACGAGCCTGTTTTTCCGAACACAGTACAACAAGCTGTCGATCAGAATCAACGAAGCCTTTAGATCCTGTTGGAGAGTCAAGTCCAGTAGTAGCACCTGACTGCAATGTACCACCACCTGCAATACTGGCCGCTATAGTACCTACAAAACAGTATGAGTATGATATATGCTTATTAAGAAAGTTCTACAAAAAAGTACTTTGAATTAACGAGTTTGTAAGACGAAATGATGACATAAAATTCCCTCAATACAATCATTTGAGTAGCTTAGGTTTATCTCAAGACAACATACATTTTATTTCATGCTAAGTAAATGAAGTTTGCCTAATTCTTATGTGTTAAGCCCAGATAGGATAGAGTTTACGGAGAAAACACTGGATGTAAATCTATATCGAAAAGTTAATATTTTTTGGGTAATATTGCTTAGAACCTACCTTTCTGAAAGTCGAATGCACACTTGTACGGTCACAACAAATACGTCAGTGAAAAAAATGAACTGAATTGGCTTACTTTGTAAAACTGCTGCTTTTCTACTATTCCGTATTCAGTTGCGTATAAGGATAAAACAAATGAGAGGCAAGAACAATGACTTCTCTTTTAAAAGGAAATAATTTCTGTCCTTATAGGAAATAACTAAAGGTTCACCACAAATTAATCCGAGCAAGACTAAAGGTGTTGATATGCAGTGAACATGCTTTTAACAGTATATCCCGACAAAAATGTTTGGATTTCTGTGTAATATCACTTAAACTGTGAGTCAAGGTCATTTCACTTCAGACACTTGGTGTGACACTAGCTTGGAAAGCAGAAATATGCTATTTTTGCCATACAACAGTGAAAAATGGTCAGTAACGACTGCCAACACAAAACAAAATCAGTTGTGTCCTAAACGTTGTATCATTTAAAGTATGTGCATTCCATAAAACTACATAATTATTCATTGTAGAGCTAAGCTTTCGTTTAAAATAGGTACAGTAATGATTTATTGACGTACTGAAACAAATTATATCGGTCTGAAAAAAATGAGAGGTAAAGCAAAGCCACAGAGCAAGAGATAACTGGATAACTGGAAAGAAATGCTAATAATGAGACGTCTAAGTCGAAAAGCATAATCTCCAATAGATTCATTAGATTCTGAGTAATGAGGTAGTAACCAGTTGACACGGTTGAAAGTCTCCCTGCTTTCCTTTGCTTAACTGGTTTCTGCTACTCAAAACTTCCGCCTATCACCATGCTGTTGATCAGGTATAACAGTTTTCAGAGACACCACCAAGCACCCGAAGCCCAAAATACTTTGTAAAATAATGTAAAAGCTTCTTCTAAATGCGATAGCTGACATTATAAAGTCGAAAACGGAAGAACCAGAGGAGAGAAAAAACTCTGCAAATGATAAAACAGACACGACTCCTTCAAATTTAAACATTTCAGTGAGAACCAATTCCAATTTGTTAAGCGACCAGTAGTTCACCATTATTCATTTTGACGGTACCACTATAAATTTCTGTTTGGCTCAACTGTTATTTCTTTCTCTTTCTTAAAATAAAACCTTTAGTTACTGAGATTTCAACAACCAGATAAGGCCTAAAATTAGAAAAAACTCACGTGGAATTCCTGGCAAGCTGGAATCGAAGAACTAAACAATAACCATAATTACTCTTACTAGCAAAGTAAACTAAATATTGTTTGCATTTTCCACCATGCAGAATCTTAAACCATATGACCAGCAATTTATTGATTGAGGTGTAAAGTTAGTAAACAATCGCACAAGACATTTTTGACATAACTAAAATTAGCATGGTAAGATGTAAAGCTGGATTCTCTCGCAATTTTCGTTTGTAGCGACTTGATTTCAGTAAATATACATTTCTTCACGAAACAAAATCACTTGGAAAATCAATGGGAGAAAATAATCCCTAAAGAACTGGATTCACCACGTTTGATATGAAGCGATGGGTCTAAATCAGTAAGTGAGAAACCTAAATTTTAGCTACAGTTCGAGGTGGACAAAATAAATTCATCACTTCGCAACAAATGAAGTCTAATACCTCAGAGGATAACCTTATAATCACTGAAAATATTGATTACTATTGACAAGCCTGAAGAGTACCAGCATATACAGAAACACCTGTGTGAAAAATTTTTTTTTAAATGCACATGTTCAATTGGCATTCAGTAGATACCTGAATAATTCAAATACGAATTGTAAGCAGACAAAAATACCTAAGATATTGAGGTGTTAGAAGAATTTATTGCATAAAGTACACAATGATGAAAGCTAATGGACATGGAGAGTGGTTTTAGATCATTTCGCTTTAGTGGCATTAATTTATTAACAGCAACAATTCACACTCCTTTACTTCCCTAAGCCTGGTGAAGAGGAAAGGTTGGGCATGAGGCTAGCAACCTTATCCTGTAAAATAAACACTGCTACAGGAACTTAAAGCCACTGGCTTGAAGCCCTATGTTCCACTGGGGAACATGAAGGAAAAAAAACAATTCAGTAGTTGATTGATTAAATCCTCAGGTCCGAAAAAAAATCATACAATTAGTGCAGATATGTTAATATGTCAGTACATCGGTGGTCCAGGAGTAGAATGCCTGCCAGTCACTCACATCATCCGGAGTTTGATCCCTGACCGACGCACTGCTTGACCTCGCTGCTTAGCCGGCAGTATGTCGGGATAAGGATGAAGGTTGCGTTATTAACACAAGCGCTGCTGAAAACTCAAAGCTCTATGGTCCACTAGGAACAGAATTGGAATGAAATGTTTACAAATCTAATATATAGTAAGAAGGATAATTAAAATACACTGACCAGATTATACTTACCGGAATGACCAGAAGATGATGCAGATGATATTTGTGTGGTAACAGTATTTTGACGAGAAATCGACTCTTTCATTGCTCGAGTACTACTACTTCCTCCTCCCCCACCGCCGCCACCACCTGACTTTAAACCTGCATCACTTGACCCATAAGCGTCGACACCACCATGAACTGAAGAAGCACCTCCAGAACATACAGATGAGCATGATAAAACAGATGCTTGTTTCGAAAGCTCAGAAGTTGTCCCGCCTTTGATAAAAGGTGAGTCATCCCAACGTTCTGAAGGATTTGGTATAATATCACCGGTAATATCTAACATTGCAATGTGAATTATGTCACCACGTAAACGATATAAGGAAGCTGAAATGTATATTTAAAATAAAAGTATATAGCCTGTCTTGCCTCTCATTATGGTAAGGAAAATTAATGAATGGATATTTTGTAGAAAAAAAAGAAAGAATTAGATCGCTCTAGGTTGTAGATGAAGTCCAGCTACACATAGGAATTAGTTTCAATTGGCAAAAGAAAAATCACACTAAGTGATAGTAAGATTATGGAAAAACCAATTACACACACCGAAATTGTGTCTCTCCATCCACCCGAATGACAAGAACTTTTAACAAAGAAATAACAAAATGGTTTCAGTGATAAATATGCAATGAGTTTAAAGAATTTGACCAACAGTATTTTCCACCCAAAAACACATTTTTTTCCTCTCCACAGAATTTTAAAAAAATAAGTCGTTCAACACAAAAAGGTAGAAATTATGCTTGAAAGATTGCTTGAAGTAACTACCAGTAGGTTTATACAACTTTAAGGTAAGTCTCTAGCATAAGCACCCAGTAGAATTTTGTGAGCATTCAGGTGTTCACAATGGTATTCTGACAACAGCTCTATAGAGACATGGTAGAGAATGGAAGTAAATGATACCGATTTTCTGTAGCATGAACCGCAAGACTATTGAAATACAGGAGCAACCGAACAGAATTCACCATAAGATGATTGATAAGTTTGTGTTTGAGGCTTCTTTGTTAAAAAGCATTAGGATATGATGAAAGGCAAACTTAAAAATAAATAAAAATACCCTTATTCCGAACAAAATGTTTACACAATATACAGAATTTCCAGACTAATTCATTGGATAATATGTTCTTCTCATTAAGGATGTCCAAGTAAAGTAGCAGTCTATACTGTATCACGTGACGTAATTCTTTTAGATTTGAAGCATAGACGAATCCGTTATGATATTTTTCCTTCGTCGCCACCGGTTGTTTGAAAACTAATTGAAAATGTGCGTGAGTACATTTTGTGACTCAAGGATATAGCTGAACTGTTATTATTATTATTCCCTTGGCTTTCGAGTGGAACATAGGACTTCAACAACACATCTCCATTTTGTTTTACTTTCTACCATTCTCCTCAGCTGGGTTTGCGATTACTCATAATCTCTCATCTCCACATTGCACGATCTCCTTCATGTCACCCTCACACTGACGGCCCAGTCATAGCTTTCTATTTGGAATCCACTCGAGGGCCTAGCGAGCGATGTCGTTAAGACAATAAGACTTAGGGAAAATATGATGCACTGTGTCAGGTAGCTCAGTCATTTAAGTAGGCAGCTGTTCAATTGGTCTCTACTTATTATTATTACTTATTCTACAAACCCATCACTTTGAAGTGGCAGAGGAAATCAATGGCATTGTATTATGAACTACGATATCATAAATGCTTTAGTTCTTTAAAGACTGCTGGCAGGCGTGTGCATTTTCTATTGCGCGAAAGGAGTCTCCTTAAGTTTCTCCAGCTAAAATATACTATATATATAAAGTAGTTCCCATGAATGAAAAGTGTGAGATTCACTTGAGTGATTAAAAGTTTCTGTCTCGTAACACATATTCAAAAGAAAATGGAGATGGTTTGGATATACACGCTGAGGAGACCGTTGAGTAACATTACACACTAAGCCTTTAAGTGATACTGGGATGAGGAAAAACGGGTTGGGTATCTGAGAATGACATGGAGAAAATCGTGTGGGAAGCAAATAAAACCTTATGAGTAATCTCGGAGCCAGCTAAAAGAGGACTGCAGAGAACAACGTGAAATGGAGACGTGCAGCTGAAGCCCCGTGTTCCACTTGGAACCCAAGGGAATAGTATTACTATTAAATAATCCAGCTACTTAACTTTCTGGATTAAATTAAACTAAATGGACCATGATATACGTAATCACAGTCATGGCTATGAGTGTGCCGCATACAGAAGGAGCTCGCAAAACAGCCTCATGAGAATGTAAAGTGCCCAGGTATTTTAAGCGGTGTTTGCAAAATGTCTTTTAAGAGGGTTTGTTTGGAAATATTATTGTAAGACAGATTGAAAGCAAGTGACAAATTAAGATATAATGCAAACAAATAAATATTCAACTCCATGAATATTTCTCAGTAGAATAATAATCTTACACAAGAACAGAGGAATAATTTAAAATTCCTGTGATTCGAAATCAGTTTTTCACAGGATTTTGGAAAGGAAATATTCTTGAGGTTAATGAAATAAATGAAATGAACTTATTTTGTTCAGTTGGAACTGAATAATCTGGACAAATATTTCATTTACTAGGCTATGAGCCGAGCTTATTGTGTTCGAGCTGTCGCGATATTACCAAGTACCCCGGGCTCATAAAGGTGCAATGGGATTGAAACCAAGCACTCACTTGTTGAAAGTCAAGCAGTAGAATCAGTGAAACAAATTCTATTTAAGCGATTTGAGAGGAAATTTTTAAACTTATAGCAATATATTCAACAACAGAGATGGAAGCTTCGAAAATCGAAGTGACTAACATCTTAAAAAAAAATTCTGGCAGATATTAGCGTTTGACGGTGGAGACTCATTGAAAATTTAATCGAACGCTGAAGCTTGATGGTGGTGGAAAAATAAAGGTAGTGTTGTTGAATGGCTGGATAGAATGATGGGAAGTTAGGAAACATTCATTACTAAATTTCAGATAAACAGAAACGGTCTGAATTGTAACCAACTATTATTCCACATATAGTTGTATATAGGATGAGAAATAGACATTACCTCATCTGAAAAGTCTTTATCTAGGGGTGATAAATAAACGTTTTGCAAAATTTTTTACAGGAAGATAAACAACGTGAGAATAATTTATGTTCTAACCATCTTCATCTCAGTTAAACAAAAAGGACAGTAGAATCAGTTCAATAATCCAAAGACAAAAGGCCAAATCGTACTATGAATGGAAATCGATAAATTCAAGGGTATTCTATCACCAAAAACTGCTACAATGAAGTAAAGTAATTAAAACACTCGTACGTAAAAGGAAAACCAAAAAAACCTTATCAAAAAGTGAACGCTGTAAACATTTCAAGCTCAAATGGTATAAAAGATGAAACTAACTATAACATATATTTGTATGAGATGGAATTTTCGTATATCTATCTTCGCCATAGACAAAAATCGATATCTCTGTTTTAAGCAGCATAAAAAAATTGATTGTCAGTCATTCAAACATTGTGCACAAATATAGACAGAACAGATAGGAGTTAAACAAATACTAGCTGACAGTTAATTAAACAGTGTTTACACTGGATACATACAACACATTCTCACTAATATACACTTGCAAAATATACATACGCACACATAACCAATATATCTACACACAAACATAATGTTTTAGGCTGGTAGATAATTGTTTGCAGGAAAATCACTGATAGAGTTCACTATTCCGATAACGCGTATGGGGTGAAATGAGGGTATTTCTATCTCCCAACTCACTCGTGCATATATGTATATATATATGCACACACAAATTTAACCCCCCTTCCTTTTATTTTTCGCCTGATGACGCAAAGAGTGAAAACGTTTATTAAGTGGAAAGAGTTGATTTCAAAATGTTAATCAGTTTTATGGAAAAAACGAATTTATCATGTCTACTCATTTGCGAAGGCAAACAATATAAAAAGGAAAAATTTTACATGCTTCTAGAGTAAATGAAACTCGAAAATTACTGAAATTAAAGTATATGATGGCATAAACATTCGTTATGGGATAGGGAAACCACCGTATTCAGTATTGTAAATACAAATAGGTGTCAACGCAAAATAACCAGATATTAATTCAGTCTATAGTAGTTATTCACTCTTATGGCCGAAGAAAATGTTTTAGTCACACTAGTATGTCAGACCATACTGTAAAATAATCGACTATGAAAAGAATATGTTGACTATCATATTTTGTTGCTGGTAACGGTGGTCTCATAACGAAAATTATGACAGGTTGGTGCAGTCTTATCGTTGATACCGGGATCATCCACGCGCGTGGTCTATGGGATTTTGGTTTGATCCATTGAACAGGTGTCAAAAGTTATGAATGTCTCCTTAACATCACAGTGTAACAATGGTCACCAAAAATAATGCTAAAGGACAGCTTCTGTCTTACGTGAGCCAGTATACTCGAGTTCTTGACGTATTTTTGTCACGATATATTGCACTTTTGGTCGGAATACTATAATACCTGGCGTTGTGTAAAGTTCTGTTCAGTAAAGCGCAGATGTCTCCGCCTGACAGATCTACAACTTGACATTAGCCTTCATTTCTCGACTCGAAGAATTCATCATTCCCATATACTTGGGGTTCATAAAATATTCTGCAAGTCACGATCGGCTGACTGGACAGAAGCCCAGACAACAGTCTAGGTGTGTTTTCTCATTTCTAAAGTTAAACCCCAAGGTTGTAACATTAAATAAGCGAGTGATGATTATGCTTTATTACTCTTTTCGTCAGTTTCGGTAATGAGATTTTCCCACTAACTAACACACTTATTGGAGTACTATTTGTTGCCGATTATCCTTTGTTTCCACTCCTTGAGTTCCGGGGGAAACATAGGGCCTCCAGTTTGAAGTTCCAGTAGTCATAGTGTTCTTTTTACGGGGTGGGTTTGCTAGCGTCACGCTTAACCTTACCTCATTTCCAGGCTTACTATCGAACATTAGACTACGCAAAGCTTAGAAGAGTATCAGTTAAGAATGGAATCTTGGACCACGTACGGAGTTAGTGAGGTTTCTACCGCTGAAACATTGACACACAATATACCTAGCTACAGTAATTATATTCTATCGTATAAGTAAGTTCTTTATAAGATGATGCCCCGAAAAATTATGGATTCACCGAAAAGGCTTTCATTCTGCCAACTAAAATTTCCAGAGATGCTGGTAAGAGGGCTAAATTTACCGGTTTACATGACTGTATCATTTCGACTTGTATTTTAAAATCTCATTAGTACCTGAGCGTGAACTTAACATTCAGCAAATGATTTTAGTGTTCGGTGCTCATTTAACTAGGATGATTTATTTGTTGCTTCAAAAACTCTGTCTGAATGACAATGACTTCTCGTGCAGACCCTACCACTACCAGGACAGTTAGTTAAACATTCGAGTAAATCACTGTAAAAAACTAGTAGTGAACGGACGTGACAACTTTTGAGAACCTGCAGGTGCTTTTAGCTTCAAATTCCACCGATTGTGATATAATTCTGCTCTTGATGACTAAGTTTAAAGCTTTTCTTCTTATTCTAGATTCACTGACATTCCACAAACACCAGTGTTTAGAAATAACCTAAGATGATGTTAAATTATTTTTCCAGTGAATACCCTTTTTTTTTTATAAAATTACACTAAAATCAATCCAGAAAGTTTGAATTTCTAGGGGGTGCGCGTGTCACAAATATAACTAGGAAAATTCGATTTCACATAGCACTTTGCTTACCCTCTTGACATTTACTTTATGATCGTTTTCCTAGAGGTTGGTGTAATTCGAATTTATCGAAGAAAAATTCTTTACACACAAACTGATAATACAATACCTTCTGTATAAAAAAAACATCTGCGCTGACTATTAACACAGTTACAATGACAGAAATTAAGCAGCCACACCAGTGATATATATATATATATATATTCAGATTCCCATCGACACAGTGAACACTGAAACCTTTAAAGTAAAATTTGCAGAAGTTTTACAAGAGCAGTTATATAAGATGTCATGATTACATGTGTCTAAGGTTTCCAATTACTTGATGGACTATGCGATTAAGCATCTTAGCGCATGCGGATTTGATGGTGTTGTGAATGTCACAACTGGTTTGGAGGACTAGTATGATTTACTGATGATATTAAATATATAATGCATAGATTTATGCGATTTTCATCAAGAGTTGAGACATCAGAAATCAATCTAATTTAAAGTTAACCATTTTCCTACAAACTACACAGAAAAACAGAAAGTTGAATTGACTTTTCAACATGAAACTTTGACCATTTGTAATCACAAGTGAACGTAATTATCGGTTTACTTTTAAAAAGTCAAACAAACATAGAAACAGTGAACAAAATTACAGACTCACCAACATTGTAGGATTGACTTATAGGAGTATTATTCAGAACTCGATACTTCAGATTTAAAACAACAACACATCCACGAGAGGTGCCGATCCATATATTCGGCCCATTATACTGGTCTAAAATTAGTTAAAAAAATAATACAAATTTAGTTTCATAAATATACACTATATATAACCTATTTTTCTGAATTTCTAAACCCCTTTTTTAATCATGCACATTTGTTTTCATAACTGCTATCTGCCAGCAGCTTTGAGCTTCATATGAATGCAACATCTAAATTATCAATATTCAGTTCTACATTCAGTCTACGACGACCACTAGACAGATACACGTGACGAATGCTGCTATTGAATTGAGGCAAGGAAAGAAATAGTGAATTCAGTAGCTTCTAAAAGGTGAAGAGAAAAGATGGTTGTAAAGCCTAATAAAGGAGCTGATTACACATTTATGAGGTGTGTTTGTGTGTAAACAGTAGTAGACTTTTATAATCTATTTTTAAACAGTATTTTAACTGGTAATATAAGCTAAACTACTGGATAAGAAAAACAAGCAACAGAACATAGTCTGATACAATTGTAAAATCAAATGACATGACTATAACAGATAATCTTAAAAGAAGGTAAACTATAAACCCCTCCCTGATTCACCTAATGATACACTGAAAAAGAAATTTTCTCTTCAAAATACGACTGACAAACAGAAAAGATTCAGCTAGGAGTTTTCCTTCACTGATATTTTCATTTGAGGAGGAAAGGGATAGAAGAAAACAACGGAATGACAGCTAAGAAGTGTGGACGTCATTTCAGCATTGGTAACTAGGCTAGTGTTTTGTCTTCTAATTTAAAACAAACTACCGATCAATCACTTTGGGCAAAAAAAGTAGAAATATACGCTTATAGAAAACAAGTAGTAAGGGGAACTGTATAAATAACTTTGAAAAATTATGCATGGAGCACAGTGAAGAGTGAACAAGAGTGCAAAACGTTGTTAAAGGGTGGATTTCAAATGACTGGCTGAGAGAGATATTCTTCTACGGTTACAACATACTGTGATGACTAGATGTTGTTAATGGTTAATTTAGGATGGTGGTCTGACAACTTCATTTCCTAGAAGATCTTAACTGAGCCAAAGTCTCCCAAACACTATAAGATGGTTGTTACTTTAGAGTTCATGGTTCCACAGTAAATTCCATGTTGAACTGTTCATATGAGTTCTGTATCAACACGCTAACTATGGGTGTTATTGTCTTCTGATACGTTTAGGTAGCATTTCCTCCAATTAACATACGTATACTTCAATGTGAAGTTATAAATGATCGTTGGATATTAGATGAACATTTCTAGATGAAAAAAACTTAGGTATACCAATAAATCGGCATACAATTCTTTCAGACTCTAGGAACTTTTAACTAACGAAAACTACGTTGCTTATTGTTGAAATCAAGTTATGCTTACCAGAATAAAGTCAGCTAAACAGTCTATAGATAGGTGTACACATTACATTTTCTGATTAATACCACTTTCCATTAAATGATCGTGTACATGTTACGTATGCATAAATGATGAGCGAAAGTGTCAGTAAACGGAACATACCTTGTTTAGAAGACGACCATTCAGTAAACAGAATTGTTTTAATTGCTTCACAATTTAAATTGTCCAACGAATTAGTGCTGGTGCTTAAACTACCTGGATGAGAAAACTGCGCAAGATCAGAGCATTTTTCTGTGACAGACATAAAAATAAACCAGAAAAGATAAGAAATAAAACAGTATTGGTTATAAAAGTTTAGGTTAGTAATGACTGTTATTGATATGTACAGTGATGACACCTACTTCATTAGTGCAAAAAAGGGATGAGAGCATTTAAGAATGTCTTCAGAAAAAAAGCACAAGATATGTAAGTTCACAGAAAAATTATTAATACATCGGTGTTATAGGCTTATATATGTGGGGATAAGTAGTATGGTCTTTTCAAATGTCAAAAGTAGGCGAATAAGGTTTGAAACAAAAATGTAAAGCACCCACAAGCAACCATCCTGTTTTATACCACCAACTATTTCATCTGAATAGAAGGGAGACCGAGTGTGAGAGAGAGACATGCTCTAGAGAGAGGGAAAGGGTCAGTGCTTATACATGATACATACCACACAGGCTTTTGTATAGGATACGACTATAAGAAAATGTAAAAAACACACGTTTGTATACACTGTTTTTACTGAAAAAGAGAAAACAAAAACTCGAATTCACCTCAGTGATAAAAGCTTTAAACGTTAGGTGTAAGAAACGGCTCGCGAATGCACAGTCATATATATTTGGAAAAGACAAGCATACTAGCGTATTGTAAGCAATTGAAAGCTAGTCCTATTAGTTTAAAAGGAAATTGTAAGATATTACGAATAACATATAAGGAATAAGAGAAATGCTCCAACATCATATTATACATATATATGCATATGTATGATATGTATGTATAAATCGAGGGAAGCAACAGTTCAAAAGTGGAAAAGGTAAAGAAACTAGAAGAATCAAATCAAAAGGTGAAAATTATTAACATCCTGTTCACTTCTCGATAAAACGCCAACTATAGACGCTAATACCGTTGCTTACTTGGAGACTAAATAGTGAAACACACTGAACTGCTTCAGTATGCGTCGAGGTGCTAACCACTCCTGTCAAGTAAAATGACAAGTCTTCGTTCTGACTGGCGCTTAAAAAACCGTCAACCTTTCTTAGTATTGAAGAGATGATAAGAATCAAATCGGTAAATTCAAAGTAAACACTACAAAGAGTGAGAAAAGAAATCCTCCTTTCAATAGTAATGAGAATTCTAGATTGTTTGCAGGACAGAATCCACGAATCAGATAAATCTGTTTGTTTTATCCCTTAAATTTATTCTATGTACTTCAATTCTATATCGGTGAAATACTTGATCTACTTAATAATTTAGTAAGAATACAAATTTAACATAATTTATCATTTCGCTTCAATACAGCAGTTGCACATGGAAGAAAAAGTGAGAATTGATATTATGATAAAATTCCTGTAGAGGCAGTAATTTAAAAGCCTCCCAGTCATAATAGTATTATTTTCTACAATGCTTGAATAATTGAGAATACATAAGGCTTAACAATATGAGTAGCAACTTAGAGAGGGTGGAAAAAAAAACTCAAAGCAATCTTTAGGAAGGGAGTTAAATGAAATTTGAAAATCGGTTGAAAATACGACCACTTTATCATTATTATTAAGATTCTATTCTATCGAATATATATTCCAATTATTATATGTGCAGTCTGAACCATGTATGCAGGCAGATAGTTGAAGATGTAATGAATCAACTGTTGGAAAATCATAGTGGAATGGCTCAATCGTGTTCACATCAAGCACATAGTTTCATTTCTTAGCACGTTCCAGACTCTAAGTATCTTTACTTAATTAGTTTCTTCCACAAGCTTAAATTTCCACGTCAAGACATCAGCCTTTCCGTGTTTACGTACTTTGGCTATGATCACAGCTTTAATACAGAATGACTGTCTTAAGTTTTATTAATCGGTCATCTTTTAAATAATACTGATATCAGCTTTGAAAGAATGCAAAAGAAGATCCTTAACATAAAAGAAACAGGATCCGCACTATACACCTGATGATCATAGTACAAAAACTAGCTGGTTCAATGAAAACCAAACCATAATAGCTATGATATAAAGAAATCGATGGAGCTGCACATAGGGAGAAGGTGAGGCAACGGATTCTAATTGCTACTATTATTTGTCTCCTGCTTTATTAATCTGATAAGGTTAAACAGAAACTTCGGCAATTGCATAAAGTGAATTTGAGAACTGCATGCCACAGGATATCCAACTTAAACACTATCGACGTAGGTTTTTCTTTCACAACTTTGATTTTGCTTACAGATGGCCGTTAGAAAACATTTAGCTAGATAGTGTGTGCTATTGGCGCTAATATTTACCCAACTCAAGATAGAAATCCTTTTTGTGGAAGAAAGTAGTCAACCTATCATTCTGTAATGTCATTAATTTCATTTGTAAAAGCATTTACAGCTATATCTATTAAGATATCACTTTTGTGCATTCACTGTATTTCGTTCATCTTCATACTTGTCAAGTCGAATAGCAATTACAGTGTCGAATTTCAGGTTGTTACTTTCATTGACTTGTTGACTATTAAGTTATATCACTTTCCAGCCTATAAAAATCCCTTTTGGGTTATTGTATTAATGATCTTTTATCCTCTTATTGCTCAATAATCCATCATTATTCGTTTCATTATTTATCGAGCGGTTGCAGATGATCAGCACGTTGAGACAGTGCAGAGTCTGATCTCCAAAAATGATTATAGGGTAAGAAATGAAAATAAAAGGGAAAGTGTAGAATAGCACCCACAGCCAAGAAACAATCTAACAATGGTTAGGACATTTATACGTATATTGGTTAGTTGTACTAAAAAAAGACAGATCATGCAATCTAAAAGATAAGAAAAGATTCATAATAATAATAATAATATTAATAATGATAATAATTAATAATCCATATAAGATATATGGTCACCCTCTCCTCTCAATCTTTTACACTTTACACACACACATACACAAGCTAAAAATTAAAACACGTGTAATTAGCAAACCATGAAGTGATAGAAGAAAATGCAATTAAAAAAAATGTTAACCAAAAAATAAATAAATAAACAGAGCATGGAGGTTATTACTGCATCTATAAACTGGGTTATAGATAGCCAGGTTCAAAGCAATCTTTATGAAATAAGAACACCTCTGGAAAGAATTAAAAACTTTATTACAAAGAGGAGTATAAAACAACCACACCAACACCCACACATGAACAGACAGTCGAAATCGCAACCACGTAAACCCATAAAGAATACAGTAAAAACTGGACAACCTGAGGAAGGATTTTGCGCATAAGACGTTTGTCCTTGTTGACGAGGTGGTTGGTTTGTTCGACAGGCCAGCACCACTATTAGGAATGGATGGACATATAATAGATCAACCGATTAGACTTCTAATAATTACACTGTAAGCGATGAAACATTATTTTCGTGTCAGAAATAGTCTTATTTGAGAAGAATTAACAGAACTATACCTTAAAATACAATAAATTCACTTTAGTGTATTGGTTATTTGCTTTTAAAACAGCTTTATTTATTGCTTCAAGCGCAATTAGGAGGTAATCACTCCTATACATACAAGTCAAGACTGAATCACAGAGAACTTAATGTTGATTTCAGTTACCCTGAAAGTTACAATGACGTGATAAAGAAATGAGCTGGTGTGACCCATAATCGCTCAATTATTCCACGAAATAATGGGGTAAGCAGAAGATCCTATCACACAGAAACCCCTAAGATATAAAAATTTAGTTTACGTCGTTAACTTATGTTGAGAATAATCATGTTGTTGTAAGCCCAACACACACCTATACTGTGTGAATAGCCCTCTTGCAAAACTTTGGAAACATGTACTAGGATATAAGTCAGTATCTTATTTTGCTTTATAGAGCTTAAATAGATTAACTTGAATTGTATTAATTGATCATTAGGCCAAACGCATCACGTAAAAATTATCACTTGCTGTGTATGCCAATAGTGCAGGAAGTGAATAGAAATCAAGAGATAAGGCAAATAAACTAAACTAAATTTGACTGTCAACAGATTTAATATCTTCTAAGTCTACTGCTAATTCTTACTGACTAACTAAGTGCATTCTTCACATTTTCTGTCCGTAAATGATACCAGGTAATTGCTGCAAACACAATAGTCCAGATAAATTAACTGGTGAAAGATCAATAAAAAATCGGACTGGGAGATGATTGATGTCCTCTACTTACCTGGTGAATGCATGATGATATGCATCGATTTGAATTAGCAAAATAAAATATAAAATAATACGAGACAGATTTCAAGCTAAGTGTGAATACATCAATCAAATTAAGGTGTCGGGAGTTTAAGATTTTGTCAAAATTTATCATGATGTTGACAATGTCAGTTTAATTTGAGAAAAAATGAAGGATAGACTAATGTAATTACACAAAGGAAATGAGAAAAAGCCTAATCAAGTGAAAAACTAAGATGATTTATAGTAGCCTGATGAGGTGGATAACTTCCTCTGCAAAAGTGGTATTTTATGCTAAGTACGTTCCGTAGACAAATAACGCGTTGATATTGTGTATTCTCACTAGACTATGAACAATAAATTGTGCTTGAAACGTCATCCAGTGGTTAACACTATCAGTGTGTGTATGTGTTGTATCAAAAAACTTATAAATATAAATTGTATTGTAAAACCCCAACTCTTTAGTTAGTGATGCTAGTTTAAAAGTACAGAAGGAAATACGCACATCTTTGTTCAAGAGAATCACTTATTATTCTCATCTTCAAAATCTGAAGCAAAGCAAATATATTTTCAGTTTTAATACTTGTAAAACAAAAGTAGCAATTATGGTAAGATGTTGTTCTTGATTTACAAAAATTTATGCAAAGAACTAGTTGTAAGGAATTTTCGGATTCATCCTCCTTCTATAGAATGGTAAAAATCACCTACCGCCTAGAAGTGAAAATATCTGTTGCTCTGCTGAACGCTTACATACAAAGAAGTGAACAAAACACCTACAGTTAACACGAGTGTATTACACCCAAATTTCATAAAACAATCAGGGTCATCAAGTGAAAAAGTTAAGCGTTCTTTTGAAAGCAATCGATAGACTTTACACAGTCTGTGAACAACTGTGAATTGTGGTGTAAATATTATTCTGAAGACTAACTAATCAATAAAAGCAATTTTCAGCTCTAATGCAAGCGAGATTCGCTTCCTTACAGAATTGATGAACTAACTGAGATTTAAAGTCGAGGATGGGATGGTCAGCGATGCGGAAAATGAAATTTAATGAAAACATTGATAAGTATTATGATATTGCAGCATAATGGCAATCAGTGGGTTATACGGATTTGAGCACATCTAGTAGATGAAATAAGGATGAAGACATATTTCATATATATATATATATATATATATATATATATTATGTGAGTAATTAACTAATACTTTTGATTTACCTAAAAGCGAAATTCTCTTGTGACAGACAAGATGGTTAATACATCGAACAGGTATCTAAAACATTTTCTCCATAAAGCTATAGAAGGCCATTTGTGTGTCAATTATCTGCCTAATTGTGAATTATCATCAGTAGGCATCACTGTATCAGCATGTTAAATATTTCCGTAAAAAGGCAAATACTGAATTAAGTGATGCTCAAAACTAAAAATCAATCAAATCGCTTAGTAATTATGAGACAATACCATTTCTCATAGTTACTATAATTATCCCTGAGATTGGAATAAGACTAAAAGTAAAGTACACATGATTTACATACCCAAAGAAAGATGAAAAATCAAAAACAAGATCTGAGAAGTAAATAACAAGCGTAAACAATGGAATGGTTTTACTTAGCACATATAAGAATCAACCAACCGACCTTGAGACTTTGCACGCTTCAGTTCACCCTTGACAGCTGTAGCTCTTGTCAGCACATGTCGCGTTGCATAAGTGCTAACAGATGATTCACTGGATTGGACAGCATCTGAGATTGAATGGGTGGTTTTCAAGGTGGACTGAGTATTCGGACTATTCGTGTTAGCTAGTGAAGTTGAACCACCTGAACAGTTATTCTGTTAATTCACAGGTGACATTAATATAAGAGGAAAAGGGAGATAAGTAATATATGTAGTTAACCAATATGAATAGATGAAGCGAACAGTTCAAGTATATGTGATAAAGCTGTTAGTAGATGTAAACATTAAAAAAGAACAGTAGTAACAGAATACAATAAAAGGATAATTCTCACTAAGAAATTGTATGCAAGACAACACAACAGTGGAACACACAAACATGGAATTGTACATTGCGTGCTGAATTGAAAAAAATGGATATCATGCCATAGTTAGTAGTAGTAAATAACTCAAGCGATATAACAGAACTCACTCACAAGCAGTCATCAGAGGACTAAACGTTTTCAACTGACTGGCAGATTCATGATGCATACGCCTACAAGGCTCATGACTATGATTATTATGAAGAATTGGAATTTGATGTTGATGATTATTCTTTGTCAATTTATCGTATGCTCGAGTTAGGATATCGTCATCTTCAACATCATTACCGGTGACTTTCAGTGCATTAGGTACTGCAGTATCATTTAATCTACCATGCCCAGATGTGACTGTTGGACAAGAAAGTAATCGATCATATGTACGAATAGAATGAGTTGTATTTGAAGAAGTTAATCTTGAATTGTCCAAAGATGGCGAGTGACTCGTACCAGGGCTACAGGAAGCAGGCATAAACTGTTTCTTTTTATGTCCAAAAAATTTATGTTTGAAAGTGTCAGTAGAATCACGATGGTGATGATGACGATGATGATGACTTATAAATGGATTTGCCATAAGATTATGTTCAACAGCCGAATTCAATGTCACAAAAGATGAACTGTCACCGGATATAATTGGCTTCAGACTGAAACACTATGATTTGACCGGGAGTAATAACAACATTGAAAGGATACTTGAAATCAAACGACATGTATAGACAACAATACTAAAGATAGTATGAAACGCTTGAGACAATAGGCATATATATTCATGCTGACTTAATAAAAAAACACTTACAACACATAAAGACTATCTAAAGTCAAACTAGTTCACATAAATATAAAAAAGGTATTATATATGTATGACACAACAGCAACACATAAAACCAATGAGTACGAAACAGAGAAAGTTTTCTATCTTGAGTGCATAATATCATTTAATGAGGATTTGTTTTAGGATATGCTGAAATAAAAATTAGCTTTCAAAAAAGGGTTGGCAGCAATGAGCACAATGAGCTTCAATAAACCATATTATCTAACACAATAGACAAACGAAAATTAAGTACTACTGAAATGAATTTGAGCTCAATGGCATTACAGTTTAAAAAATAAGGAGTAAGGAGACCGTGTTTTTAGTTCTTAGCAAGAAGTATCCACAACTTTGAGAAATGTTAAGTTTTTACCAAGATGCATAGCCGTGTTTTATGTCCCAGTATCTCCAGGTTAAAGAAAATTTAATCTGTCATTTACAAATTTCTTTAGACTACAGTACATGTCTGATGTGGTAAATGGTTATCAATATGACAAGTAAAACAACACTATGTTATATGCAACTGATAATAATCTGATGCCGTTCTCTGAACAGAATCTTAACGGGTAAAGTGCTGATATGCACAAGACCAAATAAGCCAAATCACCGTTAGGTGTTCCAATTGACTAACAACCACTACTGGTTGAAGTTATTGGTTTCCAACTATCCACGTCATGTTATTCAGATTACGACTGACCACCCATAAGACTGAATTCTATATATATATATATATATATAAATATATATCAAATGGTTAGAGAATTGTAACTAAAGTATATGTCTGGTTTTAAATGCTATTCGACGTCTATCGATAAGATTTAGTGAGGAGATAAAACTCAATTAGCTGTTTAATTTTTCCACATATAATTTAGCAGTAAGAAAAAGAAGAAATTTAATTAGGAAGAAATGACTTTATTCATCATTATCTTCTGACAAATCTAGGGCGAAAAAAATATCCATTTCTTATTTCGAAATGAACCAGACAACTTTACTTCAAACCATAGTGTGATTAAAGAAAAAGGTAGACTAAAAGTGAGTTTTACTGCAGAAAACAACGTGATTATAATCAAAATGTTTCAGAGTATATCGTATTTACGTCATAGAAAGAAACTGTTTTGAGATATTAACAGAAGTAGTATAAATTCATATTGCTAAACATATATTTATATTTGCAGCTATACGTTCGCATATTTTACGTGATCAATTTGAAGACTGTTAGTATTTGAATTGAAACAGTTTGCACCATTGAATACAACTATCATCATTTTAAATTATTTAATTCACAGTTTCTCTTTGTACTTTCCATCGTTCAATAGTTACGCTCTCATTTCTTTTTTTACAACAGTCAGTATCAGTTTCAAAATGAACACCTCAGTTAGGCTTCTTACAGCAGTCAGTTACAATGTTATAATTCAATGAACAGGGATACATGCATTCCACTTCACTTTATCTTCGCCTTTATTATTGTTACCACCACTATGATTTTAATTTTTGACAACACTTGTTCTACTTTAAAACTGGTAATACCAGTTCGTTAATTTGATAATCTCTGAAAACTTTGTTATTCATCCGTTTCAACTCTACCCCCTTGACATCATAATAATTATCTTTATTCTTATTGTATGCAATATTGACTGAGCAATGTTTTACGCCACTTAATGCTTTTATCCGTCATATATATATATATATAAAAGAATGTACAGCTTGAAAATGAAGTCACTCAAAAGAAAGGAATAGTTTTTCGCTGAAGAAAACTGTGTTTTTTCCCTATTAGTGAGTAAATGGGTATACTTCATGACTGCAAACATTGCCAACCGTGGATGCGAACAAGTGTTGTGAAGCTTTCAAACATAAGTGATTCTACTAAAATAATATTCAGCTATTTCATGAACAGAGATTTAATTAGTGAAATGATCTGTGGTAAGATGCGTATTCACACTAATAAGCAGACAAACCCCACAGATAAGCACATGTGAGAGGGAATACACGTTATGGATTTCACTAACAAAAGATATGAATTAGTTACTTCTTTACAATAGCTAACTACTGCATACATGAACATCAAATACAGAAAAAAAGAGGAGTTCATTTAACATTAATTCTGTGGTACATTCGAATTTCAAGTATCTAACACACTAGAAAAGGAAATGGAGTATCAAAACCTATTTCATAGAGTAAAAGCATAAAACCATACAAAATTAAAATTTTCACAATTACCTGATCACTGAATTTCACCTCATTTGCACCAGTCGATGCAAACGGATTAACAGGGCCTCGACCTGAAAAGTAATAGTTAATATTCGAAAAGCCAGCGATTAATTAACATCAGAAAAATATGATATAAAAGAATGTACAAACAAACCTGCATGTAATATTATTAACTACTGAAAGGAAACAATTTCTAATTCTATTTCTTACAACACGTATGCCGTACAATCAACATAACGGTGAATATTCATTCATCTATCAATAGGTGTTACCATATGCCAATGAATCACTAGTAATATCAACAAAAATTTATTTTATGTTCTTCTATTAAACAGCTATAAAAAGTATGAATTATTATTCAGAAAAACAAAAAAAGGTGGGCATCCCAGGGTGACATGTAGGAGACCATCTGAGAAAAATGAAAGCTTGTGGGCGATCATGAAACAAGTTTAAAAAAATGACAGAAGAGAACAGAGGGAAGTGGAGATACACTGCTGCAGTTCCATGTCTCACTCGGAATCAAAGGGATAAATAGTAATAGAGGGGATTAGTGGAAGATTAATTCTACTTCTGAAACACAAGTATATATATGTAACTATGCCGACTGGACCTGAAGTGGAAGTTGCTTTAATGTTAACTGACTAAGAGTCCTTACTATGACCAAAGACAATGGTGGATTACGAAAAGGAGACGGAAAAAATGCACCAGCAATATGGAGGTAGATACTTAGTTCAGGGGAGTAGGAAAAACTTTAAGAAGAATACAGCTACAGTAAATTCGTATATTAAACCACTTGATTGCTGCACAAAAGCCTTCAGCGAGGGGATTAACTGTAGTTACGTAATAACCAACTTCAACACCGAATCTAAGAGGATTGTTAATAAGGGTTGTCTATAATTTAAAACGAGGCGGAGAAACAGGATATGATGGCACGACTTTAGAGGTGAATAACTATGTAGGTGATAACTTCTTAACAAAATTAACAAATGTATTACTTTGTGTGTGGAAATTCAAGACAGTTTCACCAAAACAGTGTAGAATTTTATTCATCGCTGACTATAATCAAGATTTAAATATTTTAGTGATAACCACTAAATGGAACAGTTGTATGGATATAGCAACTAACATCCTAGATTTTCATAGTGAAATAAATACGGTACACCAAACGTAACCATAAAATTTGAATATCTTTAATAGTCTTGACTGGATTATTCTCTCTGCTACACATGTTCATCCACTGGTTCATGAATACATTTTTATCCTCAATCTTTATGTTATTTTACAAAATGAAACTGATGAATCCGATTCGCACGTATAGGGACTTTAACGTTGATCTGCCAACTGTCAAACAAATAACACAACGAGGCATAAGGAGTGATTTCAACTTTGAAACCATTAATAAGAGATGCAAGGTAGTGCCTTGACGACTGAGCTGTAGACGGAACGCTGATACGATCCAGGTCTCTCCAAACTTTAACTTCTTATTACGGCTAACAGTATGCTAAGAAAACAGTAGGATTGGAATACTTCGTCTCTGCAATAGAAGTGTATCACTTCAAATCGTTGCACTTCGTAAATGCACAAATAAAGAAAGAGAAATGAAATGTAATGAAATTTGAGTAGAAGGAAATGTCCAGCAGTAAGAATTAATCAGATAGAAAATAATTAAAGTTTAATGAATCTGTAAGGTGAAAAAGACGTCTACAGAAATTCGCTGAAAAGAAGGCCTCCAACGAAGTGCAACAATTTTTCTATCTTGGCTGAATAAAATTGAGAGTCTCACATCTTAATAATTAATGAGGTTTGAAATATTGGTAGGAAACGAATCTGAATGTGCAATTTTAATGCAAAAGTAATGAATAATATACGAAGAAAAAGGACAGTAGAAAGTAGAAATGCTTATACTTTGAACAAGCCAGATTAGTAGAAAAAACATAGAGGCAGCAATACATAAAATAGATAGTAAGAATTAGTTAGACGTAATTTCTCTACTGTTGACTACATATATTATTTTCAGACAGGCTTTCTTTGTTGCTTCGCTATCCAACGTAGTTTTTATAAACAGGATATGTTGCTGTTTGACTTTGAAGCTTTACAACATCTAACTCTGTCGGCATAAGTTAGAAATATAGTTAGCCAGGCTTATGACGGTAAATGCACACTACCAACTTTTTCTTTCCTGAAGTAACTGAAACCACTATTTTAGAAAAAAGGTAAATCATACCTTTATATTTCTTTCTTAAAAAACTTCTAACACCACATACCGCGATAAATCCAATGCTGGATATATCTCTTATAAATTCTCCCACTACTGTCCGACACTAAGTACAGCACTTGTAAACATTAACACAAGCCGATTACTTCAAAATATTTTAGTTGGCTTAACAAAGACTCATATATCTGCGAGTATCTGGAAAACGCAATGCTCTTACTCTACATAAATTAAAATTAACGATAACTAACTTACGCAAAAATTAATTCTAGACTCCTCAATGCACTGTGAGAGCACTGAGTTCAAGACTATTTTGTAAACTTTCTTAGGTGAAAACAGTCGTTGCGTTTAGTGAATAAAACTGTGACATTACTATTTTTGAGTGCGTCTTGATACAATCCAGTAATTTATCGAAAAATTTATTGACTTTTATGTTGAGATCCGAGTGGAGCGTTCGGCTTCATTGGTACATCTCCATTTCATCCTGTTCTCTGCAGTCCTATTCAGCTGCCTTCATGATTGCCTATAGGCTGTTGTCTCTTCCTTACACGATTTACTTTGTCATTCTTCGACGCCTAACTCGTCGTTCCCCATTCGAGTTCAACTCGAGGGTGTGGTAACCGATGCAACTCAGGGGGTCTCCTCAGAATCTGTCAAGTTTATCTTCATTTCACTCGGCAGCAGGTTTTTGGTTGGTTCGTTCACAGAGTTCCTAGTTGGTAATCCCTCCTGGACAGCTAATCTTCAATAAAGAGCAAGTGAAGGTAGCTGTTGATAAAAGTCTTCAGCCTGTTGGAAATGTTTGAGTGGCGTTAGCATAAATGTTGAAAATTCGAATCTTGCTTTCGATAAGGATGGCGGCATATTACCACACTGAATTCAGAGTAAAGAATGTCTTTCTGACCCAGTGCTGCCTTTATAACTTGATCCGTATAAGTCATTCAGTGTTTCAGACTTCCATAGCTTTGGCGATCTTTACGTAATGCATTATATATGATAAAACTTATTGAGGAATAGTGTCAGTGAGGCGACTGCCAACAGTTGCTTTTGTATCAAGCTGTGTAATGATGACAGTCGCAGTTATGAACTATACCTACTCGTCCTGCTTAATAAAATGTCTCTCATTCAACTTTATAATTTGAAAAGACTAGAATTCACATTTTTACGAAAACAAAAATAAAATAGATGTTCCTTATTAATTCACGTGCAAACTACGTTAGGCTTTAAGAATCGATCAATGAAAACTCTTCACTTAATGGTTGATAAAAAAATAACATCAAAATGTGAAAATAATAATGATACTATCCTGAAAAACAAATAAACAAACGAAGAAGGTAAAATTCAGAATTCTCCCGAGTTAGTGTTTGTTATTTGGAGCACAATTGAAATGTGGAGAGAAAGCTTAGTATTTAGAGTTGATGAATTAGCTAAAATCAGGGCGAATATTAAATTTTTTTGTAAGAGAACTAAATTCTATTGTCCATTTTACAATACTGCAGTTTATACTGGTAATATAACTTAATTTTCGTCGCTTTTTGATAAAATGACAAACTTTCAATAACGACAATAACAAAAATAACAAGAATGAGCCCAACTGGCTATAAAATTTTAATTATATAAGGAGAAGAAAGGGAAAAGAAAAAATTATTCAAGCGAATGAAAAGTTATGCTTAAATAACCAGTGTACTTTTCTACATACGAAAAATTTTAAAAAAGGCACTTACTCAATATATCAGACGAAGAAACAGACACTAAGCAGAGCCTATGGACATAGTCAATAACAGCAATACCGAATTCACTTCCAATAGCCATTCTGTTGAGGGAACAAAAATAAACAATAATGTGCATATTAGTTACCCTATCTCACAAAGGTTGTATACTGTCTGTCTGTCTGTTTTCGACATAGAACTTTGCACCGGTGTGCAGCAGTTCAAGCTGCCCCTCTCCATGCAGCAGACGAAACAAGAGAGAAGAAACTAGAAGAAATGCATAATAGCGACAGTACACAGGGATATGAGACAAAGGAATAGTAATAACGAAGAACAATATAGTCTTATTCGGTATTATAAGTCACAAGGAGTGGATGCATCTGCACCAGTCACTGAGAACGATTTTGAGACATATCACCAGTTGTCTCCAGCCATTAGTGTTTACCACCACCCCCCGAGGACACTAACCAGGAAGTCTACATCTTCATACGTGGATTTCATTGACTGATGAGGCCACGTTTTGGTTTGACCACCACTGACTCTTTTCCAACCTGACCCTATGTCAGCTAGCATTGCCCGTCGAGGAAGGCGATGGCTAGGCACGCATAACACATGCCCTAACCATCTCAGTCGATGCAACTTCACAGCCTCGTCGATTGATTTCCCCTCCTTACCTAGCACTCGACCGATGCCTAACCCCAATATTGCTCTCCCTAATTTACCATTTCACACGGGAGACAGAACGCAGGCACCAATGATCAAAGACAGCTAGTCCTTTCATGTCTTCCACTCTCAATGGCCAGGAAGGTTGTATACTAAGCAAGTTAAGAGAAAAGAATGACAGACCAGATGCATATATATACATATATAACTTCTACATAACTGCAAAAGTTAGGTTTATGATGATTAAGATATGAAGAAAATTTGTAGCAAAGGTGTAGCTATGTCTTCTTAACAGGATGCTTCAGTTACGAAGTTTCCATTGTACTTACCAGAAAATATCTGAAGTGCATACTTCATTTTTTTTACACTACTCATTGAATACGTGAGAAAAGATTGGCAAGTCAAAACGCGCCAGAAGAGGCAAAAAAAGTGTGTGGTTCTACCCTTTAGCATTACAACTGGTAGCTACTATCAGGAACACTGTACATCAAGAATACAGTTGTATAAAGGTATATGAAGTTAAAATAAAAGCTGTCACGGGCATAACAATCTTCAAAAAAAAAACAGTTACCAAATACGTGATTTGCGTTAACCCGGTGGGATTGGTTCATATACTTGTGTGACAAAAACCATTAAAAAAAATCTGCATTACTTTATTTATCGATTAGTCTGTACGGATAGAACAATATTCAAAGCGTCATACTAGAAATAAAGTTTCACTGTGATGTGAACGACATCATCAAAACATTGAAGTGAAAAGTTTGAAAGTTCGCAAGGTACACATCAAAAGAATAAACGAAAAGAAATCATCACCAGTAAACTACATAAGCATATCAGTCAAATTATACTAATTATTTAATAAACAAAAATTCTGTATTTATCAATTATATATCAAGCAGTTTTCTACTCCTTTTAACTAATAAATATTTTAGGAGTTATGTATTAACGCATTACTTTCTCCCCGAACGTATGAAAAGAAAAGTAAACTTACAAGCCAAATGCTGAATTCATACTTATAGCTGTAATGGACGGAGGTGGGATAAGACATGAAGCCGCAGGATCAGTAGTTGTTTTAGTATTTGATTCAAAGCTTAACCCAGGTATGCCTACACGACATACAAGCATTGGCTGATAACCAGGTGGCCAGTAAATATTTCCTTGACGTATTGGAACGAACACACGTAAATCCTTTCAAATAAAGAAATAAAAGAAAAATCAATTTCTAATGGGACGACGCACAGATAAATGTTATGTTATGTTAAACGTAAAAGAATGCAGTGACTACCACGTGAATTCGATGAGACGTTGACTATTTTACGCAATAAGATAAGATGTTTAACATTCCACAAACCTGATCCAATAAGGAGCTGACTGTCAAGTCGATAAAGACAAAATATAATTGCGTGTATGCACAAATTAATACACAGATGAAAAATACTAATTTTTAGAGAATAAAGTAACTTGTTATACTCTTTTACGGGTGAATTAATCAATGTGAATACAAAGTTTTCTTTCTGTTTTGATTCACTTAGTCAATAGACCAACCATCTTTTTTTGTATACGCAAGACATTGTAGTAATTATTTTCAAAGGAAAATAAAGCATAAATCTGCAAAATACATAGAGTTAGATAGAGTAATGACAAGGCGCCGAAAATGTCCCACATCTATTTTTTTAAAAAGGATAATTATTACTCAAAACAAATATTACAAAACTGAAGAAAATCACGTTAGACCAGCACGTCATATTACGCCGAAGTACCGAAATCATACTGATAAAAAAGATATCAACATAATCACATCAACGAATTATGTTTGCATAGCAAAAACTGATATTGGTAACTGTTGATGAACTATATATATATATAATTTAATTCCGATACGTTCCGAATGGAACACAGGGCTTCAAGGCAGAGCTTTGAAGTTTCAGTAACAGTGGTATTTTGTTTACGAACTGGGGTTGCTAGCCTCACACCGAAACTTCCCTCTTTACTGACTCTGCTGCCGGTCTAGCGAGGTTTTAGAGTGCACCGGTCTGGGATCGAATCCTAGACCACGTTCGTGGTTGGTAACGTTCTACAGCTGAACCACCGACGCATATATATATATATATATATATATGTTTAACGGCTACTATATACTTAAAAAGCAGTAGTATATTACTTTATAAGTAATTTTCATTACTTATTCGTGTTGAAATCAAACTTTAGCTAGAGGTATTCCGTTTAAGCTTTAACGCTTCATATAAATGTTTATCATTGACTGGTTTAGATGACAAATTTTATAACAATCAAATTCCTGTTCAGTCCAAAGAGGATAATGCATTAAGAGTATTCATGCTACAGCGAACCGTCCTACCAAAGCTTTAGGCTACCATCCTTGATGAAAAAGACTACTTACTCGCATCATAACGTCAGGAGATAGACCTAAAATGTTGCATCTAACGAAAAGTGACGAGTTACTTATAACAGTCTGAGATCATCTTTATTCTAAAAAAACCTCGTTGTCTAGTATCAGCCAGCCTCTCATAGTATTTGTAGTGATGCCAGATGATAATGAAAGCTACCTACTAGCCGATTAACATACTGTACTATTAAATATCAAGATATAGAGGTAAGGGATATATATAGTGAGGAGAGAGAGAAAGAAGGGGTGGGTGGGGAAATCTAAGGAACAACATAATATGACCATTAATAATATCCATTTACTTGAAAATGAAATTACCCTTCAGATACATAGAGGTAACAACAGAGTTAAGGAATGCATTTTCATTTCATTAACTAATCGGCATGAACGACAACTGAAGCATACTAAGGCCTGCATCATCAGAGTCAGGCTAATAGTCAACTAATCAATTATGCAGATTAACTATATCGCCTGAAGACAGAGATTAATTAGACAAGTAGAGAAAGAAAAGGGATGTGGGTTGGAATAGCAGCAACAAATGAAACAGGACCGGTGGTTAAATAAAAATGCAACAAAAACTATAAGAAGAAGAAGAAGAAGAAAAGAATGGCTTTTCCTGCTTCACCGGTTTCACTTGACGTAAATTATTGACTACTTTCAAAGTATATAGAGTAATATAAACGTCAGAAAGAAAGAAATCTGAGATAATTATTAATTTATTTCAAAAGAAGATATGCCTCGTGCTTATTATAGTGGGTTATAAAAAAAGAGAGAAAGTAGAAAGTAGGAACCCGTCAAATCATGTGATAAGGAAATCCCACACATGCGTGCTAAAAAGAGATAAGGATAATGAATCTTTAAAGACTGGAAAGACGGAAGAAAAGTTTCTCCTCAAAAATTTAGCCTTAAATATGCTAAATTGATGGATAAACACACACACTGGAGACAAAATAATTTAACTATTAGAACAAACTAGGCAGTACAAATAACACATTAGGTAATAAATACGTGTTTGCGCAAGCATATATGACTGACACACGTTTGTTTGAGTAATTAACAAAACCGACAGCATTGTATACATTCTCCTATGGGATAACATAATTTACGGTTTATAGCTTCTAAAAAAAATCCTGATTGTTAGACTCCTACAAAGAATGCAGCACAGCTACAAGTAAATGACTGAAGTAAATCACGGCAGAGAAGAATATTCACTGGATCAAATGAGAGAATAAATCATCAGTTGACAGTTTTCCAAAATTTATGCTACTAAGCAATCACTGGTAAGACGAATAAACTCGAATGGATAATCAGAATCACAAAATATAACTATAAATTGTCGAAACAGAAAATACATACTCGTGAATCAAGCCGGGGTTTCTTAAAACGCCTGTTTATTTACTAAAACACGGTCTATTAGCCCAATAACATATTGAAAATAGTTAGTTTACAAACGCTAACGCTGCAGGCACTGAGAACTACAAATAAAAGTATTTTTATTAGTTGACAGAATGAAAACAAATCAAACCAATCGGTCGACTAGCTATGTGAACTGGACAGGAAAAATCTCAAAATATCCACTAATTAGTTTGTTATTTCATTTTTCAAACTGTACTACTACTAGGAATAGTTCGCTTGGAAGTTATCCAACTAATTTTAGGAGTTATTAAGAGTAAGGATGATAGTTTTTGCATGAAAAATCAGTAATTTATCAAAAATATTTGATTTGTATTTCCACGACTCCTATGATAAATTACCTCTGACATAAAATAACTTTGCTTTTTGCCTATTTTATTCAGTAGTAACTTTTGAAATAGGCTTCAGGATATTCATTCATAAACTACTGTATTACTATGTCGAGAAACTAAACTAAAGTAGCAGAAAAGTTTTTTTCACCTACATGTGACGTAAACTTAGCTGGCTTAACTGATTACACCATTTCCTGTCTCCATAGTGACGTATACATCAAATCTGAGAAAAATTGGAATATCTTGGAGTTATAAGTAAGTAAGTAAATTAAAGATATATATACATACATATATGCATTTAAACAGTAATAATTTACTACATAAAACAACATTGTAAAAGAAAATTTCCTCAGTAAGAAAGCAAATGATGTTACCTTTTCTGTAGGAGACAAAGACTGATAAGAGCTGACGCTTCCACTGGATACATGAGGTAGTGACTGCTGAGCATTGTCTTTAGTTGTGTTGCCAGTGAAACTATCAGCAGTGGAATAATGATGATCATCAGAAAACGCATCACCACTACCTCCTGAATAAGTGAAACCTAGATCATCTAACCCATCGTAGGCCATATTGATATCCATGACCTATTTTTTTAGAAAAGAGAGAAAAACAAAAAGAAATGATAACTTGGGTTTTTCGGGTTTGGCAGGCTGAAACAGAAAAGTTCTTTGAAATCACATTTTCTTGATTGCAAAACAATCCATTCGGTTAAAGAGAACGATACTACTTCTAAACAACACTGAAAACATATTTTTTCAAGATAAGGGATATGGATAAAATCACATAGAGCAACAAATCCCTAGGAAATTACTTAAGTAATTTTTCACTTGAGTAGAGTATTATATATATATATATATAATATATGTTGGAACGACTCTAATGAATTATAGAGGATATCACATTAAGCTACTTTATCCTATTATACAATAAGAAATACCAAGTTTCAAGTTCACACCGAATAACAGATGTACCAACAATTAAGCTAACTGACCCCATTACACCTTCGGTATACTAAAGGTAATCAGAGCACAGATAAGCTGGACATAGGGAACAACTCTTAAAAAATAGAACAATTTCCAACACTTCTACAACCTGATAATGAAACCTACAAAAATATAATACAAAATTTGTGGTATTTCAACGAATAATAAGAAAACCCTTGTCAACAAGAAGTTTGTCTTTTTTGCATCTGCACTACACGAGTTTATGATGATGAAACTTAGCCAAAGGTGGAAACATACAAGTTAGAGGCTTTTAATGCATCGAAGATGATTTAAAACTACACTGGAAAATCAGCAGGAGCAATGGCTTCCTCCCAGTTTTTTCTAATGCATCATTATTTATTCACTCCTGCCTTTTGAGTAGAGCATAGAGTTTCAGTGACTACTCCGTTACCTATCATCACTTACAACCTGCTCCGCAACTGTCCAAAAACTTTGGTTTCCACTACACATGATCTTTATAGTGAAATCAGACTCCTAAACCGTCACTTCCTATTTGGATTTTACCCAAGCGCCTAGAGTTTGGTGTCAGTTGAATATCTTTTCAACATACGTCCAGTAAGTCTCCATTTATTCTCATATGTTTGTCGGGCAAACAGGTGTTTGACTGGGTCGCTACAACAGTTCACCGTTACCATTATGTCAATTTACCAATTCACTCATCACCAGTGATGGTCATCATTCTTGAAACTTGAACTAATTAAAGTCATGCATGCATAATTATGCATAAGATTATTGAAATAATAATTCACAAACGCCTTTTCCTTTTACGTCCCCAGTGAAACATACGGCTTCAAGCAGTGGTGTTGATTTTTACCAGATGGAGATGCTAGCCTCATACTCAAAATTCCCTCTGTACCAACCAGTCTTATTACTGGCTTAGCGAAGGAAAAGAGTGAGTCGGCCGGGGATCGAAACCCGGACCACATGCATGGTCGGCGAGCATACTACCTCCGTGCCACCAACGCACAACTGTTAATTAAAATTGCCAAATAAAATGCGCAATAACACTGATATGCGAAGAGAAACATATATTTATGATTAATCATAAATCCTGAATTTTTGTTTTGAGCGAAAAGATATAAAATCAAGTAAAAAACAATTATCCAGCCATTTCCCTCCTTCACTTCATAATAATTAGGCCTGTGTAATATATAGTACATATTGTGGAACACACTGCCCGAAATCTGCACAATAAGATCAGATGATAAGAAAACAAAACAATGAGATAGTTTTCTTTGTTAACAAATACCTTGTATACTTGTCTATGTATATATATAAATGATTTCCTTACTTTTTTAATCACATGAAATCATTTCATCAGTGAGGTAATAAATATTTTCTGCTCACGTTTTCTCATATGATTATCATAATCAGCGTAGAATTTTAGTGAATACATTTCCGTCCTCTTTAGTATTTCATGTTGGTATAATACCAAAAAGAAAATATATCATAAAACTGCAAGACTAGAGAATGATTAGGAACCTGGAAAAGTCAACTATTTAGCCTAAGACGCTATAGACTAGCATAGAGCTTTGTTGAACAAGTGATAATCCGTTAAGAAACCAACGAGGTTACAACGACAAGTTAAGGAGAATACGAACATCCTACCCTCTCTCTCTCTCTCTGCTTAATCGAAACCATAATTAATGATTATACTTCATTTATGCTGACTGATGCACGATTGTAGCATGAATCAGGACATATTTTGGCTTAAGATAAAGCTTTTGCACAAAAATATAAAAAAGTGATGAACAGTGATTATCTGTCATGAATAGACTTCTGAGGCTTCAAATTTGAATGCCAGACCATTATTTAGTCAACAAAAATTGGTTTTATATTTGCGAAAGGAAGCGATATGCTACAAAAATGATGTAAGCAATTTGGGATTTCCGATTCATCAAAAGCACTTTGTGGGATAAAAAGTAACTTGTGTCTGGCTTTAACCTAGACGACTGATTAGTTACACTTTAGTATCTACCATGCTAAAATTCTACCGATGGCTGATCTCACTTTCTTGAAGCGGTTTGATAGGGTCTTCTATGCTAAAGTTTTTCATTCTTCCCCAAGTTATTAAAGAAGATAAAAGCGACAGATTAGCAAACAAAATCATGTCTCAATAAAGAAACTTCATAATTGGTACAGAAGATAGTAAATTACAAAAAAGCACTTCAAGAAGGAAGATATATTGGAAAGGATGCAGTAAACGATGTAAAATAACTGAGATACATTTACGTCATAGTCTAGTTTTTGGATGTATAAATTATAGGGAAAATTGACTAGACGGCCGGACACCGGGACAAATGACTTATCTCTTCATCAACCCAGACCAGGCTTTATGGAATCTATAAACAACCTACGACGGCTAATTTCACTGCATAAAGTAGAATATTTTTTATAAGTTGTAGTACAAGGCTGCAAGTGATGTCCATCAGTAACACGACAGATATAGACTTAAACACACATTCTATCATGCCTGAGTTACTGAGAAGCAACTTCATATTTTGCGGGAAAGTGGAAAGATATGGAAAGTGTACTATCCTTTTTTAAGATTAACAGGTGAATTTTCGATTTACGCATGTGGCGAACCGACTTTTTTGAAAATGTTCTGAGTTGCATTTTGGCTACTTACAAGTAACATGAAACGTTTACTCCAAAATGAGTAAAAAATTTTAAATATAAAATCAAAATTAGACATGAAACAGCGCACTTATACCTTATACACATAAACCGGATATTGCATATCAGAGGTGAGTTTTAACTAGTCTTACCAGTAAATCAATTAACTGGTTTTATGCCTAGAATTATTCTGTTTCCAATGTTCGCCTGGAATGAAACAATAATAGATTTTTTATAGGGCAGTTTAGGACTTGTCAATCATTCGGAAATTGAATGTTCGAATACATCGTCATGACTGTGATGGATGATAAATTGTCAATCAGAAGTATACTCCTAAGATGAAAACCAATTATTATTATTAGTAAGCATGCTTAGAAGAACATCACAAGAACAGTAGCAAATAATCATAAGGAATTAACGTTATACCCTGTAGAATTTCATCTTGAACAATATCCAGAATAAAAGCTGACAATATAAAGCAAAAGACTGGAACCAGAGATACATGAACGACACAGACACTCATGAATCTGGTATTAAACGCCTCACAGTTTGCAAGGAACCAGGGGTGTGCAATTCCTGATTTTTTTTAAAAAGGGAACAATGTGATTAAGCGCTAGAGGAAAGGAAAGAGAAATTCTCACTAATACGA
Organism: Trichobilharzia szidati; assembly: GCA_944472155.2. NCBI lineage: Eukaryota > Metazoa > Platyhelminthes > Trematoda > Strigeidida > Schistosomatidae > Trichobilharzia > Trichobilharzia szidati. The sequence goes on along the minus strand of OX235279.1, from coordinate 82,098,112 downwards.
CTTCTGTTTAGGGAAACATCTAATCCAGTGACAAACAAGCACAACACTGTGTCTAGACAAAAAATCTTAACGAATGCAAACAGACAAGTAGATAATAATCGAGAGAGGGAGAGAGAACGAAAGAAAGTCAGAGAAAGAAGACATTTTTCAAGTTCATTGAACTGTAAATACAAACAACAAGATATTTTGTAATTATTAAGAACAAGTACTAAATACGAAGCATAAAAACAGTAGACTTTTATTCTACTTGGGTTATGGAAACAAATAGTTTAGATGAGAACCATGACAAGGAAAACAAGTCAATTCTACCCGCTTCATTCATTTATCAAAACAGACAGAGATGTAAGATAATGAATTAAGTGAACTCATACTGAAAAGAAAACGAAGAAAGAAAAAAAACATCAAAGAAGAAGTGAAATAATGCACGCTGATGATGAGGAGGAGGAGAAGAGGAGAAGGAAGAGGGGAAGAACAAACGAGGAGTAATGAGATTTAAAACAATAAATGGGACCTGGAGAATAATTCTGAACCATAAAAAAAGGAAAATATATATTCCAGTGAAACTGTACTTCAGAGTTTGCTTATCAGATAAATCATAGGAAAAGAGCGACAACTGAAAAGAATAGACTTACATATATGCATATACATCTAATGATATGCATACAGAGACAATGAAACAAAAAATGAGAGAAGTTATGCTTATTTATGCGTCTTTATTAAATGAACAGCAAACGGAAGAAAAGAGAATTGAGAGCAGAAAAAAAACACAGAGTATCTTATTTTTTTCATAATTGACAATTAGGAAAACCATCCAGCTATGAAAGAGAAAGGAAAAGTGTAATATGAAATACAGAATGAAGTGAACTAAAAGAATTAATTTGTCCATTAGAAAGAACAACAATATTTACCTTGGGTAGATAAATGGAGAGATAGATAGATAGATAGATGCCACACTGTTCAGAAAAGTTTCGTAGAGCAAACAATGAATATAAAGAACAGAATGTTGGATTAAGCAGTAGGCAAAACAGCTATTATATCAGTCATTTAGAAGTCTTGAAAACAAACAAAAAACGCGTCTAACGACTTCAGGAAATGAAAACACAAACCATAATAATTCCGTGTTATTACCACAAAAGGGAAGGAAGTGAACAAAAGTCAAACAAACAAACCGAACGGCAGGAGATAATATTTCAGACATGAATATACTAGTAAACATAAAAGATAAACTGCTTTTTAACTGTTCATTATTATTTGCTCTGCATAGAATTAAACCATTTAGCGACTGCTTACTGTTAAATGATGGAAGTATCTCGCACAACCAGAAGGCAGAGGAAATCATTACAGAAGTTATGGACTTTTTATGCATTTACCAAAAAGAAATATCACGAAATGATGACACCCAGTTGAGAGCGGGGTGCAGAAGCTCAATTGGTATAACACTGATTGAATTAGTAATCAATGGCCTCGTAGTTAAAGTTTTTGTCTTAAGCAAAATTTCGATTCTACCTTCAGTCACTATCCTATAGGCATCTGATGACTATTAAACAATCTGCTTACTAATCAGTTGGGTAGCACATTCCACGGAGTATACAAAATCAAATAGTTCTTTCACTTTCTTTTAAGTGAAAATTAGCTAAATATTTGATACCCAGGAGGATTGTGATTATTAAATGAGTCACCTGAGCGGGGTACATATGGTCACATTTACCGAAGGTCAAATATATATATATATATATAGGCTTTCAAGAATAGCCTTCAATCAAACTGTTACTACTTTTCCTTTAAAAAAGTTTGATCAGTGCAGCATATCAAGAGTGTCCACCCCCCATGTGAAGTAGTCACTCTAAATTGGAAGTAATTTTTTCTGTTTCTAAGATATCTTCATGTCTGGAATATGCACACAATTTACAGTTAGATTTTCGAAAAGCTTACAAAACGTTACTTTTCTCTATCATCAGTGCATAAACCAGCAAATGTATTAAATGTATGCACATTTGAACAGAATATGAGGACACCAATGTAGGCATAATTTGTTATGTGATTTCGATGCTTTTTGATACAAATTTTATTATTTATTTTCTTAAGGATAATAAAAACTTGTGTCGGGAATACGCATAGAATAAAGGTGTAATACATGCTAACATAATAAAAAAAACTCACCGAAGTTTCCAGATTTATCTCTCGACGACTAAAGTACAATAAGCAGGTATGCGTACTGCTAGCGGTTAGTAACTTTCTAGACTCTGGACAGAAATGCATATATCGTATAGCAAAGGGATCAGATTCTGTTGCTAATAAAATTGGTGAGAATTGAGCATTTATATCCTTTGTATCCGAAGGCGAAGTGCTGCCTGTTTCACATGTATTATTTGCACTGAATGATGAATTACCGAAAAGTTTCGATGTACGAAACTTATACAACGGTGTAAGCGTTACTAAGAGAGAAAGTGGAATAAAAACCGGTGTACAGTAATTAAGAGACTCCATGAAGAACAATTTAACGGCAAAGTAAAAACAATGCGACGAAAACAACGCAAAATTCAGATTTATAGAATAATTAGAAGTATTATTATACAGTTATCAATACATATTGAAAAGAGTTACACAAAGATAACTGAATGAATCCTCATTAAATGAACTTTTTTTTCCTGTTCGATAGCATTCATCTAGTTCCAAGTGGAACACAGAGCTTTAGGCTTGAAGCGTCGGATTTTCAATAACCGTGTTGTTTCTGTAGAGTAAGATACGTTTGTATTTATTGATCGAATTCAATATTCGTGCCATAAGGAGTAATCATGAATTTATTTTTAAACTCAATTTCAGATATATGTCCGAAGTCAAGATAACAACACATGTGTGCAAAAAAAGCCAATGCGAAAAGACAACCCTTATTATAACAATCCAAATTGATCATCAATATTTTATATTACTCAGAAACATGCAATCAGCGTACTCAAAGCTACTACACCTTTCTATAAAGTTGTATCGAAATCAGTCAAATCAAAGAAAATCTGTCATTCATGTTTAAATTATTACCACAGCCTTAGAACTGTCGGTTAAATACATGGCGAAGAACAGCACGTATTAACAAGATTAGAAAAACCTTCTACACAAGCGAAAAGCTTGTGATTGAATTGTGAGGAAGGCTGAAGACGTATACTGAAAGAAAACTGAAAATTGAACTGTTGACTAATATTAATGAGATATTAATTTTGCACTGAGATGGTATTTTTTTTCATATCTCTGTTGCACTTTATTCATATAAAAGACACATTTTACAGCTGAGGGACGCATGAACGATTCCAATGTATATATATGTATCGTATTTAAAAGTGCTTAATGAACAGTTGACTGATGCTTTCATAACTAATAAACACCTTCTTTAGTGTGTATTGTCATTCATCTAACTTTATATTTAGTACATCACATAATTTCGTTTCCTTATGCATAAGGTATATGTCTTTGACACGATAACGGGATTATCCAAATAGTTCTAAGCCTAAACAACTATCACATAACAAACGACAGATAATTCTAAAATCTAATTATCGTTATTACTCACAGAATCGATTCAACAGTGTTTGCAAGGACAAAACAAACTGCTTTATCAGACACACGAGAGACATACAGTATAATAAATATCCTAAACAGGTGAATTTACCAATCAATATTCAGGATATTTTGATGCAAAAATTTGTGCATTCACAGTTTGGCTACTGTTGCTAGTTACTACATAATGATCCTGTTTTATATTCATACTCTACATAGAGCATCACGGAATGTAGAACAACTTCAAAATTCACTCAGGTTTCTACTTGAAGACTATAAAGAGATGAAGTAAATGAATGGTAACGATAGTCAATAATCATCTGTTTGAAAGCTTAACTTAACAGCAGTAGAAAGGGATTGAAGTCAATATAGAAGATAGTGATTTCTCATAGTTAACTTAATTAGCTATTTAGTTAGGTTAAACAATCTACGATCAGTTATAACATGAATATTGAATCAGATAAATTGAAATCTAGTCCTTCGTCAATCCTTCCTTCCTTCCTTTCCTACTGCTTTTATTTCAGTTGACATTTTCAGCACAAGGTGAAAGTACCCGGAAGTATGACCTATTTTGATGCAATTTTTTTATTCAAATTTCAATTATTTTTGTAAAATAGTTTAAAAAAAAGTTGTCTCCCAATATGGAGGAAAAAGAAGACATAAACTAAAATCTGTTCTTTTAGTGGATTAATCTATCAGAGTCAATTATGGCAGGCATTTACTGCAAAAAAAGGTTAAACACAATGTCACACTGAATTTAAAGAAACAAAAATGTACCTTCGGATGCATCCCAAAATCGAACAGATCCATCAGCATGTCTAAAAAAGACGAGAAGAATTGCTTTATTAAGATAGCGGACTTTATATTCACGTTTGAAAGCACAAAAGTGTTAAATTCTAACATGCCTTAGAATCTGTATTCTAAGAATTCAACCATATCTTGAAATTAAAAAAGTATATAGAAGGAAAGGTCCCACATGTCAAGTGGCACGAAAAGCTCACGTATAACGATGGAGCTGATGCATAGAATTGATATTAAAAGGATATACTTATCTAACCATATACATTTCCATATTACCGAGAAATCAAATCTTTTTCTTTCTCCGTAATTCACTAATATTCCGTGCTTCACATAAGATTTTTACCACAGTTAAAAAAGTCAGCACTTTACTTTTTAACAGGTGAATTTTCAAATGTGAAAACAGTCAGAAAACTAATGCATAATACTGTCTCATGCCTTGAGTTTTAAGTGAAAAATAAGGTTTCAAGACGGAAGCATTGGAGTTTCAGTAACTGTAGTATTGTCAGCCTTACACCCGATCTTCCCTCATTTCTAAGCTTCCTATCAATTAGTCAACTAGAAGGGGTTTAGGAGTGCATCGCTAGGGAAACATGTGCGTGGTTAGCGAACATTCTACCAAAGAAGTATCGGCGCACTAGGATGATACTTATATAAAGGCGATTTTGATTTCAGTTAAGCAGAACACTTGATGCCAGAGGTAATTAGTTTAGCCACTTCATTTACAAGCAATAAATCGACAGACTGAAATTCAAGCTGCCTGCTCTCCAATAACCTTAGCCTCAACGACCGCTGCGGATTCTTCTCAACAAATTATTCAGCTTTTATACTGCTACAAAGTGACACGCATCAAAATGAAGCGCTTTCATAAAAGAGATTTATATAGTGTTTACCTTGTCTTTTCATGATACTTACAAATACAAATAACTTTCTAAGTTAGCCTTCTGTCAATATTGAAGTAAACGTTAAGACAGCATATATATATACTCAAATTATTTCGTTATTTCCTCGTAATATGAGAATGATATGAACACTGTTCATTGAGCTTTCGCATAAATAAATTTAGTGTAGACTTGTAGTGAGGAATTTTCTATTTACAGAAAGGAACAAGCAAACAAACAAACACTGGGATTTGTTTACACTCTGATTCTGTAATCTAAGGAATTAGTGAACACTATCTCTGACTGATTAAGAATGTCAGTTCATCTTTATTCAATCCACATAATTAACGAATGATAAACGAAACAAGAACAAGAAGGAAAAGAACAACAACAACAAAAACAATAACAACAACATGATTTTGTCTATGTTGTTGCAGCTTAAACAAACAAACACACACACATTATGCTTTAAGCAGCTAATATGATAACTCAATAGTCTCTTATACGTGAATGAAAAGAAACAGGTTCTTTAAATCTCTTTAGCTTATGAACAAAAGATATTCTCTTTCATGTAATATCGTAGTGATCACTACGAACACTAAGCATTTGGTATACTGCTGACAAGTTAAAATTTATATTTATCCTCATCTTGCATAGACAACACATCTTTCCTGTAAACACTCATATAGCATTACGTTTATTCCACGCAAGATTTTCGAATTATTAGCAATAAGACAAGAACTGAGAAACAATTTCAGTCACAGTTTAGTTCTCTATCAAAAATAAAATCACGATTTTTGGAATACAATTAATGAGGAAGACTTGCTCTCCAAGCCGCCGATTCCATCATTATTTTACTGTGGAAAACAGTTGATTTTCAAGTATTGGTTTTGTATGGATTTTTGTTTGATTGGTTAGGGGATTTCATCATGAGCTGACATCAGTCAGAGAACCATTGGAAAACCTGCAAGGAGTACTGGATAACGATTCCGTCCCAGTTTGGGACTCTTCATCAGTACGCACCCAGGACAGTTGGGATTAGTCATTTGAATATCTGCTCGTAGTTTAAGTGTCCTTTTATCCCAACTACGTTAGTCTATCAAAGGAATAGTATCTGTGACTTGCAAATCCATAGTCAAATTTTTAAGAAGTCAATGAGATGTCTTTTTGGCATAGAATTATGAAGCGAATCACTTTTTTTTAATCGGAAAATATAAGTTGGTGACTTTAAAGGAAAAGGGAATTAGAATCATAAGTACAGCCAAACTGATCACGGGATCTTCAGGTTATTTAACCTGCTGTTTGGTTTTCATTACCTTTAATGAAATAACACATGCAGACAAGTGTGATCACATAATAACAGTCTCACTATTTTTAGTCATTAATTTGAGCTCAATTAATAAACATTAAACAACATACTCCGTATTAGGAGTCGTACAAAAATCTAAAACTTCTTGATATTAAGACTGAACAATTTCGTACTGCAACAGAGATATTTGCAAAGCAATGATAACAACGAAAGCATATATACAACTTTTGCTTTTCTTACAACTAAACACTTCTTAGTATTTACGATCGTGTGTGCATTACACTGATTTCTGACGTATTTTCAACTTAAAGTTAACTTCTTTATATATTAAATATTCACACAGTAAACTTCTTTATATGTGCTAATCTAAAATAGGTGATTTCAATCTATGCAGTTAATGTGAACTTCTGCTTTACTTCGATTGTACATAATAGATATATGACACTTTTATCACCATGTTTTTTACAGCTTAGTACTTGTAATAAATATTAGTCAATATAAGACAGAATCAGGTTCATAGTAAATAAAAAAACGTTTTGGAACAAAATATGACAAGGATAATAATAGTTCCTTATGTATACATATACATACCCGGTAATGATCAGTTCAGGATATGGTTGATAGCTTAGACCCCATTCTCCACCAGTAATAGGCCATTCACGATTACTGAATACATCAGGTTCAGCACTTGTACCACTTTGAGTGCGATGTCGACGATTGCCGACAGAATAAAAAGCAGGTACTAAATCACCAGGACAATCTACCAAATATAAGCAACTAGTGACTGCAGAACTATGTAAATCCATTGGATATGGGTTTTCAAAAGTTGCATAGCTGGAAAGTATCATGAATGACAAAATAAATTCCCATTTTTCACATATTAAAAAAATGGGATAAAAAGAGAATAAATTTAAATATAAAGGTACTTAACTTACTTATTGGATAAAAGATCTACGATAACAAGATCTTCTTGTAACAGAATAGCCACTGCATAAGGATCCATTGTTTCTAGAATGGAAAAAACAGAGATAACTTGCACTAACTATTTGACCAGGGTGCAAATGATTATTTGCATTTTACATAAACCAAGCTACCACCTTTTTATAATGAGGCTGTTAGCTGACGTGGATTAAGGTGAGAAATGACTTGGAGATAGTCAAACAAAAACGAGTTTTCAATCTTCAAAGTCAATGACTGTTGACATGTTTTATTTGTCTAGCTACGGTACTGGTGATGCAAAGAACCAACAGTTAGAGAAATGTGTATAGACGTTCTTAAACTAAATTTACATATCCATTTTATTAATTCTAATATTACCTTCATGAAACTTAATATCAAAAGATAATACAAGCAAATCTACTGCACATTCAAAAAAATATGAACATACAGACGCTAAGTGTCTAAATAGAATTTTCGATATATTGAAACATGAAGTCCTCCACCTATTTCCAAATGAAACGATGAGTAAGACTACAATGCTATACCAAAAAGGTCGAACCATCACCTCAGTTGTACGGAATGAGTGCATATGAGAAGCGCATAGTACAATGCACAAAATTTGCAATGAAATATCGAAACAAAATGGAAGTATGTACAAAGTACATTTCCCCACACTTGCCTACACGCAATGGCAGCAATAATTAGTTTTCATCAAACCGATTGCTACTAGTCTGTTTACGATAAAATAACATGAAAAGGTCATGTAAATAACTAAGCTTTCATTAAAATTCAACATAAGCGGAAGGACAACTGGAAATCAGAAAGTACTGGCCAACTGCTTCGTCTATAGTTTGGCAGAACCTACGAATGTGAAACTTTTAATCTACGGGACGTGGAGACAAACTGTCAGGCGACACTTCGAGCAAGCGCCTAATGGTGTCCGGTATCTGAAAATGTATGATGAAATATCGGTGACTGGATTTCTTCTGTCTTCAAAGCTGTATAAGGGAACCTGACCAATCACGACCTTTCAATAAGACAAGTGGTCAATATTTTTGAGTATTCCTTCAACTGATGTAGCTTTGTGATAGAATCTATATTAAAATCGACAGCTTTATTTGAATTCCTAAGGAATATGGTCAGTAATGTCAACGAAGCAACACTGTGCTCTCTAGTGAATGTTACCTAAAAATGACTACATTTTGCATCACCTGATAAAATAATATGCAACAAAATATTTGAAACAGAATTGTGATTTCGTTAAATGCATAAAGAAAATATATTTAATTGTGAACCTGTGCAAAAGAAGTGCGGTATCACTTGTTCAAGTAAAGATGACTGCTACGGACCCTGAAATGAGAGCACCATTATGCATTAACTCAAAGGAAGAAGTTCTGTACACCCCGCTAGAAAGCTTTTACTAGAGTTCACTAAAGTTTTTCAGTTAGGTGACTAGAATACTGATAAATACAAATTTTATTGTTTTAAGTCGAAAACAGTGATTATAGTAATAATTATACTCTCCAAAATAAATACGTAAATTATAAAGAATTATCTGCTTACCACTTGGATAAGGAGATAAACAAAGAGGCGTAAACTGAATAAGTTTATGATCCAACTGAAGAACAACTAGTCTTTTGCCTCTTTTTATTGTTAACGTATGATAACTTGAAGATGTGTACTGGGATGAGAAAGTTGGGTCAATTTCAGATGGATCTGAGTTAACTGAAGACGTAGATGTAACATTTGTAGTAGTTACTGACGACTGGCCTATATTCCCAATTGTTTGAGCTCCCGGAGAACGTCCACCACCAGAAAAGATTATGAATGGTTCTCTTTAAGAAAGACGAGGAGAAAAAGCACCAGTTAGTGAATTTATTCTGACAGAAATAAAAATAAATAGAAATAAATATGTTGAAGGACAAATTCATTGATTCCCTTCTGTTTCTTTAATATTCTTACACTTATGAAATAAAATGAATGAAACTTCTTTTCACTTTATTTACTTACTGTTGAACCAGCTGACGATTCCATACAAGTATTTCAACCACTTTCGACTCCTACATACACTTCTTGTACTATAACGTAACTCAACTTTGTATTATACCGAGATAAAATGTTAGACACTATGTAACACAGTTACTTAATGCAAAATAACTATCGTTAAACTCGTCTTCACTTATGGTCTCATGATAGCAGATAATATTAAATGAAAGAGAAGCCTATTGACAAGACGTTTGCAACTCTGATGAATAGTATGAATATGGGCTTCCTTTAATATAAATTTTATTTACAAATAAATTGTTTATTTATGACAAATACAGAACATGTATGCTAAGCTTTCAGTAGAATACATAGAATTAATTAATTGTTAGCGGAATATGCAAGAAAATATTGTGTCAGTTTATTAAAATAGAGTCTGCAATTAAGCCTACTGTACAGCATGGTGTCATGCTGTACTACACAGATAGTTCGTGACAAATTGATGAAGGTGGCTGCTTTAATTGCTTTCCAACAAACGAACACAAACCGTTATATTGACTAAAAATAGCTTACCCTTCAAAAAAGCTAATTTAGGTTCGATGGATATATATAGATACATATAATTTTCTGATCAATACAACTAATAAAAATACTGTCACGATGTTCTCCGTTCTACATAACAGAATAATGTTTCCAGCGAAAACTTCATTCGCGAAATAACTTATATACGGTTAACGAACCCATGAATAACTGAAAAAGATTTAGTAAATGATTAGCTTTGCAGATGAGATGCTACGTTTGTAACCCTGAGTTCAGTTTAACTAACACCAACGAGTTTCATTGGTGTTTCTTCTATAAAATAAAAAGATCACTTCTCAATTTTCGTCTTGGTGATATGCAAAAAAAAACACCAATAATGGTCAAGGTACAAGAGAAGAAACAGCAAATAAATGAAAATAAAATGAAAACTGTTAAATACAGACTAACTGTGTACAAAAAATTGTTGAATACAGAGTTATGCAGATTGATAACACAAACAAATGATCACACAACATACTGACAATATATCCCATTTAGTGAAGAGAAAAAAACCACAAATCGAATCCCATATACACTGTCTAGGTTATGCCAACGGATTAAAGACAAGTATAAATCGTAGTAGTTATTAACTCACAACAGAAAATTTCCTAGTTTTATTTATCTCAAGGGATATCTTTCAGTGTAATCCACTCTCTTTCAGAAGCAAACTGAAATGATTTATAAAGGAAACAGACTGAAGAAATGCCTAAGAAAAAGAATACAAAGTATTCAGTATTAAGTGAAAGGTTTGTGAATGAACACTTAGTGTTTTTATACGGGATCATGCCTACTTGTACATAAATACATCTAATTTCAGGGAAAGATAGGCTAAGAGTTATCCGGACTATAAGTTACACATATACATCCATATACGCATATATGTATGCGTAAGCATGCATATAAATAAAAATTATAAGGCATTAACTTGTGTATTATAATGTCTGTCAGTATTTGCTCGGGTTACCAAGTCCAGGAAACAACACCAGTGATAACAAAACATACACGTTGAGCATAATCAACAACAGTGAAACAGTAGTACTAGACAGTTTACAAGTTTGTGAATGAAAAACAAAGAATGTAACAAAAAAAGGAAAGTATTATTTGATTATAGTAATGGATTTAACAGTTTTGCATTCTCTAAATCAGATATTCTTAATAATGATTAATGTGTTGATGATCTCTTCACTAGTCGTAAAACTCTTTTGAAACAACACCGTCTTCTACGTTTGCTTAGACTACTAACTTTCGGACCAAAAATTTTACTCCTACTCAATACGAGTTGAAGAGGTATTAATCTGAGACTAGGAATTATTTAATAACCACAAAGATCATCTAGGCCATTTTATTTACTACACATAAACATACAACCGTGATTAAACAGAATTTCATTTTATGACTTTGTTGAACAATTTCTCACATGAATGAAATACACAGAAAAAACTAAAATAAAAGCAAATAAAATAAAAGCAAAGTTGCTATAACTGGTGAATAGTAATCACCATAAAAATGGAATTACTGTAGGTGAATAATTATGGACAAGGTGTTGCATCATAATATTTAACGAACGAACAGTCTTCGGAATGAGTATGGAGACAATAAAGTGCTAATGTTAATTAAGAATTACATAGAATGAGAGAGGGAAAATCTCCTAATAAAATGATAACATTAGGACTATGAAAGCAGTCAGATGTTTGCTGTTTCCTTCAGTATCCTAACAGGGATTTTTCACGAATAATCAGAAAGTTTAGACGATAGATTGTTTATAAAAAGAACAAAATTTATCAATAACTTGCTTTTTGATCAGAAAACTTTTCGATAAAACGAAAATAAAATAAGCCCTCAAGTGAACAAGACGCAAAGAGAGGTAAAAAAAAGCAAAATAAACACCACCGAATATCTATAGGTAGAGAGTAGCGAACACAAACAAATCGCTTTATCTAAATGAACAACACCAACTACAATCAACAAAACTAGCTGCATAAGCGACTTTATTTGAAACAGAGAAGTACACTTTACGAAGAAGTGATCAAAATTACTTGATAACTGGACTGAAAGTAAATCTACGACATAGAACCAACAATATCTATTAATAACAGAGAAATTGCTGCGATGTATTTTAGTGAACAGAGTAGAAATCAGAGTCCAGTTGAACGCCACCATATATTCTGCCATTATAGTAATGTGTGCAGGGGCGTCGGTGGTTCGCTGGTAGAATGTTCACTAACCACTTAAGTGGTCCAGGTTCGATTTCCAGCCAATGCACTCCTAGGCCCTACTTATCCGGGAGCAAGTGCGGTAGACAGGGAAGGTTAGGCATGACACTAACATCTCCATCCTGTGAAAAGAGAATAACACCACTCCATCAGCGCTCAAGCTTAAAACCACATACTATGTATGACTCGGGACGCAAAGGAATGAAATAAATAAAATATGCATGCGAACAACTGCGGATATGACTCATTATTTATAAAATGAAGACATTTTTAAGGGAATACAACTGAGCAACCTGTATCCTATGCAAAGTAGTAATATATAGGTATGTATATACAGTTTTCATACTAAAACCTGAGCCGAAGATGTTGTCTAGATTGACAGTGAAAGCTTCGGTATTTAATGAACCAGCTCAGAGAACACAACTAAATCTAAATATATACAGTCTCAATTGTATAGACCTAAAAGAAAATCACCCACAACTATAAAACCATATTTTTTCTATTCCCTTACGTTCCCAGTGAAAAATAGGGCTTCAAGCTAGAGCTTTAAAGTTTCGGCAACAGTTGTATTTATTCTTACGTGATGAGGTTGCTAACCCCATGCTTAACCTTTCCTCTTCACAAGTCTCATTACTGGAATGGCAAGGTAAAGGAGTGCGTCGGTCGGGGACTGAATCCCAAACCGCCTGCGTGATTGGCGGGCATTCTACCACTGCGCCGCCAACGCTATAAAACCATAGGTGACATACAATATAAAAATGGAGTAGAGCGACAAAGATAAGCCTCACAAAGTAATTCTAATACATTATTTTCTCTTGAATGACAATGAGATGCTCACTGGCGACTGGCCCTATTCAGGTAGGTAGTTACCTGGGGTTCCAGTGGGAAGTCGTGACCAGTAGGGTGCAGCAGGTCGGGTGTGAAGACAAATACTCGACGAAGACATTGGCTAGCGGTTGCGTTATATCGTGAATTGGCAGAAGTTAGAATTCATGGGCCATTGGATCGGGTCCCGGTGGCTTAATGGTCTACGAGCTAGCTCGCCTTGTAACCAGAAGGTCCTGGGTTCGAACCCCGGTGGGTGCGTACTGTGAAGAGTCCCAAACTAGGACGGAACAGCTGTCAAGTACTCTCAGGTTTTCCAATGGTTCTCTAACCAATGTCAGCTCATGATGAAATCCTGTAACCAATCAGCCAAATCCCTACAAATCAATACTTGAATAACATTATTTTCTTTTGAGAATTTATGGATATGCTATTTGCCTAGGAAGAAAACTGCAACACCACAAACAAATCAAGTAGCCCAACGAATATGCAATGACGAACAGTACTTTGCTATTTACCAAATTAACATATCTAAGCAACAGAAAAGCATATGCTGTCACTAGGCTGTTATTGCAGCCACTCTACTCTAATGTTTATTATTATCCATCATTGAGTATTTACACAGAGTAAATATATTCCCATGAATAGAGCGAAAAAATAATCAAATAATCAAATTGAAAATTACTGAAGGGAAAATTTGTGTCCACTAAAATTATTAATCAACTGAGTATGAAAGGCATGAAGGAAACTGTGAAGGCAGTGATTGAAAATATTCATTCACAAAATCATTCAATATTAGCGCAATGACAGATTATTTATTCAAGCCTAAAGTTTTCCTGCACTAGAAAACTATACATTCACATTTAAAATGATATATTCTAGAATCTATGGAAATAATTTATCACTACGGTTATATAAAGTGTGTTATACTACTCGTGTATAGAATAATGGTTGGTCAATTTATGGTATACCTTCTTGGTTGATTCTAGTTACTGATAACATCAAGTAATGATAGATGCAAAGAATATGTGTACTTTTGCAAACGATTATTGCATCTTCATATCTTTCTTAAATCTAATTCGACATATACGTTATTATAATGGACGCTAAATATTTACAAACTCACCTAAACTATTGCAAAGCCACAATTTTAGAGTGTTTACTTCGGAAAATAAAGTCGAATGTTAAACGGCAATACTGAACAGGAACTGTTTTTTATAAAACAATCTGTACTACAGTACAACTACTAGTGCAAATAAAACTGGAATCAAAAATGAAATCTACTTTACATATACATATATATATCGCGTTATATTCGGAAAATGTTATTCTGGACTTCTTCTCAATCTATGCAAATCATAAGTATCACAAACAGAAAAACGTCATAAGCCCTATTAATTTCTGGGATGTATATCTCGGTTTAGATTGATAGACCCATGGATATTATCCGGTGATGCCAGCTCTCTACAAATGATACAGATCGACGTGAGGATTCAACAAGGTTTCCGTTGGAAACTCATCATGCTCACATGACAATATGTGACCTGCCTGACACCGTAAATGGTACCAGTGATGCATGATACACACAACTGATTGATATCAGTTGTGGAAATAACTACTCACAGAAACTAGTGATGGTGACCAGTAAGATTACCGTGAAGCAAATAGTATATTGGTGTTTTGGAGCTAAGTTCATTAGTAGTATATACCTGGATTGCTTCATTTCAAAAAACTTGATCAATTCAAACTAACTGAGTACTACTGACCAGCAACTTTAGTAAATTAACGGTGCATAGAATAAAATTCATCGTGTGGATAATACACAGTTCAAGGTGAAAAGTAGTAGTGGTTATGGTGACTGGCCTCTACCTATTCATATAATCAACACTATATATATATATGCAATATGTTTTGCTACTTCCAGAATAATAAAAAAATTACTACAAATTGAAACAGCAGAAGACTGAAAGATGAACAGTCTTCAGTGTACACAACTAAAAGTCCTATAATAAGAACGTATTTGTTTTTAAAAGATGGTGGATGCTACTTCCTTAGCAAACATCTGAAAATCACTTATACGACTTTTTTATATTAACATCTTACTACTGTTTAACTCTTTAGGAGAAGCACATGCACTTGAGGTATACTTAAGTCAAAAGCATAGGGAGAACTAAGTTTCAAACTATCATGCAATACTATTGCGTTGTATTAAGGGTAGAATCTTTAGAGCTTATGGCATACAAGTGGTTTAGTAAAACTGAAACTAAAAATCAGCTGTTTAAACAAAAGATTTAAAAAATGTGAGACATACTTCATAACATTTGAAATAACTACTGAATTTAAAACTAAATAATTATTATTGAATCATCGTCAAACATCATAAATATTTCAAAAAAGTATGGTAAACAACAAAAGGTGTCAAATTTCACCATCCGCTCAACGTTAATTTAATGAGAAAGCTTAAGTCACAGAAAGGAAAACAAAAGGGTACGAATAGGACATTCTAATGTGATTAAATGTTCATTTTCATCTTCGTGAAGAGAACAATTTACACCAGCATAACAAGAGAAATTCGCTCTACGAAGCTGTTTGCTCAGATGGTAATACAAAGCTACATATATAAAAGATATATATATATCACAATGAGGAAACAGGCATAAAATGGACCCACACAAAAAACTTGGAGGATCTGGACTTCGCCGATGATATATATCTGATTTCCCACAAACTGGGAGACATGCAAGAGAAAAGCAACAAGTTAGCAGAAGAAGCATCAAAGATAGGACTTCAGGTGAACATAGAGAAGACAGAGGTGATGAAAATTCCTGGGCAACACCACCAACAGCAACACGAACAACTGACAACAATCAGCATAAATGGGAGGAACCTGAAAGAAACAACCTCTTTTACCTACCTTGGAAGCGTCGTTTCAACTACAGGAGGAACTGACGAAGATATCAAAGCAAGAATCGGAAAAGCAAGACAAGCTTTCACTACTCTCAAGTCTGTGTGGAGGTCCACAGCACTCAGCATCAAAAATAAGATCCGGATTTTCAACTCCAATGTGAAGTCAGTGCTACTATACGGATCAGAGACTTGGCCAGCGCGTCATAAAGAGCATCTCAAACAAACTACAAACCTTCATTAACAGTTGTCTTCGCTCAATACTCAAGATCAGATGGCCGGCCAGAAAAGATCAGCAACAGGGTGGGATCTCTGGGAGCGAACCAACCAGGAACCGATTGTGAAACAAATATGCAGAAGGAAATGGAGATGGATTGGCCATACTCTGAGGAAACCAACCATCAGGTGACATCACTAGACAAGCCATTGCTCGAGTGGAACCCGAATGGGAAAGGGCGAGCTGGTCGTCAGTGCAAGGGTGACTTGGAGGAGGTCATCTGAAGAGGAGATGAAAACGTGTGGGCAGACATGGAGCCAGGTGAAGACTCTAGCAGAGAACCGAACGCAATGGAGACGCACAGCTGAAGCCCTATGTTTCTCTAGGAATTAAGGGATACAATAATAATAATAATATATCACCCGAAATACCCATTGAGTCACGAAGAAAATAAAAGACAAATTCAGAGAAGAAAATTTTCTTTATCGACAAAATCATATTCAAAGAGTTACAGTCGTATTTATATTTACCAAAAATGTATAGTAGTCTATTATTGAATAGTAGAAGATGACATAATTGATATAATTACTCAGAAGTGGCTTTAGACATAAAAATAAAAGTTGAAAATGACGTAGTACTCAATGACACAACGAAAGAGAGGGTAAAAAATATGATAAGTTTAAAGAATTGTTATTGAGTGAGAATCAAGGTAGTTGAGTGTTAATTTAACAAGTGCAAAAAGGGTGTGAAAATGTACAAAAGGAACATATGAGAGTGATAATAGTGAATTAATTATTAAAGTAAGAGCAAACTAAAAGTAAAATTGAAAATTAAAAAATAAAATTTTTTACTGGGAACGATTAGTGAAGAGATTAAGATCAAGGTAGAATAAGAGACTGGACAAACTTTTTCTGTATACAGAGTTCGGGGTTGTATTGACGAATTGCCAGTGCCTCCGCCATACACAAAAGCCGAAACCTGACACCCTGTGTACCATTGGGCCTCTCCTTGTAGATGATCTTGAAAGACGATTCTAGTGGAGCTGCGTGGCCTGAGTTCACCAAGTGCTCGAGAATTGAACTATTAATTGTCTTGCATTGTCCTTTTGCTAACCATGCCGGATAATGTTCAGAGATGCGTTTGGAAAGTGTTCGCTTTGTGCGGCCAATATAACTAGCTCCACAAGAGCAGGTGAATTTATAAACACACACTGAGGTGGCCCTTCACACATTCATTGATAATTTGTCGCTTGCAGAAATCGATCCGTAACTCAGCCAAAAGGAAGGCCTTTCTCTGTGATCTGCATAAGCGATTCTTAGGGATCTCAGCTGCTGTATCACCTTTAAATTCAACGTCCTGACTATTCACTATCAGAAACATGGTCCAAATACTCGAAAGAGCTTAACTATTTTATATCAAAGAGGAACAATTACGAAAGGTTTGTTGAAATAGGAATTATCAATGATGGTAAGTTATATATATATATATATATATATATATATACGATAAACCACGAATAAACAGCACCACTCAAGCAGGATAGGAAGGTCTAGTGATCAAAAATCAAAGGTTTACACACGTAGTCAGGTGAAAGAAAAGTAGAAATTAGATGAAAGGATAAAAGAGACGAAACCCAACTCCCGTGATAAGGTCATAGAGATGGTTGTGTCAAAAAATAGGGAAATCTTTAGGTTTCTCTATTTCGTTGCATATATATACATACAAACTGCATAACCTGAATTAATGAATAAAAACTATACATAACGATTTATTATAATTTCAGTATCTTTTTTTTATTATCTAGCTAACTAGGTCAACGAGAAAGTATGAATAACTATTTTGATTGTTTGAATATTTATTCATAATTCGCCTTCTGCCTTTCGTTACTTCTTTTTTTTCAACAAAATCAACGGAAGAACAACTTTCCACTAAATTCTCAAGTGGTAATAGGAGGAAAGAGAAAAAGAATAAAGGAAATTATTTTTGAAGATATCATTTGCAATAGGAACTAATTCATCCCGCCAATGTTACTACTACACTGAATTCCGGAACAGCCCATCGACGGTACACCCATGTTGCAATTACACAAGATATTTTTTTAAATTACATTTCAGCAGATTGAGATTGAGAAGTGGTTAGATAAGTTGGAAACGAGAAAAGCAAATTCTCAAATAAGTGTCCCTTAACGACAATATAATATAGTACTTCTTTTGCATAAGAAAGCATTGATTGCATACGCCTGCGCATTGAAGTATCAACGTTAGGAAATAAGACTTACTAGTGTACAACTGAATAGTCATTAAAAAATATACAGGTTAAGTGCTTAAGAATGTTCACTATTGATCAAACCACTTAGGTACACTATGATCACGTGGTCAGAAATTCACCGAAGCCATACTTTATTCTGCTACCTGGCCTACTACCATCTAGGACCAATCAGTTACACTATTACAACAGGATTACCCAGTAGACAAGTCTACGAATATTTACTAGGACAATCTCATGATTTTACCCTATTTCAGGTTCTGTAAACTGATTGATAACACGACAAGTTTAGTGTCTCTAAAGAAAAGTAGCCAAGCTTTAGACTTACATTCAACTCACAGTTCGTCTGCATGTCAACATGAAAATCACAAAAGCTAATATAATCATTCATTTTTTTCAGTTGTGCAATTTATGGTAAACAAAAGATTTAAAAACTAACGTAATAGTTTGAGATGATTTCCCTGAAGCGTCTGAGAAATAAATCACTAGGCAGTAACCAACGTCATGTGTCCTATTCCTTAGTGTTGGTGCTGACTGAATTCTACCAGTCAACTTTACAATGTGGACACCAAGCTGGATGACTCACCATCACGGTGCACTCGAAACAAATGGCAATAAGCTACATTAGAGTGGTGCGGTGCTCTTTTAAATTTGCAGTCATCACTGGATTTTTCTACGCTGATGACAAAAATCAGTATCGTATTCCGATTAATGACTGATAGATTTTCTATGATTATCCCACAAAACCGTAGGAAATCGCAACATAAAGCGTGACATTGTATGATACAAACTGACTAACATTATATTATAGCTTCTGTACTCCACTAACCCCACACTTAAACAATTGATGGTACAATCTGAACACTAGATTTTATCCTAAACTGTAAATATGATTTTTTTTCTTCCCTTATCAGAAATAAGTGTTGAACTCACATGTATGTCTATCCGAGATAATGAGGTTTCCATATTAAGTGGCTCAACATACAAATCTGAATCCTTCAAGTAAAGTACAGAGACAGTTGTAAGTTTTCTCTTAGTCGATATTAGCTTGAATATTATTTCTCAATTAAATTAATAATCCCTATTGAGACAAAAAAAAACAAAGAATTCAGCAAAGAAAATTCTCTTTTCGATGATTTCATTTTCATAGCTGTACAATCGTATATATATTCATATACATGAATTATAAAATAGGCAATAACAATCAGTTTTTTGTGTATGTGACTCATAATCCTATACACCAATATTATCTCACTTCAGTATTTCCACTTACTGTCAAACTTTAACACACACACACACAAGAAAACTGATTGTTATTGTCTGTTGTAGTTCATATATATATATATATATACGATTGTACAGTTATGAAAATGAAATCGTTGAAAAGAGAATTTTCTTCGCTGAATTCTTTGTTATTCTTTCTTAGGAAAAGAAAGATAATTTTACAAATCAGGATAATGTTAAAGATTTCATAATACTGATATCTGATGAAAGGGAGAAGAAACTTGAAACGCTGAAGACCTAAGTATCCATTTGTCTTCTTTCAAGATAAGTAATCAATTTTTCCACCGGCACTTTTGAAGTACACTTCTTCTTGCATTCGGCTTCTTTCGTTACCTTAAATTTAAGTAACCTCACTCAAAGCTATTTCAAACTGTGTAGAACATGCAGGAAATATTTCAAACGACCAGTCCCTTTTCGTAAATCTAAATTAAAATACGATATGCACCTTTTAAATCTTAAAAGAATTTCACAATAGTATTTGAATAAATAGTCAAAATGCTATATTGTATGGAGTTATGCGCAGCTATATGAATGTATAAAATGTGCTAAATGAAGGTAAACGAGAGTTGACGAAATTACTAATATGCACCAACACTTCAGCAAATACCTGTTTAACTGATTTATGTATTCTTTAGTTTCTGAGATATATATTATCCAACAAACACTAAAGCTTTCTGAATAAAAAACTTACGAAATTTCACATTGAATATATTTAGGCGATCATCAAAAATCTTTAAAGCAAAATTTTATTAGGTAGGAAAATTGATTTATGAACCAATGAGTGAGAATAAGGTAAATTTATTCAAATATCAACATAATGTTTCAGAAAGTTGATGTGAAGACAGATTACGTACAAACCAATTGAGTGATTTAATTTCAAGTAGATTAGATTAGAGCATATTGATCCCTTATCACTGAGTTTTATGGATAACAAATTAACCGTCATGAACACTAAGCCAAACAACATATGAGAAAGAGCATTTGAGGTCATATATATATACTGTGTGAAGTGACATATGTTCTGATTAAATTTTCTTCTAAGGTTATATAGTGACATAAATTTTATAAGCGTTAAATGAGGAGTAAGTAATTTCGACTACTGAGATTAAAATATTGAAACCTGTTTAACTGAAAACTCATGAAGCGTAAAAAGTACAAAACAGGGGTAACTGTGTATACTGATTGCTTCGAAATTTTGTCGACTTGCAAGGTCTGTGATAAATATATATGCTCTGAAGATACAGGCAGTAAAACCACCGATGAAACAGAAGAATTTCATGGTTAGCACACATAGAACACATTATATCATCACCGTATTTCCGAAATCAATTACAGATTCAAACTAAATGCCACTTCAAAAAATATTCTATGGAAAGCAAGGATAGCGCTCATTTGCTCCGTTTAATTCACTTTATGTATTGCTCGAGTATCATTCTATTAAGTGTACAAACACAACAGAGCCGGTAAAGTAAAAACTGTCCAAAATGCATGATGGATGATAAGTAAGCAAGTTACGAAAAAAATATGGAAAATTGTACATGCATCATTTCAAATAGGATAATTTGTCAAAATGACAGAAAAGGTGATTGCAATGAACAGGAAATATGATAAATGGTGGCTTATTGAAAAAAATTATCTCTTATCACTCAGTATGAATATAAATGCGATAAAACTGGGAAAGGAAGAAATCATTCGAGGGTGAGATAAACTCAGGGAGAAAGAGTTTCATTGCTCCTAAGTTGCATGAAATATGTCACTTAAAATTTACTGGGAATCATATTAAAGCTTGTAGCGGTGGTACGATACAGTTGATAAGTTGAATTCATTTCACATCGATTTCACGGTAAATGTAACAATCCGAAACGTTTTGAAGGAACAGTATTGTTGCAACACTTACATATTTATGAAATTTAAAAGTAGAAATTGACCAATTAACTTATACTTAACAGAATGGTTTACATACTCTGACGAAATCTCAGCACGAATACAGAGGGCTAGTTTCGCATATGCCAGTTTACGCCGTCTCTGGCTTACCAGACGTGATATCCGACTATTGACCAAAGGGCGTGTGTACTGCTCATCAGTCCGCTCCGTCTTCCTTTATAGCTGTGAGACCTGGCCATTGAGGGCGGAAGACATGAAAAGATTAGCTGTCTTCGATTATAGGTGCCTGCGTTCAATCTACCGCGTGAAGTGGTATAATAAGGTGAGCAATCTTGAGGTTAGGCGTCCAGTGCTAGGTAAGAAGGGGAAATCAATCGACGAGACTGTGAAGTTACACCGATTGAGATGGTTAGGACATGTGTTACGTATGCTTAGTTATCGCCTTCCTCGACAGGCAGTGTTAGCTGATATAGGGTCAGGCTGGAGAAGAGCTAGCGGCGGCCAAACAAAAACATGGCACCAGTCAATACAATCTACAACAGTTAGTCTAAGCCACGTAGGAAGGTGTAGACTTCCTGGTTGGGGTCGTCGGGTCGGTAAAAACCAATGGTTGGAAACAATTGGTGACATGGCTCAAAATTGTTCTCAATGACTGGCGCAGATGCATGCACTCCTTGTGACTTATGATTTCCAATGAAACTATATTGTTCTTCGTTATTACTATTCCTTTGTCTCACACCTCTGTTAACTGTCTATATTATGCATTTCTCCTACTTTCTTCTGTTGCTTTGTGTGCTACATGGAGTGTGGCGACTTGAACTGTCGCACATATGTGCAAAGTTCTATGTCGAAAACAGACAGACAGACAGAGACTCTATGTAAGTTTCCCGAAGCAGTTTGTGTACCTGATGGCAAGAGTACCGAAGATTTGATTGGACACTAGGTAGTAACTTGTGTCATGCGCCTGATCCCTTGTTTGATGCAAACTGAATTCTAATAATAACAATCCAGAGTTCACTGTAATGGCGAGCTACCTAGCATGGTGACCATAGTGCAGAATTTGCTTGACAGAATTCAGTTTGAACAAAAAAGGACTAGACCCATGACGCATGCCGATCGCCTCCAACCATCTAGTACTGAAGGATCGTCGAATTCTTGAATGATGTTTGAACAGAAAGTAAGTACAGGCAGTGATTGGTTGAAATAATGAGTGCTAATAATACAATTAAACCTATAGTTGTTGCGCAAATATTCACTGAATAGAGCTGCAGGTCTAATCTTTGAATTTGTTCACTCTAAGGCTACGTGATGAAATCCTAAAACCAGATGAAACTTGACCACTCAATTCTAATAAATCATTAGCACTAACTCGTAAAAGGTTAACATAAATACTCTGATAGTTTACAGCATAGTACGCCACACTTTATATAAATGTGGCTAGTTTACAATTGCTTCTCAATTATTAACATCACTAAGCCTTCTACCTCCTTGGTTATGAGCATGGTTGATGACCAATATATTTAAAATGTAAACTTTAGTTGTATTGCTACATCGTCTAGGAATTTAAATGGACATACAATGTAGCAGTGAAAAATCTACTGAACTACAAAATGAAACCTTAACATCTTAAAGAAAATCATCAGTACCGAGATTCACAAGTCATTGTATAAACAACAGACGTCAGTGTTCTTCTCAAATAATACTGAAAAATGTCAAACAACAATAACCATTTTGTAGTAGCAACGTACCAATGGATAACAGATAAAAGCAGATCCAAAGAGAAATCCTGGAACACTTATAGATCATATACTAGAATGATGAGATAAACCACATCTGCTACTGGAACGCAGTGAACTTAGTATCTGTAGGAGAAAACATTTCACTGAAGTTAGCGTCTCACAATATACAGATGTCAATTAGAAGAAAATAAGTGTGAAGTAAATAAACCAAACAGTGTAAGTGTAGAACTTGGGCACTGTGTTAGTATGCAATTATGTATTAGATAAGTTTATTTGATATTAGTCACACAATCTCATGTCTGATGTGGCTAAATTGATATTTTTTTGATTACAGCTTGGCTCCACACCGTATTTTTGGTAGAAGTATGGAATTTTCCGCATGTGATATCGGTAGCCCAAATTTTGCAGGCCGACCATTGATAACAGGTGTGCGTCCGCAGGGGATCGAACCCCCGGTCATGTGCATGATCTCCGTTATTACTATTCCTTTGTCTCACACCTCTGTTTACTGTCTATATTATGCATTTCTCCTACTTTCTTCTGTTGCTTTGTGTGCTACATGGAGTGTGGCGACTTGAACTGTCGCACATATGTGCAAAGTTCTATGTCGAAAACAAACAGACAGACAGACATGATCGCCGAAATATTTTGCGCTCAAAACGTCATCATCCAGTTATTAATTCTGCATCTCTGCCTGTTATTTCAAATAAGCCTATCTAATATGGAATAATCCCGCCAGTATTTATCCATAAGACAATATTATCTAAACACATATTCCTGCTGACAAAGAGAGATAAGGCAATTAAAATGAGTTAATAATATGCCAGATTTTTACTAGTCAAACTGAAAACGGTATGTCAATAGCTCAAACAACAAAGACAGTTATTTCTAATTCAATAAAAAAAAGATGAAAATTAGGTAATCACTCAAACAAATACGGCAGCAAACTGAAATAGAATCTCAAAAAAAACATTACCGAGTAAACACTATCTAGACTAGTACAACAAATTATACGAAGAAAAAGCTATAAACTATTAGGTTTACTGAAGAATGATCCCCCCGCCATTCATGCTTCTATTCAACAATTCAAAATATGTTATACAAAGATACAAGCTATAAGATTATTATCATTATTATTTCAAAAGCTATAAGATTAATTAATGTGCATTAGAAATTCACATGTTATATTACAATTCACCTAACACACAAGTTTTTATTTGTTAAGTTAAAGAAAAAGTAATTCCACATGAAACAGATAGACATTATAATTTGTACTTCCTAATAAATGTTTTAAAATACAATCCTCCTGCTCTTGACCATTAATTCAGGTTGACATTAAAAAGAATAGAAATACGCAGTGGAGCTACACAAACCTGTAGATCAGTGAGAAATCTACCTCAGCCTTGAGAAGTGGAGTAAGAAGAGTATCTAAAAAGATCAACTGTGACTAAAATAAAGAGAGAAAATGAATACTGAAAGGCTTGTTTAAATTCGTAACACAAAAGAAAAAGTTAAGCGATAGAGTGTCAAAGAAATTTTTTCCTTAAAACGGACTACCTTTTGTTAAGTAATAAAACTATTCTAAACAACACAACAAAAAAAGTCGACCAGAGTAGATTAACTTAAGCAGTTCTGAAGTAGGCAGAAAAAGAAACAACAAACAGTGAACCCACAAGAAGATGCAACTGATTCAGTATTTGTATTTATTGTTGGACTGTGTTGACTTTATATACGATTAGAAGCTGAATTCAGCACAGCATAAGCTATAATCTGCTTTCAGTTTACTTGAACAGTAGTGTAATCTCCCAAACCTAAATTTGTTTCTTCTTTTATTTATGTAAGACAGTTAACTTGCACTGCAACTGCGGTCAAACGAAAACATGGCACCAGTCAATGAAATCAACAGCAGTTAGTCTAAGTCACGTAGGAAGGTGTAGACTTCCTGGTTGGGGTCCTCGGGACGGCAAAAACCAATCGTTGGAAACAATTGGTGACATGGCTCAAAATCGTTCTCAATGACTGGCGCAGGTGCATCCACTCCTAGTGACTCATGATTTCCAATTAAATTGTTTTGTTCTTCGTTATTACTATTCCTTTGTCTCACACCTCTGTTTACTGTCTATATTATGCATTTCTCCTACTTTCTTCTCTTGCTTTGTGTGCTACATGGAGTGTGGCGACTTGAACTGCTGCACATATGTGCAAAGTTCTATGTCGAAAACCGACCGACCGCAACTGGTATACTGACTATCGTTATTTTCAACTATTTATGTCTCCAGATCACCGACCAACTAGGGTGAACTTAAACTACTGATTTTTTACTGAGTGGCTACAAATGTTCTAGGATATGTATAGGTGTTTATATGTAGAGCTAATCATAAGCCTAACAGTTAAAAAGTTAAATCTATACGGAACGAAAATAAGCAACTTTACACTAGTTAAATTACAAAATCCGTCTAAATACCTACTCGTGAAGTTCACCTATGAAATATTCACACAGAAGTACAATGTTATAAATGAAAACAGAAATATCCATAAACCAATTCCCAATCTTATCTACATGTCCTATAATTATTATAAATTTAATAAAAGTGGTAGGTTCACGCTAGAGAAGACTGAATTTTATTGAACACTGCTAACGGAAAATGTTTATATATATATATACATATGTATATATATATATATATAGAGAGAGAGAGAGAGAGAAATGTAAACTGTACAGACTAGACTCATGTACT
The DNA here is from genome assembly GCA_944472155.2 of Trichobilharzia szidati. Lineage (NCBI taxonomy): Eukaryota > Metazoa > Platyhelminthes > Trematoda > Strigeidida > Schistosomatidae > Trichobilharzia > Trichobilharzia szidati. Next base: position 82,072,005 of record OX235279.1, on the reverse strand, counting down.
GAAAAGTACACCACGTCACAAACTTTATTTCTAGCTGGGAAAAAAATATTTTGATACATAATCTGTTAGTAAGTCATCATGCAACTAGTCGCCAGCGTTATTAACAGTAACACCCAGTCTACTTGCATAATAAACTGGCAAAAAACAGACCAGTCGTTTACCACTTGAGAATCAAGAAAAAAAAGTTTCATCATAGCATAAAAAATAGCCAACTGTCTATATTGGCATAAATTTCAAAGTAAAATGAATTGTCAACTTTGACAATTGTTCACGCATACATGAACAAAAATAGTTTCTCCAATTCAAATAGCATTTTATCACTATAATGTTATGCATTCTTAAATAGTATTATATAAAAACCACATGAACAATTTTTAGATGAGTCGATTCCACACTTCAGACAGAATACCAATAGTCTAATGGACACTATACTACTTCGTACAAAAAATAAGTGCTATAGTGTATAGTTAGGATCAATAACAACAACAACAAAATTATCCAATCACCAACAATGCATGAGTACATCAAGAAAAAAAACATGAAAGACTGACTAACCCATTTCTAGTAGGCAACCATTCCACCAACCGTATTGGTTCGTAATTTGTTAAGTCATCTGGAACAGCTTCACCAGCGGCTGAAATAAAACAAATCATTACAGTTGTTGTTAAATGAATTAAAAGTCTAATTCAAATAAAGTGACGTTGGGATCATATATACACAAACGAGGAATACAAAACAACAGAGAAATCGTTGAAGTAGTAACTAACGTTTGACTGATTGATCAGCGTGCAAAATAAAACAGATCAATATACTAAAACTATCATAATTCCCCCTTCTGATATTAAGAATAAAAAAAGAAAATGATAACATAATACAGATAGACACTCATAACATATTGTGACCAATAGTCAAGGCTTGTGACGCAAATAATAATAATAATGATAACTATAATGATAATAATAATAATAATAATACAGTGGAAGGAAATAAACTCCCAACAAACAAAAATGTCACAGAAATTGATTTTGCCTGGTTAATACACCAGCTGACGACCAACAAAAAACAAAATGACTTATTTCTAGTCTCCATCGTAGATATTTGACGTCATCTATGATTATAACTATGATTATCACTATTACTATTACCACTACTCTTATCATAAGTTTAGCTCACTGAGGAAAAGAACGAAAATATAAACGAGAAATATGAAACTGAAATTAAATAACCATCTGTTAATTGCTAACAATCACTCCCATTTCAGAATCGGTATGAAAAGCTTCTCGTTGTATGGTTCCCCACTAGTCTATATAATTAATACTCCTCTTTGTAAACATTACAACAAAAATGCTGTACGGTTGCCACATAAGACTTCTATTCTATTCTATCTTTACATAAAACAAACATGAGTTTTCAATGCCAAGAGATAGAGAGCGCGCGCGCGCACGAGAGAGAAGATAATGAAATGAAAATAGTGACAATCATCAGTTCTTAAGAAAGTCTTGCAATAACGAAGATACAACTTTGCGATAGTTGTATAAAAAACGATATAAAGAATGAGTATACTTTATGAAAGCCTTGTGATCAATCCTGTGTCATACTGCCTGAAAGTTGAAACCTACACACTTTTATGTAATTTAAACAGTGACTTAGTTGTTTCATGTAACTCAACCATAATTTAGTCTTCACAGATTTGATTTTGTAAACACAAGTTCAAGTCAACTCGTTCAAAGAAGATTCAGTTGTTTTCTACTTGTAAACAATTATATACTCTGAGTTTAATTATATCAACGAAAAATAAGAAGTGAGAAAGGAATAGTAAATGTTCATGAAGCACTGAACAACTACTACAACTGGCTGGATATTACCAGTTGATTTAAAGATTGCCGTTAAAATATGATCTAATCAAATTAGGGAAAAATCCATTCAACACAAATACAGTTTTTTAACACCTAATTGAAAACTTAGAAAACTGACGTCTGTGTGACAAGAATGTGTCAGTTAAAACTTTCAAGGAAAATTATACCCTAGTCATGTTCTTCTTAAAAACTTAGATGCTGTCATAAGAACTGATGATTCATATAGTTGAATACCACCTTGAAATAAACAGATATGAATCTAGCACCAATATATCTGTGTTCGTCCATTAAATATCTGTTACGAAGATTCTAACAACAAGTGTCATCATGAGTAGCATTTTCGCACGAATACTCTTATCTGTCTGTCTGTCTGTTGTCGACATAGAACTTTGCACATATGTGCGGCAGCTCAAGTCACCACACTCCATGTAGCACACAAAGCAACAGAAGAAAGTAGGAGAAATGCATAATATAGACAGTTAACAGAGGTGTGAGACAAAGGTATAGTAATAACGAAGAACAAAACAGTTTCATTGGAAATCACAAGTCATAAGGAGTGGATGCACCTGCGCCAGTCATTGAGAACGATTTTGGGCCATGTCACCAATTGTTTCCAACCATTGTTGTTTTTACCGTCCCGAGGACCCCAACCAGGAAGTCTACATCTTCCTACGTGGCTTAAACTAACTGTTGTAGATTTCATTGACTGGTGCCATGCTTTCGTTTGACCGCCGCTAGCTCTTTTCCAGCCTGACCCTATATCAGCTAACATTGCACGTCGAGGAAGGCGATAACCGGGCATACGTAACACATGTCCTAGCCATCTCAGTTGATGTAATTTCACAGTCTCGTCGACTGATTTCCCCTCCTTACCTAGCACTCGACGCCTAACCTCAAGATTGCTCACCTTATTATACCACTTCACACGGGAGATAGAACGCAGACACCTATGATCGAAGACAGCTAATCTTTTCTTGTTTCCAGCTCTCAATGGCCAGGTCTCACAGCCATAAAGGAGGACGGAGCGGACTGCTGAGCAGTACACACGCCCTTTGGTCGATAGTCGGATATCATGTCTACGCTAGAGACGGCGTAAACTGGCATATGCGAAACTAGCCCTCTGCATTCGTGCGGAGATTTCGTCAGAGATCAACCCGTTGAACAAATATTAGGGAACAAGAATTATATAGGTATAAATATATATACACTCCATATATATGCAGTCTTTAATGCCTTATTTATAACGTCAACCCATGACTCCCCTGGCTATCGATTTAAAGAGAATAGTAAAATGTATGTCACCTATCCTAAGTCTAGCTGACCATCAAAATCTATATTTCGGGATACTAATTATGAATCATATATTATTCATTGTTTATGACACTTATACTGAAAGCTTAGTACCTCCGAAATGACTCAATGAATGTCTATTTTATTCGTTGGACGAATTACGTCATCTCATCAATAACTAAGTAACTAATGATATAGGTATGAAAATTGGGCACTGTGGTAGTGTATAACGCCATTATGGATACGATTTTTATTTTGATAAATCACACAGTGTTATACAGTAAGTAATATTAACTGATGACGTTTCAAGCACAAATTATTGCTCATTATCATATCAAGTCACTCATTAAGTAACTATGTATATACGCAAGATATGTTTACAACTTTTATATATTTTTACGTAGGGAAGAAAACAGAAAGTTGATATAATTAGATGGCTAGAAGGTTAATTATACCGTGAAACAAGTTTCGTAAATTCACCAAAAAAAATATCTAGATGAAATTCATCTACAAGAAATTTAGTCTTTAGGTTCTAATTATGTCGATTCACATCCTGAAGAATTCTTATTTTTCAGCTTTGCAAGGTGTGCAACTATGAATGGATACAATCACGTCTTTCACGATAAAATACTGTTGTGGTCGTATAAAAGTACTATTTATTAATCAGTAACTGGCTTTACTCAAAATGAACACTTTCAAACAAGGTCTGCATCAAAGTCAAAATTCTGTTGTCCTCGTCATCGTCATCATCATCGTGGTGAGAAAACAATCTAGTACGTTAGACATAGAATAATTAAATGGTTAACGGAAAAAGAATGTTATCATTGACAGAAGTATCCTACCATGGGGACAAATAATAGACACTGGACGTTGGGGCTGGCGAATCGACCAAGTTGCAATTAGGCCATGATTATGAGATGTAAGAAAACTTTTCCCATCCCAGTGCCAAGCCATACTGTAAAGACTCTAAAAAGGTATTAAAAAAAACAAAGTTATAATAATTCTGCCGAAGAACCTGTGGCCTACACGACGAAAAGTTCAGAAAAATCTTGTTTTGATTTTTTCTTAAACACATTGAAATTTTGCAAGAATCGGTTTTTATAAGGATTCCATTTGTTTCAGGTGAGACCACAGATTGATATCAGTTAGAGAACCACTGAAAATCAGGGAATACTGGACAGCTGTTTCATCCCAGTTTGGGAATCATCGGCAGTACTGGATTTTGAACCCAGGACACTCCGGTTACAAGGGAAGCTTGTACACCATTAGAATTATTTTAAATAATTTACAATGATTCAATGTCACTCGGCGCTCAAATTGTCCCAAGAAATTCGTAACATCCACGGTCTGGAAACTTATAGAGTTTTACTAAGTCTCAGTTCTTATGGGAAATGAATAGGTGGTAGAGCTTCTTCTCCTTTTAACACTGTGAAGTGATATCTTTTTGTAGCAATCAATTACAAGTTGGATATATTTCCTTCGGCGACTAATTTATAAACTGAACAATACCAATGACATATGTGTTTTTTTTTCACTCTTATTCAACAGACATTTCACTGGATGTGTCTAAAGCGCCAAAAATGAATGAATGATATGAAAAGTCATGGAAAAACGAAGTTGATATACAATTTGCAAGAAAATAATAATAATCCATAACTTTATTGCATACTGGTACCATTAATTGCAGATGAATGATTAAATAATCAATCTCTAATATATCTACAACATTAAACTATACCAAAACAACTAAAACATTGTAAAATAGATGTAATCTAAACTTACATCCGTGTGCTTAAAACGAGCATCAGCCTGCTTTGTTTTCAGATCCCATAGAACAAGAAATCCTGATGAATAACCAATAAGGATCTTATTCGAATCTTGAGGATTTTCGGCTATCTGGACAACTTTTCCCGGATGAGATGATTGTGATCTTTGAAAGAATAAGTGAATCAGACAAATAAGAGGAAAATCAAAATACTAACATATTTCTCCACTATAAGTCATTTAGGCTACTGCTTATTACAGAGGTGAAAGATTATAAAAGTGTAGGTTGAGAGAGGAGAGGGTTTAACCATCAAGTTTCATCCATCATTTATTAACTGAATGAAAACCACAAGAGGGGATGGTGAGGGTATACTCCACAGTCTGAAAGTTTAAAATACTGAATATCCTTGAAATGTTTTAACAGCGATCTCGTTGGCGCGAATGCATTACATTATCATTAACTGCTATCGTTGCAACATTATGCCAAAAATTTACAAATTTGAAAGCTCATCAGAATTCACTAACCAACAGATATTTTCGTTTAAAAGTTGCATAAGATAGTACAAAATGTAGACATTCATTTAACTTACAAGTCGATAGCCTTGTTCCAATTGATCACATAACCAGATGTTGCGAAACGTTGAACACTGACAAAATTCACGTTCCCTTTATCAGTGCCTAGATAAAGCCAACTGCTGCCAATAGGAAGATGTCCACATGTCAAACTACAATTCAGGAAAGAAAACCAAAGCATGCGATGACAGCAAAGCTTTATATCAGTGTGTGTATATCGGTTTAATAGAGTAGGAAACAGAGATGAAACTGACGGTATATATATATATATATATATATATATATGTAAATTATTCGACTGTATACTAATGAATGGCATAAAATACAATTCAAAGCCCTAAGAATAATACTGAAACTACAAAACATGTGTTAAAGCACGAAAATGAATCACTGAAGACGCTACTCGATCAAATATCACTGGGTTGATGCTAAAATGACTTTTAGTTTACTAACATTTAGGACGAGTATTTTTTTATACCAAAATGCTTTTTCCATGTTACTTCTTTCATAGTGGCTAGCAGAAGAATTCAAGATGAGGTTCCATCCTACTTGGAACTTGTCATCTGGACTTGCCCACCTCCCAGAGAGTGATGGTATTTCACCGAGACTTGATTCTAGCATCTACCACTTCAAAAGCTAAAGCGTAATCCATTACGCCCCAAGATTACAACAGCCGGCTCTTTTGCAACAGCTTGATTTGGAGCTATTTATTCATGTTTGTGATATTCTGTTGGCACATCTGACTGCATTAATCAGCCTCACTTTTGAATACTGATCAAATGGACAACTCTCTAATGTTTGAAGCAATGATCACTGATTTCAAGTCTCATTGAAACGCAATTACCCAGTGGAAAGTAAGGGCATTCAGTTCATGAGTCCTAAATAGGATGAAACGCGTGTCCTGGATTCTACTGCTAGCCGCTACTAAATAAGTCACATTGAGTTATTCATCCAAGTAATATCGAGGCATCTATTCAAGGAGTTCATCCATCAAAAGTTCAGTCAGATAGACCAAGTGGAAATCACACACATGAATAAATAATTTCGAACTGTTTTGTTAAAAATATTATTATGCCATATTAGAGTGCGTCGGTGGCGCAGACGTAGAATGCTCGCCAGTCACTCAGATGGTTCAAGGTTGGATCCCCGGCTGACGCACTCCGAATTCTCGTTTACCTGGTAATAAACCCGGCAAAGCGGGAAGATTGGGCGTGAGACTAGCAATCCTACCCCGTAAAAATGAAACCACTGATACCGAAACTTCAAAGCTCTAGCTTGAAACCCTATGTCCCACTGGGAACGCAAAGGAATAAAATAAAATAATAAATAATAATGCCATATTAGAAACACATCCAGTTAAAAAGTTTGATTCAATCAAAATCTAAACATCAGAAAAAATCTCTCGTAATAATGGGTACAGAATCCTGTGAACTTAGAAGAACAACTGCACCTAACAGATACAAAGAGCTAAGCGTTACACAAAGTACTTTGATGTAAAAAAAGTATTATCTGGGAAACTTTCGTAAACTTCTTGAGTAAACACTTAAACATGAATTTGATAATGCAGAAAGTAAGGACAACAATAACCATTTTTTGTTGAATATTTTTTTACATGATAACAGAAACAATTAGTAGATGAAGTTAACCGAAACCATTATTTAAAGTCATTTGTAACCATTGAAATTCGTCAGTGTTGGTTGAAAATTACATTACAAACGTTTAAAAATATCAGTTTGCATAACATTCTCTGACCTTGCGTGCTAACTCCACTCGATTTATTTACAGTGTACAGAGAACTGACACAGCTAAGAAAAACGTGCACTAGTGTTTGATTGTTTTTTTCAACAATGAGCTTATACCTACGCTTAGCTAAAAAAACAAGATTCACAACTGCTACTTCAAAATGCCTCATACTTCACATTGCTTTTCTAAACTCAACTAAATTTTTACTCGATTTCCAAAGTAGTATATCTAACGTCAAACTCTCATCCCTAGTAACACCTAAACTTCTAGAAGTAATTAATTACAGGACAATAAATATTTCACCTAAAATAGGTAGAAAAACCTCCACATGATTAAAGGCCAAAGATATTTACACTGCTGAATAATACTGATTTTTCTAATAAAAAACCACACAGAGAGAATTAAGCTAATAGAGTGATGACTCTAGGGAAATGAACTGTCAGTGTGAATGTTCTCAGTGAGACATTTCAGCATGTGCATTTTTTGTTTCATTAGTTATGTACCCCTTCATATTATTTTCTTTTACCTAAAATATTTGACAAGCTCACTGATTTATTCATCCGTAGGAAAATACATCTGCATAACTTTTTAAAGCCTTTGTACTATATCCCACAATGTCTTGTCTGTTGACTCAAAAGCTTACTCTAATGTGCTTCGAAATCTTCATGCATGTTCCTGTTTTTTAAAATACAATTATATAAATAATTACAGCTTGTGAATATTATAAGAGACAGGAGCAACTGTGATTTACTCACTAGGCATTCATAGACAGACAGTTCAGTTCACGGTTTCCTAAAATATGCCAGTAATAGGAAATTATGTCAAACAACTATGTGTGCACTAGTTGGTATTTTGTTTGTCCAGCTTTTGATACGGGATTTTCTACTTAAATCTTGGCATGATTTCGAGTGTTAACTCCTTGTTAAATAAAGATATAACTCCTTTCAAATCAACAAAATTAAAACAACAAATATTAATGTAATCACTACTATGTGAATAATAAAGGTGTATTTCAATGAATCTTAAACCAGAAGAGTCATTTTCACCACAAAAACTATCCTAATGGTCAAACAATCAGCATGCCTTGTTGAATTTCTTCTGAAGTGGCTGTTGGCTTTTATATCCTTTTTAAACATATATATATTATATCCATACTTTTATGTTACAGTAGGACTACATTCTATTGATTTATTGTCAATATAAATTTGTAGCTTTAGGTAATACTGATTAAATCTATGAAAGTGCAAACTCTGCACTGTTTAATTCATAGGAAGAAGACAAATGTTTTAGTATTTAAATTCACAGTGTACAAGTAGCATGAGTTGTAAATTTGTACACAACTAAGACATTTCAAGTTCTAAGGGCATAAGTAGTAATACAATAGCACCAAGTGATTTGATAGTGTGACTGTTAAGAGGTGCCAGTATTCTAGAGTGTCTGAGGCGAGAACTACAAGCAGAATAACAAATGACAACAAAACCTTGAAATCATCATTGCGAAGTTTTACGTTTACCTACATACATTAATAATATGTACTATTAACCTACCATAAACATATTTTTGTTAGAGAAATCTCTCACTGTAACCTACAGTGTAAATGAGTTTAGATCAGTGAGAAGATCAGAAAATTTTTCAGATGAGAGGGAAAGCTACCAACACAAACTGTTCAAATTAGAAGTAAGGTGAAAGTAATTGCACACGTATTAGATGCTACCTACTAGTCTAGGTCAACTAGGTTGATGACACTCAATCAGCTTGGATATTTTATTCAGTCTCACAGTTAGCAGATGATGAACGGATGACTAAGTAATGTTGCCTAGTGCTTTCTGCATATGGTCAATAGAATAGATGCATAAACCAACAAATACAATACAGCGAAAACATTCATTCAGACATCCATAGAAAACAAAATAATTGAGCAAAGAATATACTTTTCGAAAATTTCCTCTTCTGGCCTTACAATTATATATATATATATATATATATATATATATATATATATATATATAATATTCTAGAATAGTAGTCAATAACAATATTACTGTTTCTCAAATAATATCGATTTATAAAGTAAGATCAATGGAATTACAGTTCACTAGAGATGTTTAAATTATAATAATAATAAAAATATAATAGCAAATAGAATATCAACCAAAATTAAGGAAATTTCTACAACAATTTGAGGATCATTCGAACCTAGATGGCCGAGGTAAGTACAATGTCTGAATTAGATTCTTCTTAATGTGGATCCCAACGGCCCCAGCAATATTTAGCAAACGATGCGGTGAATGACTTTGAAAGCCTCGTTGACATTAATCGTGTGTTCTGCATCCACAAGATGGAATAGAATAACGCTACGAATAAATTTTGTTTGTCCCTTACTTAACCACACAGGGTGATGTTCGGAAATCTGACGAGAACCACGCCTAATTGTACGGGCTTCTTAACTGGCTCCACAGAAACAGTTAAACTGGTGGATATACATGGAAGAGGCGAAATTAAGCAGTTTATCTTTTACTTCCGAACGCAAAATAGGGGGGTTTGAAGACACAGCGGAATTCAGCAGCGGGGAATGCTCTTTTAATCGCATTTCTAAGGCTTGTGTTAGTATCTCACTGATGTTGTCCCCGAGGAACTGAATTTGTAAGAATAAGGCCTTTTTTGGAACTGTTCGTACCTTGGGCTGCTTTGATTTTAGATTCATATTCTTATCAATAAACACTCTCTGGATAACCGTTTTTACTCAGCAACCGTTTAATATTTTATTAAGTTCCTCATCAAGACATTCATCCAAGCAGATTGCTCTTGCTTTGTGAACCACGCACTTCATCATATTGCGTTTGTATTTCAAGGGGACGAAACTGAAAAAACGAGTATCCTGACCAGTTGATGTGAGTTGTCTACATATACTTCTTCTTACTGAGCCATCTTCTTTTCTGGTCATAAGGACGTCTAGAAATGAAATACAAGTCTTCTTCTTTCTCAGTAGTAAAATTTATTGCAGGATGAACCTCGTCAAATTTGTCCAGGATGTTCTTTGCTTCATCCTCATTTTTCATAATCAAAAATGTATCATCCATGTACCGACAACAGAATTCAAGTTCATCAATAACATCTTTCAAAGGCCCATTTTCTAGTTTCGCAAGGAAAATGTCAGCTAGAATGAGTCCTAGTGGTGAACCCATTGCCACACCATCGATTTGTGTACATATTTCCTTATTAAATAAAAAGTGGACATTCATTGTGGATTTCAAGAGAAGCTCTTTTATAAAAGAGATAGGAATGCCAACATTGATGTTTCGTCTTATGAGTTCTTCACATACAAAGTCCACTTTTTCCATAAGTGATACATTGGTGAATAAGGAAGATATATCAAATGATATCATGAATTTATTGTCAACATTTAAATCTTTTATCCTTTCAACAAATGCAAAAGTATCCTTTACACTGTGTTTCACCAACTCGGTACGTAGAGGCTGTAAGAGTTCGACTAACCATTTGGCTACAGGATGGTATGGTGAATTAAACATATCTAATACTGGTAGAAGTGGTACACCATTTTCGTACACTTTAGGCGAGCCATATAATCTTGGTGTGAAAGTTCCAGTGGGTTTCAGTGATGTACACTGACTTTGTAAGATAAAGCCTTATTGTTTCAGTCTTCTCAATGTTTCCGCTAACTGTTCCTCTATCTTTTCAATCGGATCCAGAGAAGAAGAGAGTTTTCGGAATTTCAGATTATCATGAAGAATAGTATTCATTTTCTCAAAGTAATCCTTTTTATTCATAATAACCAGACCTGAGCCCTTATCCGATCTTGTTACTATTATGTTGTCATATTTACGAGGAATATTTAGAGCTTCTGTATGTTTTTTGGTCCAAATACTATCCGAATCGCATTTACTATTCATATAATAATAGCAACAATTGACCAGAGTTGATTTAATTCTTTCAACATCTTCATTTGATGAGGATGTTAAGCCTACAGCTTGAGCGTAGAGACTTTCGAACTGAATTTGTGCATCCATTTTATTAATTTTAACATGGCTATCACAAAATTTAGGGCCAAGCGATAAAACCTGTAGATCCACTTCATTAAGGATTACATCTGAAAAATTATACACAAAACAACTTGGGTTGGGAGGAAACCTATTCTACTACTATTCTAATCTACTATTCTAGAATATTCTATGTATATAAACGTATATATAATTGTAGAGCCAGAAGAGGAAATTATCGAAAAGCATATTCTTTGCCCAATTATTTTGTTTTTTATAAAGATAGTACAGTTGATTTCCCTCTTAGTCAACAAGAATGGCGTAGGACTGCTAAAGTCAACCGATGTTAAATGTACAGTCTTCATCTGAGAGTCTTCACCTTCAGTAATATTTAAAACTTAAAAATATCCAAAGAATTTAACAAATACTTTGGCATAAAATTAATCTGAGAAATACCAAATATTTCTATAGTTGGATTTTCATTTTCACCTGATAAACTAATGAAGATTGGTAGCTTTCAAATTATTCTCTTAATTGTCTAAAAAAACTTAAGACTTTAGAGTGAGTTCAACAACTTCCGTACCACTTTTATTTTTTATAAAAAAAAAGGAAATTCATATTTATTTAATATGACAAAAATAATTTGAACTTGAAGTAAAAGGACTTTTCTTTTGCATTGAGATGATGATTTTGAATGTATCAATTTTTTTATAAAAAAAAGGCAACAACAAAGCTTCCACTAATTATATGAAAAGAGATGTCCACTTATGCTTTTTCTTTTGTATTCCTAATCAATATAAGCACAAATAGGATATTTAGAAAAGGATATAGGAGGAAAGAACAATACACAATTAGCCAACGACTTCATCTTGTACATTATTTATTCCAGATAAAAGTGTTCCCTAGTAAATACTGAAAGGCCTATTTACTGTTAATAAAATATCTGTTCATCTAAAACCAACTGTGAGTCCCACGATTTATTAAAAGCATACTTGTCCGACCTGATCAGTTCGGGATGAAGTAGGAAAACCATATCGATGAAGAGAACTGTTACACAATTAATCATCCGTACACCGTTTTTCATATACCTGCCTACAAGTTAAAATGTGCTATTATTATTATTGTTCCCTTGGGTTCCTAGTGGAATATAGAGCTTCAACTGCACGTCTCCACTGGTTTCTGTCTTCTGCTGTACTTTTCACTTGCATCCATGTTAGTCCATACTGTTTCAACTCCTCTTCACGCGATCTCTTCTATGTCACCCTTGGACGTCCCACTCACCGCTTCCCTTTCGGGTTCCACTCGAGCTATGGCCTGACGCGCGATGTCACCCAGTGGCCTCCTCAGCGAGTGTCCAATCCATCTCCACTTTCTACTGCATATTTGTTGAGCGATTGGTTCTTGTTTTGTTTGTTCCTATAGTTTCTTGTCGGTGATTCTTTCCGGCCATCTGATCTTCGGTATAGAACGAAGACAGTTGTTGATAAAGGTCTGCAACCTATTGGAAATATTCTTGGTGACCCGCCAAGTTTCTGATCCGTATAGCAAAACTGACTTGACGTTTGTATTGAAAATCCGTATTTTGTTGTTGATGCTGAGTGACGAAGATTTCCAGATTGGTTTCAGATTGTTGAATGTGTTTCTCGCCTTCCCGATTCTCGATTTGACATCTTCGTCCGTTCATCCTGTAGTTGAGACAATACTCCCTAGATAAGTGAATGAAGTAACATCTTTCAAATCTCTCCCGTTGATGGTGATTGGCACTGGATGTTGCTGCTGTTGTTGATTGGTTGGTTGGTTGGTTATTTTCATAACCTCCGTCTTGTCTATATTCACCTGGAGTCCTATCTTTGCTGCTTCTTCGACCAGTTTGTCGGTTTTCGCTTGTATGTCTTCGATTTTGTGTGATATCAAACATAAATCATCTGCGAAATCCAGGTCTTCTAGATTATTCACGTCGTTCCAGGATATCCCTGTCTTCTCGTTTCCCACTGTCTGACGCATAATCCAGTCCACCACAATTAGGAATATCATTGGTGATAATAAGCACCCTTGTCTGACTCCTGTGTTTACTCCAAACGCTTCGCTAAGTTTCCCGTTGTGGATCACTTGATATGTGCTGTTGTCGTACAGCTGTTGAAAAAGGTTGATGAATATTTGGGGTACGCCGTAGTACTCGAGTAGTTTCCAAATTACTTCGCGGTCAACGCTGTCGAAGGCCTTCTCAAAGTCTATAAAGTTGAGGTAGAGGTTTGATTGCCATTCCATGTTTTGTTCGATGATGATGCGTAGAGTTGCAATTTGGTCAGAACATGATTTGCCTTTCCTGAATCCAGCTTGTTCTGGTCGGAGTTCTGTATCTAGTGCGTATAGTATTATTCTATTACCGTGTGTTCCAAGATGAAATATGAGTCTTCAGGTGCAAGCCAATAAGTCACAATGTGGAGAGTCACTCTTGGGACATCAGTTTCCTAGTGTAATGTAGTTGTCAACAATTTACTACCTCACGTATCTAAAACAGATTAGCACTAGCGTTGGCAAAAATAATAAACCTTGGAAGAGACAGATAAGTTGTACTAATACCGTCAGTTGAAAAACTAACTCCTCGTTTATCAGTTGTAATGTCCTTATCATATTTGATATAAGTCTTACGAAACAGTCAACCATACAAAGACCATTTATAAAATTTCAGTAAAGGAAAATAAAAAGACAACAAAAATATAAGCATTATTCAAATGCACATAATATAATCAAGTTAATCATACATACAGATATATATGAATAATGATAGTATTAAATTTGATAAAGTTATTAGGATGAATTCGTTCAGTAACTGAGGTAAAAATTGGATAAAATTATCACCAAGTTGATAAAAACAATTGTAATAAACTTTTAATGGTTTCTGAAAACAGAGAAAAAATGCGAACATGTTCCTGCAACATGATAGATTTGATGAAAGTAAATTAAATCAGTTTTCATACATTTATTCCCTTTAATGAATTTGAACAAAGCAAGAACTACAGTTTTAGCAGAATAAAGTGGTACCATCTTTTATTTCGTTGCCTTCTCGTCAGCTGCTTACAGGGAAAAGGCATTATTAAATGTATCTACAAAAACAATTTTAACATACTTACACTGAGTTCATTTTAAACAAAAATCAATCGGTCAATATACGCATACACTAATAATATATATATATATACATATATATATAATATTAAACACTATAGAGCGAGGAGAATATGCTCTATAGAGAAATTAGAGGAAGAATTTGAGTTTCTTGAAAAACTATTAAAGAACAATTGGTGCCCTCAAAAGTTCATCCACAAGTATGGAAGATCTGAAGTCACAAATGTAAAACAAATCACAGTGGGAAAAAAGCCAATCTACTTTCAGCTTGATTATAAAGGTGAAAACATTGCAGTGATGATCAACAGAAGGCTGAGTACATCACTAGCCATAGCCTATCCTGCAGCTAAGCTCGTTCCCGTCTATCGAACAACTTGCTCTTTGATGCAATCAAAAATCGATAGATATCCTTCTTATGTCAAATCCAACTGTATATACAAATTTGCATGTATCTGCGGGAGCATTTACATTGGAAGGACAGAAAGAAGGGTATATCTACGATTTTCTGAACATGTACCAAAAAGCTTACATTTTAAGGGAACAAATGCTTTAAACAGTGCCATCGCCAGGCATCTCCTCGACACGAGTCATGAGGTGGACGTCGAAAAGTCGTTCAAAATTACAAATATACCAAAGAGCTCAATTCTCCCCAAGTTTGCTGAAACCATTTCCATCAAGCGCCTGAAACCTGATTTATGCGTTCAGAAAGAAGCGGTTATCAGTCTTTCTTTGCCCTGGTAACTGGATATTTTTCATCTCTCTTTCATCCGAATGCGAAATGCTGAAAAGTTTCCTTTGTGTATGATTATTATTGTTCGGAATTGTGTTTAATATTGCATATATATATATATATATATATATATTAAAAGTATATGCGTATATTGATCTAAGTGATGTAATTGAAGCGTAATGCAATTTATCTTAATTTTGATCTCTCAAACTCTCTCTCCCCTTATCTATTTGAACATGACCTGGAAAAACATTCGCACCTGTCTTTCTGCATGACTAATTCAATGTAGTTTGTTTATTTATCAGTCCTATATCTCTCAATGTAATTTCAAAAGTATATATATCCGTGTATGTAGAGTATTCAGCTGACGAGTTCTACCGAAATTTGATAAATTCATTAAATCCTGCTTTATTAACCTTTATTGCGTGTATATTGATCGATTGATTTTTGTTGAAAATGAACTCTGTGCAAGTATGTTAAAATTGTTTTTCAAAAGAATGGACACGGAACAAAGAGTACTCTTTACGAAAAATTCATTCTTTTGAAAATTCTAATGGGCATTTTTAATCAGTTAAGATTGTTTTTTGTAGATACATTTAATAATGTCTTTTCCCTGTAAGCAGCTGACAAGAAGGCAACGAAATAAAAGATTATTATTATTATTATTGTTCCCTTGGGTTCCTAGTGGAACATAGGGCTTCAACTGCACGTCTCCACTTGCTTCTGTCTTGTGCTGTACTTTTCACTTGCGTCCATGTTATTCCATACTGTTTCATCTCCTCCTCACACGATCTCCTCCATGTCACCCTTGGACGTCCCACTCGCCGCTTCCCTTTCGGGTTCCACTCGAGGGCTTGACGCGCGATGTCACTCAACGGCCTCCTCAGCGAGTGTCCAATCCATCTCCACTTTCTCCTGCATATTTGTTGGGCGATTGGTTCTTGTTTCGTTTGTTCCCATAGCTTCTTGTTTGTGATTCTTTCTGGCCATCTTATCTTCAGTATGGAGCGAAGACAGTTGTTGATAAAGGTCTGCAACCTGTTGAAAATATTCTTGGTGACTCGCCAAGTTTCTGATCCGTAAAGCAAAATTGACTTCACGTTTGTATTGAAAATCCGAATTTTGTTGTTGATGGTGAGTGACGAAGATTTCCAGATTGGTTTCAGGTTGATGAATGTGTTTCTCGCCTTCCCGATTCTCGATTTGACATCCTCGTCCGTTCCTCCTGTGGTTGAGACAATGCTCCCAAGATAAGTGAAAGAAGTAACCTCTTTCAAATCCCTCCCGTTGATGGTGATTGGCACTGGATGTTGCTGCTGCTGTTGTTGTTGGTTGGTTATTTTCATGACCTCCGTCTTGTCTATGTTCACCTGCAGTCCTGTCTTTGCTGCTTCTTCAACCAGTTTGTCGGTTTTTGCTTGTAAGTCTTCGATTTTGTGTGACATCAGACATAAATCATCCGCAAAATCCAGGTCTTCTAGGTTCTTCACGTCAGTCCAGGATATCCCTGTCTTCTCGTTTCCCACTGTCTGACGCATAATCCAGTCCACCACAATTAGGAATATCATTGGTGATAATAAGCACCCTTGTCTGACTCCTGTGTTTACTCCAAACGCTTCGCTGAGTTTTCCGTTGTGGATCACTTGACATGTGCCGTTGTCGTACAGTTGTTGAATAAGGTTGATGAATATTTGGGGTACGCCGTAGTACTCGAGTAGTTTCCAAATTACTTCGCGGTCAACGCTGTCGAAGGCCTTCTCAAAGTCTATGAAGTTGAGGTAGAGATTTGATTGCCATTCCATGCTTTGTTCGATGATAATGCGTAGAGTTGCAATTTGGTCAGAACATGATTTGCCTTTCCTGAATCCAGCTTGTTCTGGTCGGAGTTCTGTATCCAGTGCGTCCTTGATTCTCTCCAGGATGATGCGACTCAGGATTTTACTTGGCGTCGACAGGAGCATGATTCCTCGCCAGTTCTTGCAGAGTCCCAGGTCGCCCTTCTTTGGTAGTTTCACCAGGTAACCTTTCCTCCAGTCAGTAGGCACCTTTCCCTCTTTCCAGATCTTTTGCAATAATGGAGTCAGCATATCTGCCGTCGTTTCTGGGTCCGCTTTCAGTGCTTCCGGGGGTATTCCATCTGGTCCAGCTGCTTTTCCAGCTTTCAGAAGCTTGATTGCATTCATGACTTCAGTTTTCGTTGGAGGATTGGTGTCAACTTGCAGTTGTGTACGTGCTGTTGTTGGTATTACTGGACGGGTTGTAGGTGGTGGTCGATTCAAGAGTCCTTTGAAGTGGTCCGCCCATTGTTTAATCTGTCTTTCTTCTTTGGTAATTGGGTTCCCTTGGCTGTCTTTTATAGGTTTCACTTGTGTTGATCTCTTCCCGGATAGAGACTTGGTTATCTGATATAGTGTCCTCAGGTCCCTTTTGCCTGCTGCCTTCTCAGCTTCAGTAGCCAGGTTGTCGTGGAATTGTCTTTTGTCCTTCCTGGCACTCTTCTTCACTTCTTTGTCCAGTGCTGTGTAAGTTGAGTTCAGCGTCTCTTTCTCTTGTCCATCTTTGCATTGAATCATTTTTTCTTTCACCTTTCTCCTCTCCTCTATTAGTTTCCAAGTGTCCGTTGAGAGCCATTCCTTGTCTTGTTTCTTCTTTCTTCCTAAAACCGTTGAGCACGTTTCGTTGAAAATTACCTTCAGAGAGTTCCAATGGTCTTCCATGGATGATTCCTCAGTGGTGCCACGTAGTGTTTCCTGCTTCGCTCTGACAGTTGCAGTGAAAATGTCCTGTGTGATTGTGTCCTTCAGTTTTTGCGTGTTGAACTTGCATTGTGGCCTATCCCCAGGTATCCTCGAGGCTTTCAGCTTCACCTTGAAAGTCCCTTGTACTAGATAGTGGTCTGAACCCACATCTGCTCCTCTCCTCGATCTTGTGTCCAGTAGGCTCCGTCTCCACTTCCTTGAGATTGAAATGAAGTCTATCTGGTTTTTGGTGTGTCCATCTGGTGAAATCCATGTCGCCTTGTGTATATCCCTGTGTTTGAACACACTGCCACCAATCACCAAATCATTGAAGGCGCAGAAGTCTGAGAAGAGTTCGCCATTTTCGTTCATTTCACCGAGGGCCTCACGACCCATGGTGAGTTCTCTTCCTGTATTGTCTCCTCCCAGTTTCGCATTCATGTCGCCCATCAGGATTTTGATATCGCTCTTTGGGACGTTGTCCATTACTGTTTGTAGTTGACTGTAGAAATCCTCCTTCTTCTCATGTTCTGAGGCGTTTGTAGGCGCGTAGCACTGAATGATTGTAACCTTTTTTCCTTTTGAGTTGAACCTGGCTGTCATTATCCTGGAGGAGATTGGTTCCCACTGCATGAGAGCTTTAGCCGCTGTTGGTGACATCATGATGGCTACTCCCTCGGTGTGCTCGTGATTGTCCTCTGGGTGACCGGAGTAGATTATTGTCTCTCCAGTTGATAGTTGGCTCCTTCCACATCCGTTCCATCTGCTCTCGCAGATTCCCAACACTTCTATTTTATATCTCCTCATTTCTGCGGCTACCTGAGCAGCCTTCCCAGCTTCGTACATTGTACGAACATTCCACGTCCCCATCCTTATTTTTGCTTTCATCGAAAGAAGGCACATCGGCTGACTGGCTTCCCGAAGGCTTTCACCAGCCCGCGTCATTTCACTTCCCCGATTCCAGCGAGAAATAAGGTCACTGTTTGTAATTTTAGAATTTTGAATATATTTGTGCGTTGAAGTTTTAGTAGCAATTTGGTTAAGTTTTGGGGGTGGAGTTGCTAGCACCACGCCCCAACCCTCCCTCTTTATCCGGGCTTGGGACCGGCTAGAATACTAGTGACCTAGTAATCTAGGCGAGGTTGAAATAAAAGATGGTACCACTTTATTCTGCTAAAACTGTAGTTCTTGCTTCGTTCAAAATCAGTTTTCATCTGTATGTTCAACATACTTTAGAATGATCGAATATGAGTGTCATTCATCATTTACTTAGAAATAGTTGAAAATATATTTTTTTACTGAATGATTCCTAGATAACCAGACACAAACCGCAACACGTTAAGCATTACAGGAATAACAATAATAATAATATTGAGTGTCAAACGGGTGCACAATTTTCCGCAATCACATCAGTTCAAGACAACATAAATTAAAATACACATACAATGGTACTTAAATGAAGAAAGGTCTGTAGGTGAGAGAATAATTAAGTAAAGGATGAATACATTTGCACCACTGTGATTGATTTAAACCATTTTATTAATTGTCTAGCTAGTGGGTACTATTCCCCGACCAATAACTGCTACATTAACGTAGAAATCGGCTTTGCACACAGCAATAAATTATTTAGCTTCAATGGCTGGAACGTGTCCTACTATACCCGCAAACTCTTCTGGATAGCAGTTAGACTACAAGCGATTGTCATCTTTCGGTAACTTTCTTACCCTACAATGGGAGTTCGAGGTTGAATTCATACGAATGGCAAGGAGGCAAATGATCGCAATTAGGTATTTCCTTTAGGACGGTCGAGACTCCAAATGTCCATCGTCAAACAGGTCACGTGGCTAGTCTCAAACAGTTATCACCCAGGTTAATGCAGCCATGCAATACTTATCTGGATGTCACAGCAATACTAACCTTGAAGAAGCCTGATATTATATCTAATTTGTTATTTTTTTTAAAGTAATGAAGGCTATTGCAAGAACACTGGTTCTGGTAGGCTGCAAAAATAAAAAGTCGCTGAGAAGTCTCCATAAAGACTATGGTCAGTGATGGGCGACAAAAACCAAAGAAACCAAAAAGGCATCAGAAGTAGATGATACTTCTCGACTATCTAGGCTCATTACAGAAAAGGATTCTAAAAAATATGAATCAGTTAAATTATTTTGGAAAAGGATAGAAGTCTAATTTCTTAAAAGAGGCAACTGAAATATGGAAAATAATACATTTAGGAGCAGTTTGACTAGTCTGGGGCGGCAATACAGTTGCTCACCACTCAACAGCTGTTTGAATGAGATACACAAACCAGTCCTTTGACAATACCTGAAGTCTTGTGGTAAATGAATCAAGGAAGAAGTTAGAGTTTAATTTTTTCCACCGATAAAAATCTGTCATTCTATATACTTACAGTGCATGGATGTAAATTTATCCACTGACATATTATTCAAGTGCAATTCTTAAATAAGTGTCCCATAATTCAATTCAAACAAATATTAACGAATTTGGAGTAAACTGGTTTGGGTTTATTGTATTCATCTAGAAATTTATAGCAAACCCTAGAACAGCCACCCTATGTGTACACATACCACTACTTGGCTATCAAGTTTGAACTAAAACACACTTAATGGAAAATGGTCAGAAAATAAATATGCTTAAAAGAGGAAAATAATACTTCAACACTCTTTTCCTAATCTTTAGAATTGAAGGAAATAATAAACTGTTCTGAAACGAATTCAGAGGATACTGGCATATCAGTATATATATATATATATATATATATATATATATATATATATGGACAAAACCTACAGATAGGTTATTGAGGATAATTTGCCTTGTTGTTTATGCTAACCTAATGTAGTTTCTAACTACCTGATATAAGCAACAAGGATGAAACACCTGCGACTCACTATTTCTACCAAGACTAATCTTTTCAGTAAAGACAGTTATGAAATTTCACAACAATTCAGTATAAAACTGTTTACTACTGACAGAATTGTATGGATTATTTTCATCAATTCAGGGACACGCTCTAAAAACTCATTCATACAAAATATGACTTAAAGACTGGGGAAACTGAATGCGTCGTTTGAGTTGAGGGAAAGACAGCAGCCGAAAGAGTTAAATCCCAATCAGACGCCAGAGAGAAATTAGATGTACGGACACACCTACGTAGAAACATATCATGTGTTGTGGTGAATGAGAAGCAACAAGATAATATCAAATTTTGAAAACGTTGCTCTTATCTCAGTGTGGTTTGACTAGGGTAAAGAAAAATAAGAGGAAGTTGAAAGTACGTAACCTAGCCAACATAATTCAACAACGCAGCAGATCAAAATCCTGTCAAAAAAGCTAAAAGCTTGCTAAAGTTTATGTAGTGAGTTAACAAAGTGCAGATAAAATAAATTAAAAGTAGTAAATGAAATGTACAAATCTACAGACTACCAATTTTTTTCCTAGTGAATTTTATTAGTCTTAAAATATGACTGTTACTCCGAAGATTAGTAGATATGGGGCAATTTATTTCTGCTTCTCCAATTATCACACTACATTACAGTGCCTTTCAATGCACGTAATGTGGTTTCTCTGTAAGAAAAAGTGTTTTTCACTTGACACACAGCTGTGGAAAGAATCATCATGGCAACTTCAACTTAAGTTTTCATACAAATAATGTGACTGAACTCTTCCTTGTCAAAATGTGGTGAACCCATATGTATGTAAGATGAATGAAACATTGAGTTAATAAAGATATTTATCAACCACTTTTGCAACTTCATAAATAGAGTTATGAGAATAAATGCTTGTGAAAACCTATTATTTAACTGTGCGCAAACTAAATACTTTATTTAGTAAGAATATCTTGCAAGATTATCGTCAATGCTATTCCTATATCAACTTGCCCGTATTCGCATTAATTACCAAAAAAGGTGACAGTTTATTGGTGGAAATCTATACAGATAATAAGCCACCCTCATAAAGATTTAAATTTAACATTCTAATCAACCTAGTTACGTTTCATCATCACTACGTGAATTTCGACATCTTTTTACTTTCGTCTTACAAGATGAATAACCGACAGTTGACTGTTTTAAATTTCATGAGAGAAAAATTCATCAGTAGGCCGCATATACGCCTACATTCACCAGGTAAATAATGTTCAGTCCAATAACAATTAAAAAGCTATTGTAATGCCACATCCAACTTGATGATAAATGTGAACATAAACTACAACCCATACTTTTTAGGCATAGAAACCGAATAGGTTATCTAGCTGTACAAACCTATAGATACTAAGTGGATGAATAACTTTACAAATGAAAGCCTAAATAACATAATACTAACTCAGTTTTCAAAATGCAGGTGCTTTCGAGAAACACTGTTTCTTAACTCCCACATAACTCGAATGAGATTATGATAATTGAGATTTCAATTACTGAAGTTGTTTTCAAGCTATTCAACAGAGGTCCTTTATACTGACCTACACAAAATATCTATGCAGATAACCTAACACAGGATGAAATCTAATTAAATCTGCATGGGGCATTATGATCCAGTCGCCTGCGGAAGCCAACCTAATATATCAGTTGAGGTCTAATACCACGCCTACTACTGATATTCTAATAAAACAAATTAAGATTCGAGTTTGAAATTGAAATAATTCAATATGCTTAATTTTTGTAGGAAATATAACACGGTGACATTGCATAAGTGTTTAGAAAATTACGTAATCTGAGAGGCAAACTTAAGTAAAATAAATATTGCATACATTTGGTTCTCTTCATAAGTTTGAATAAAGAAAGAAAGATTAGATTTGAAGGGAACAATAAAAGATGCTTCCCTGCAGGTAAGCTCGTAACGCTATACAGCTTCACATGCTCTATAAGCCAATCCATACTGGATACGCATCCTACTGATTTTACCTCCAACTGCGTTTATAAATTGACATGCACTTGCGGGAGCAAGTACATTGGAAGGACAGAAAGAAGGGCTTTTATCTGGTTTTCAGAGCATATTCCAAGAAACTTATGTTTAATAGGAAGCAGATATTCACAAAGTGCAATTACCAGACACTTTGTGAATACGGGTCATTGCATCGAGATTTCAAAATATCAAGCATACAAAGGACAGCAAATTTACTACGATTTGCTGAAGCAACAGTAATCAAGCACTACAAACCAAGCTTATGCATACCGAAATAGAGTGCAATCAATCTCTCATTCCTTTGGTAACTACATTTTGATTAAATTGATTAGTCATGCAAATTAGTGATTTTAACTCACTGAGCAAGTTTTCAGTTTTATGAACTATAACCTTCTTGAGCTGCCAAGTAATCCCAGCTATTAACACTGTTTACTGGATTTTCTGTTTTCTATCTTCTCCTCTCCCACCCCTACTTTTCTTTTTTGAAAGAATATTAACTGATGGTAAGTTAAACCTAAGTTGTAATGCCTGTATTTCGGATGCATTGATTTTATAATGTTTTCTTTACTACTAATCAAGCATTGAGGTGTTATTGTCACTATTTATAACCATTTTAATTTTAAGTAGCTTCCAAGTGATGAGAACCTGCGGAAGAGAATGATATCATTTTATACTGCAAATCTGATCTTTCTTTCTTTATTGAAAAATGAATATTACATATGAAGTTACGTTAAAATGAAACCAGTGAGGATGAACTGTGTAATATTTGACTACTTGCGTAAAAGTTACACTATAGTAGTTCCATTGTGGATGAAATTTATTTTGATAAAGTCTCACAGTGTTATACAGTAATATTTACCGATGACGTTTCGAGCACAATTTATTGTTCATAATCGTATCATTTCACCTTGATATGATTATGAGCAATAAATTGTGCTCGAAACGTCATCGGTAAATATTACCGTATAACACTGTGAGACTTTATCAAAATAAATTTTACCCATAATGGAATTATACTCTACCACAGTGCACAAGTTCTATTTTTATATCAATTACACTGTAGTAGTCATTTTTAAACAGTCGGGCATTTTGCCAATAAACGTCGCGTTTACGTGGATTTAAAAACAGAGATAACTAAGGTCTACTCCAGTAGTCTTAAGATCCACCCGAAACAAATAGGGTATTAGTAATGGAAGATGTTCATATTCAACTACGAGTACTGCTGTATTTACGTAAGAGAAGTGTCAAGGCTAAAGACTTCCAAATAACTGTATAAATTTCTATTTACTTCAATCCTTTTAGACAATCACGTAATACAATGCATAGATAGTTGTTTTTTTATAACCTGAATATTTTGTGTGGCAGTAACTACCTAATTCCACTAAGCACATTGAACTTAAGATATCATTACACACAAATCACACTATTTTAATCAGTAAACGTAATATTTAACATCATACATTTGTATACAGTGAAAATGTCACTATATTGCCTGACAGCCTCATAAAAGCTTAGGGTATCTCGTTCTTAAGTTATCTGTGAAGGAAGTACTTTTTATCTTAAATTAACCTTGACTTTCACCCATTTTTTCTTTGACGGCCTGCCATTACATTGATGATGATAATAATAGCAATAACACTAGTTGCAGGTTATGTGTTACTAGCATCCGTTTTTCTGGACAAACTCACTTAGTATTTCGGTTTTGAGATTGATATCATGAAGTTAGCAGCAAAATCCTCCACCAACCTTCACTAACAAACAGAAAAAATACCATGAAATAAAGTTCTTAGTCCGAAATTTTGTAATGAAAGTGGACATTTCTGCTGATATGGTTCACCAAAAAATAAATTAAATTGCACTAACTTAAACTAACAGTGAGTGGATGAATCTATGAATAGCGACTTATCATAAAAGTAGTCGCTCTCTTATCTAGTGTTTACTAAGTAGACCTTAAGAATTAGCTACCATAACACCGAGAAATATCAATTTGCAAACAGCGTTTTCTCACTTGAAACAGTACATAGTTTTTTATTATCTGCGTTAGCAAAGTTACTATGTCTGTAACACTGGGGACTAACTAAATGGTTACGCAGTACACCGCTATATTGGAGCATAAGAGCATAACCTGAATCCCTGCTAACTGCAGTTTTGCGAATCTTGATATACCATACCCCCATACGGTGTGAACATGAAAGGTATTGTTTTAATTACTTAAACAAATGAAAAATACATGAAGGATAAACTTCTAAACTACATTTTTGCCTTGTTTTGCACTTGAAGAATAACGAACACCCACTAGCTCAATATTTTCATCTGCTAAAAGTGTAGTCTAACTACATATAGAAAGAGGACAGTAAAAACTATCTATAATCTTATGATAGAATGCATTTAAACTGACTGCTTCTACACTTTTATTAGCTCAACCATGAAACAATTAAGTCCAGTTGGTGCAATTGAAGCCCATTATCCCAGCCAAAAAATCGCTCAATTATATAAAAGCCACTTTGTAACAAGCAGACAGAAAAATCAAACACCATCCCAATACCTAATACTTTAAAACTATATTTAATTATTATTTTTCGTTGCCAACGACCAATCTAATAGATCTAGTTTTTCATAAGGTATTTAAAATAATAATCCCAATAATAAACATATATCTCAGCAACTGTATACATCATTGTATAGAGGAATGAGAAGTGTTTTATGATAAAGCTAATAGCAGCACACCCACCTGATCAAACTTTAACAGGTGAAACCAACTTAAGGATAATCAAGTGCAAAATGGTGACTTATAGACATGCATAGAACAATACGTTTCTGATAAGTCAATTGCTAATTATAGCACGAAAATTGCTATAGAATATGAAGTGAGATATACGTAAAGCGTAATATAAAACACTTCGGTAAGAATTTAGGTGATCGATTGTAATAATTATTTATGCGAGCCCCTGCTAACTACGGCTCAGAGACATAAAAAGTAGTTCTGCTAAAGCCATTTTCATGCATGAGAGGATTGTAAGAAACTGACGAAGAATGAGGCTCAGTAGCACTGTACGGAAACCGATATCAGCAAAACGCAATTAAGCGGTCATTGAGTTTCAGAGCTGAAAAGCTTCAGCCCTAGAAAAATTGAGAATATTTTAGAAGTAAGAACTAGAAGAGATATTCAAGATTTTTAATAGATAGTTTTTTTCTGCTAATTAAGAGCAAACGTTTAGGAAAAACAGATGAAATGATGACGAAAATTATATCTAACCCTTGTCAAACTTGAAATTAGGAAGCGACAATAAAGGCATTGATGTTCAGGGGATTATAACTCATTGAAAAAACAAAGCAAATAAATGACAGCCATCTAATCTAGTTATACGCACACAGTGCAGATGAATGATAATTTGATATATTTACTTAGCATAACGAAAGATCGATCTTGCTTTATTACATCTTAGTTTCGAAAATAAACAGTACTGTATTCATTCTACTAGTCTCCCCAATTACTTTTGGTAGCCTTTATGTGCTCTCGGAAGCATAGGGTCAGGTATTCTACAACAGCACCACATATTATGTAATTATTGTATCAAAACACTGTAAGTTACGCTCACATTCGAATTATTGGTGTGGAAAGTGGGGATTTATTGAAAAGTGATGGAAAGAAGATACGGCAAGAAACCAGTGAAAACCAGATGAAATTAAATCATAGAACTTCAAGGGCACTAAACTTCCGAAGACATTCAGGATGCAGGGATATAAAAAAGTCAGTGGTATAATTTACTGTAGACATATCTACCGAGAAGTTAAACCATGGTTACAGGTCACAATATCACTTTAATTTGTTGATCTGGTGTATTATAATTAAACCCTACTTAAACTTACTTCACCATGTCATATATAATAATACTTTTGTCAATTCATGATGAACTTAGTAAAATACACAAATCACTTACTGTTCACGCTTAAACTGCAAAGAATGAACTATCTCCGGGTTCTTCTGCCTTATGTTCCATAAATGAGCAACGTCATCACCACATATGGAAACCAGACCACCCTTTATGAATTAAAAATAAAGTTTTCATTAAAATTGCACGTTTATCAATAGTGGGCTCCACATCCTACACTATTAAAAAAAATACGCCGTAACTAGAACTAATCACGCTGTAAGATAGTTACTAGGCCAATTAATTACACTTAAATCAATAAAAAACAAATAATAACAAATTATAAACTCCAGAAGTAAACACTTGCTGTCCTCCTTAATTGTCATTTTTGTATTCAGAGATAAATACTGCTATTCGGTGCCCATGGGGACATCAAAATGATTGTACATCTAACTTACACTACTGCGTTAGTATTTATAATTGCCGATAACCAGTACATTTCATGTCGTTAGTGTAAAACTCAATTCAGACTGTTAGAACTTAAAAGACAAAATGCGGCCAAAATTATCCTTCGTCGACCCTACTTGCAAGCCGCTTGTTATGTATTTATCTTGTATGCGAACGTGAACTTTACAAAAGCCCAAATTGACTGCCATCTGAAAACGTTAGATAAGTACATTTTCTACTTATGTAAACACCGTTCCACATATAATCTGACATCCCAAAGAAACATATAAGAATAACTTATAGCCAGTAAAACCTAGTAAACGAATGCCATTCATTTAGTTCAGACGAGAAAAAATTTTAGAAGTTGCGTATGTTTAATAATTACGTCGAACTCACCTCATTAACAAGGAAAAATATCTGAAAAACAGAAGATGCTGACGGGTGACATATATTGTAGTCCACTCCTGGTCTTCCAAAACTATGTGAGTATTAAATTTCATTGTGAGCAACTTACATTCTGATACACCCAGACTTCGTTCCAACAGCAATAATTCGCTGCACTGGGTCGAAAGCGATACATGTCGGTTGGTAAGGAAAACCATGTGAAGATATCTAGAATGCAAAAATTGTAGGATATTAACAACACAAAGAAAAAATGTCGCTTATATTAAAAATTCGAGAGAAAAATTACCTTTCCGACTTGGAAATGATCACTCTTTAGGTATTCTTCTATGTCAATTGCAGACTTCGTTGAATTACTGGACTGACATGAGCTAATATTCCACGAACGAATTCCATCTATAACTTTCAAAAGCTTTTTCGACTTCGCTGCCATAGGAAATGGAGTTTAGCGGTTCAGATTTCCAGGCAAATAATAAAATGGTTTCGGCATCATACGGAACCCAGCGCCAACAAAACCCTAAGGACTGTGCAAATAACTGATGTATTTAAACAAATAATGTAAGCATAGAGTTACTGTAACAGTTCGAGTTTACAAATCAGTCATATTCGTCGCTAATGAAGTACTTCAATTATTATTCTTGGAAAACACAAAAACTCTTTAAAGGACATACTGTATTGGCGAAATCCAAGGCGTGTACCGGAAAATCATATTCAAGCCTAATTTTAAGAAACTGGGTTTGAGATTAAATTAATCCGGTCACAACCTCAAAGTAGCCGTAGTATCATTAGAAGTGATACTACGCAGCTTAAAGGTAGATATATTCCGAAAAATCCTGGTGGAATGGTGGTCACTGTGGCAGAATCCCGGTCACTATATGTGCTGAGTTGAATAGCTGAGAAGTATAGAAACCCACTGAACTGACTAGAATTATTATAGTGAAAATCACGCCTTTTTAGCGTCTTCTCTATAATATGATGGATAGATTGCACTTTCTCTTCTATGGTGCTTTGATTACCACACGAAGTTTTCATCCAAAATGACTGAATCCTCACTAATTCCGCGATGTGTTTTTACTCACTGGGTCGGTTAGAAGTATTAAATCTACAAGGTATGCCCAGCTTCTAACGCATATATTATCTCAAATAGCAGCGGTATACAGCTGCTTGTCAGGACCGATAAAGTACGTCATCAGTCCATATAATGTCCTCCGCAAGAATGTTGAGTTTATTACAACTGGGTGATTAACTAATGATCGAACTTTTTATAAAAGTGCAATTTCATGATAATAGACAGGGTTACCACAGGTACCAAAATGACATGCATTATAGCAAAGCAGATACATGCTTTTGGATGGCATGAGGCTCACTACCAACGGTCTGACTGTTAAAGTTTGACCATCAGAATAATAATTTAAGTTCGACTAACTGCAACATACATCATACAACATGGCATGAGCAAGCTATTATTGGTGCTGCACGACTGGCTTTAGGCAAGAAAGAGTTACTAATTGTAGAAATAAGCTGAAATTTGATAATCAGTTGAGATGAGAGGGGTATGCTCTAGCACACCCAGGTGATAAACCAAAAGGTTATATAGGATATATGGATGATTTTATCAGACTTGAAGTTTGAACAGCCAACAGTGTGGAGCATCTCGGCCTGTGAGACGTCTGACAAAACAATGTAGTACATATGAAATATCCTTTTATCATGATTCAGATGTTGATGTCCTGAGAGGTAGGGGCAGAACCTTGATCTACTTCACCACTATCATAAATACTGATCACAATGGGTAGGCCTAGTTCCTTTAGGAAAGTTTCCGTCAGCACTGAAACATTTAGACCACTGGAGATACTTTGAGAAACCTCATTAAGTGTGTCAACAATGTCATTACTCTACTGGCTTGACTGAGTATCACCCCACTAATTGTAGCTTTTTTGTTCACAGCTGTGATAGTTTAATGATAAGTTGTATTGTATACATGACTTTTTAGTGAAATTTGTCATTAAAAATTCTCCTTTATGATGCACTTCAACTCCGCTACATATGCTGCGATTGTGGCAGGAAATATTGCAGTCTAGTAGAATAAAGGAGGCAGTAGGTTCAAAGGTTAAACGTGAATTTGTGCATTCCCATTACATCATGCTACTTTACTTGTCCTATTTAATAAAATGCTATTGTGTTCACTGGTTGTAAGCATCTATCGCATGATTTCAGCATTATCTTTTATTTTCACACGCGAAACACAGTCCACTCTTTGTTTTAAAGCACTAAGGATTATCACCATGATCACACCGTGAAACATTTTAGTAAAGCTGTGTTTTGAACAGAATTTATTTTGAGGAAAGATTTAGCTTCCATATGAAACCGATTTTACAAACATAAATTGGGCTCATACGTGAAAGTTTATCATCTTAATCGCAATAAGACAACGCTGTCTGGGAGTCTGGAAGAAAATGTGTAGGCCCATATGGAATTGCATTTGACGTGGAAGAATCGAAGTGAATGAGATGATTAACATTTTTTATTCCTGTAGCACGCCTATCTTAATTACTTACCGTAAGCATCACAACGTATCTCCTAATTGTTTAACTTTTGCCTCCCTCATCTCAGGTCATCAATCTTCGTAGATATTCCATAAGGTGTTATATACATTGTCTACAATGAGCCATTCGGTGTATCTGCATCACACAAAGTTGTAGATGCAAAGCCTTGAATTAGCTTGCATAAGATTGCACTACACTTAGTATGCTGATGCAGTGGCATGCAAAAGTTGTACATGTTCCTGTGAGGTAAACCTGTAAAAATATTCCTCATATAATGAATACAATAATTATGACAACCGTTCGTCACTATTTTATCATTGCGCTCATACATGCCTATGTATACGAAATAAGTTGTTCTCGTTGTAACACTTTTCGAAAATACGTCCAATAAATCCCGATACTTCTGCCCAGTACAGTGGTCTACGAAATACTTTTTCAAATAAGAGCAGTTGTACAGATATTATTAAAGGTGGAATTTATCAGTTAACTCAGTAATTCGAGTGTAACACGGCACCAGAAGCCAACAAAGTATCGCTGGTGTTCAGAAATTTTTCTGACACAATTACAGTTTATGAACTAATCATTCGCGAAGTATGGAAGTGCCACTGTGAATCATGAGAACGAAAGGCTGGTGTAATGCGACAGCCTAAAGAGACGCACCTGCATATATGCATACGTGTGTCATTTCATGTATACCCTAGGTTATTTCAAGAAGACATTTCTTTCAATCGACCCTCCGCTGTAAACCCACTTTTCATATGCGTAGTGACTTGGTGAGCCTCCTACTTTGCCTTTAATTACGGAGTGTACGTAGTTTTAAAGAATGCTAAGTGAATTTTCATTTAACTGGTGATCTTGCCTCACATATCTTAACAGGCGTCATGTTGGTTGACACTAATAAAGGAACATATAGTAAAATAAAGTGACTGAGATCTTTAAGCACTTCGTCTCTTGTTAATTTCATGGGTCCAAACTTATAAACTTATGTACATAATTTTTGTATCTTGGTACACAACAACATCTAGAAGCCTACTGTATTTAATAGACCTATTTTTACTTCGTCAGTAGCTATAAACGGTGAGTCAGCTTGTGTTGTGGTAGTAGGAAAGACGACTCAAAATGCTTTGTCAATCTGAAAATTTTCTTGTTGGTGCAAGCACATTTACTTTATTTTGCGAAAGATAATATTTTACAAAGAAACTTCAAGGGATGTTCACCTTTATTTAGTAATTCAAATAGAAAAGTAAACGAGATGTCAATAAATTAATCAAAAGACATGATTATGAGTGAACCAGTATTTCAACACACTTATTCTGATGTATTCGAATCACCCAACATGAGTTACAGAGGAACATTATTCTCACAGTAAGAACCATTGTATTTGTTGACGTTAACGTCTGAATGATATTCCCACAGTTCAATTCGGCATTAGCAACAGAACAATATATGTATTTGAACATTCTAATTCATGTCGTTCAATATAAACCGAAATCACACGCTCAGTGATTGGTTAAAGAATTTAAAATATAGTGATATAAATAGCTATTTGGTCACTTGAAAATATACCTTGACTCCCGTGGCTTGCCTTCTGCTGTTACAGTAGTTTCAGTAGACTTCCTAACAGTCATCTTCGAGTTGCCCCGCCTGACTTAGTTTTAATTCAAGATATGAATATACTAGTCAGCTGACTTCAATTATCTGTGCATTCCCATTTCCTGTTACTTCTTTGTAATTATTCATCAAGATATAGCTTAAATGAATAAAAAGTTGCCATTTCTTCTGAATGTATATCTGTAGCTGTTCGTTTGCAAATTACTTTAGAAATATAACATTTTTGATGATTTTATTTTCTATGCATCAGTATTTCACGTAAGTATCTCTTTCAAATTTCCCGGAGAGTTATTTAAATTGACTACTGCATCAGTATTTTTCGTTATATACTGTGGAAGCAGGCGATTCGACAAAAGAATTAGCCACAGCATTCATCACCCAGTGCTGAATGCTGACCCTCACTGTCTAAGTCAATTTGTTTATTTGAAGGCTCGCGGCCAAGTATTCACACCATCTGGCATGTCATCATGTTACGTTCGGTTGCCCGTACACGACACCTAGCTACTTAACCAATCACATCCAACCTCGCCTAGATTACTAGGTCACTAGTATTCTAGCCGGTCCCAAGCCCGGATAAAGAGGGAGGGTTGGGGCGTGGTGCTAGCAACTCCACCCCCAAAACTTAACCAAATTGCTACTAAAACTTCAACGCACAAATATATTCAAAATTCTAAAAATACAACAGCGAGTTTGGTTCCGAAATATTCTCCACATTCTCCACAATCAATCCGGTGTCTTGCTTTTTCCATATTCAACGCGTAACGAATACTAAGGGAGTTGTGAATATAAGATTCTGAGGTTGGTATACATCGTGCTATCCCTGAACTTCAACGTAATTAGCCTCTAAAATACCATCCTTAGCCAAAATTTGCGCTTAGCCTACTGGATATGCCAAATGATAATTGTGTGAATCGCATGGTTATGTGTTCTTCTGCACAAACAATCCATCCATCCTTGAGAACAATACCGAACAAAGATAGTTATATAAATTCATCCATCCATGCAAAGGAGGTTGGTTAGTTCATGCCTGACACTACTTTCATCACTTAAAGTATGTGCTAAATATGGTATATTATACTTAGACGTACATGCATAAATTCTTCTGAAAAGACTTCTTGTTTTACCTAAGGAGACACAAGGTTTGAGCTGCGGATAGGGTGGGTGCTCAGAGTCTGACAAAATTCCTCTAGCGTATCTGTTGCATGAAATCAAGTGCCTATCAGTGACGGTGTCAACGATATGGCCCAATGAGATACCACTCGTACTACTGACAGTCTTCAGAGTTTGACGAAGTATGACATAGACGTTTTTAAGCAATCCAGGAAGGAATAAGGGTGAGCAGTAAAGAAAAATAGGTAAAAGACACGAGTTGACAAACTGTAAGAGGAGCCATTGGGTTATGCCTGAGTGCCTTAACTTCCTAATGTTAAAAGTCAGACGAAATATTCTCTTAGAAATCGCTAAGACATGGAAAGACCAAGAAAGGTCAGAAGAAAGAATTAATCCAAGAGACTTGCTTTCTATATCACTATCATCGATTTTGCGAAGGTCATGGGAACCAATGGCTTCATTTAACTTTCGTTTACATCGGAAACTGAAATTAACATTCTGACGCTTGGAAGGATTAAGTTTAAGGCCGTTAGACGAAGACCATTTGCTAATTTCTGATAGAAAGTTGTTAATCTTAATACAGCTAAGCTGAGAGTTAACAGACATTGAAATAGTTAGATCATCGGCATACTTAACAAAGTTCACTTCATCAGAGTGAGGCAAGTCATGCAAGAAGAAAGTAAACAGAAAAGGAGAAAGGACAGCGCCTTGAGGGACACCAGCCTCAGTAAGCAACGAAGTGGACGACTTTCCCTGACATACAGTGTACTGCTTTCTTCCTGAGAAATAAGAACGCAGCCATTTGACAGCCCAACAGTCAGTTTGAGTTTCAGCAAGCTTGTTTAACAACATGTCCCCAGGTATGGAGTCGAAAGCAGATGTGTATTCTAGGAAAGTGCAGCGAACAAACTGAGCCCTCTTTTCTAAGCTGGAGACAATGTTATGATACAAGACTGCAGCTGCATCTAAAGTACTTCTACTGTGTTTGTAGGCGAATTGTTTGGGATCGTTTAAGGCTTTAAGTGAAGGTTGAAGATTAAGTAAGAGCAACTTTTCCATAGCTTTCAGAAAAGGGGAAGTAATAGCAATGTGTCTAAATTTAAAACATGTTGCAATAGACGACTTAGGTATAGGTGCAATTTTAATGTCCTTCCAAACGGCTGGCACGACACTTTTGGAAAAATATACGTTAAATGTGTCCATGACAGGATAACACAGGATATCTGCACACTTTTTAAGAATAACACTAGGCAAACCATCTGGACCCAGGCTACAAGTAGGGTTCATAGACTGGAGACATTTTAGAACATCATTTGTATTGAAACCAAGGAAGCAGGTTTCAGTAACACTTGTAACACTAGAAAGTTTGGTAATTGTGAGAGGATGTATGGAAGACTTGTTTAGTGTGCAAACATGAAGGGAATGAGGAATACTATTCATCTGCCTACCACCAGTAATTTCTTTGAAATGTTTCCATATATTAGACGCTTTTGTTCAGGATATAAACTTTTGGTTGTAAATTGAATTCAATCTGCACATTTCAGACTTTATTAGGATGTTAATTCTTCTCAAACCATTATTATCCTTCATTTTATGTAACTTTTCTTTTCACCTGAGAAGCTTCTTAAATTGAGGGGAGGAGAAACGGTCAAATCTGATGAAGAGCGTTTCTCTGGATCAACAGGTGTCAAGACAAAATTTGAGATAACATGTAATATTAGGGATAGTGTCATCAAAAGAGTCTTCATTAAACAAGTCCCGCCTTGTATCCTTCAGTATGCTCCTAAGATTCTGAACATTCTCCTTAGAGTTACATCCATGCACAGTTTCTTTGGAAAGGTGTGCATAAGTTCTCTTATGTAACTTTCCATAAATTTTAGGTTAAACCCTTACAATACAATGATCTGAGTTAAAAAGTGAGGCTCTTCTACAAGCTTTGTATATTCCGCAGTCGTTTATAAATACAAGATATGACAAATTATCCAGTCTGGTGGGAAAGTTGCCAACATTTTCATGACATAGCACTGCGACAAAGCTGCAGTCACATGAATTAAAATCACCTGTCGCTATGAACAATGAGTTTCCAAAGGAGGCGGCAGTGAAAATAGTGAATTCATCAGCAAGCATAGATACTTCTAAAGTGCTACAACAAGGTGTGACATAAATGTTCGTTATATAAATGAATTTGTACTTAGATAGGTGTTTAGGTCGACATTTGACAATTATACAGTCAATATTATCATTTGAGAATTTAAAACAGACGTTGTTGGCAACAGACCACTGAGAATTGATAAAAGCAGAAACACCACCACCTCGCTTCTTCCTTGAACTGCTTCGGTCTTGTCTGAACATATTGAAACCGTTCAGTAAGATTAAATTGTCATCATATGAATCTTGTAGTCAAGTTTCTTGAAGCGTTATTACACCTGCATTACGGTAAATATTTGAACATAATAGATCATCCCAAGTAATTAATCTTGTTCGACAATGACCTGCAATTTGTGCTCATAATTACAGGAACAGTCATCTGAAGCATTGGAGTACACCCACTATGATGCTTTTCCTTAAGGTTATTATATACTCGTAAATCATCAGGGTGAAAACATTTTAAATAGTCGCGAGAGTAAGCAATACGATTTGGACACATAATTCAACAATTAAAAAAATAAACCCAAGTAATCAGATGCAATATACGTGATGGAAAATTTTGATAGCCCAAGGCTTGGGCAGGCCACAGGATCAGAATCCAATGATGAGTGATGGATGCTGCGGTGAATAATTCAGGGAATTACCTAGCGCAACAGCTCAATCCCCGCTAGTGGATTTGTGGGGACATAAAGACAAAACCAGCTGGAAGTAAAAATCTAATGGTTTAACCATCGGTAGAAAGTTTTCCGATCGGCTTCATGTAGTGCCTACTGGTCGTCTACCCATGCTAGTACAGTGTCTGTACATCACAATCTTTGTATTTGGCCGTTGGATCTCGCGTTTCATTTTCTTGTTCTCCAGTGCTCGTCGCACTCGAAAACGAAATCAAGAATGCCAAAATCCTCGTCGAGGAAAGTGTACGAAAAACATCGTTTGAATAACGGTATACATCTACCAGACAGAAAAATGATGCGAAAAATAGAACATCGAGAAAAATGTTACGTAACACATAGAGTTCCAAAAGAAATTTGACTTATCTTGCGTTATGCAGTCCAAAAAATTGACGAACTTCAGAAAACACATACCGCTAGCGCGATAAATTGTGTGGGTCGCATCACTCAGTTATGTGATATAAGTGTGAAGATGTTCTGGGAATCTCAAAATTCGTCCAGAACCCATTTAGTTTGAGAGCTCGCCAGAAGATTTGGAGGCCTTCGCCATGCTAGTGATTTCTTCGAGGACTAGCGGATATTCGGTTACTTGTATATTATTGAGAATGATCCACTCTAGGCTGATGGGATTCCATTCTAAGTAGGACTCTTTCAGACAGTGGGTGCCTAAAGAGTCTTCCCTGCCGTTTTTCACCAGGGCAAAAAATTTATCCATATTTTGAATTACTTTATATGGTCCGTCATACGGGGGTTCTAGAGGGCGACGCACAGAGTCACGAAGAACAAATAAATTTGAAGAAGTTTTCAAACATGGCTGAACAAAGACGTCCATGAACTGTAGTCGGAGAGGAGCAGGTTCAACGAACAGAATGCTTTTGTAAGGCTGCTGACATACAAGGCGTGATCTACAGCTGGTGGGAAGCTAGAGGGAGAAACAAACTCACCTGGCAGTCGTAGTGTCATGCCATATACTAGCGGGGCGGTAGTATAACCAAAATCAGTTTTAAAGGCGTTTCGTATCCCTAGGAGAACTAACGGAAGGCATTCAGTCCAATGGGTGTTGTTTGCAGCTGATAAACCAGCTTTCAACTGTCTGTGTAGACGTTCTACCATACCAATAGCTTGAGGATGGTAAGCTGTTGTTCGAAAACGCATGCAACCTATGAATTTAGTCAGGGCGAAGAATAAGCCGCTTTCGAATTACCGCCTGTGATCAGTTGTTATGGGAGATGGGCATCCAAAGTTTGCGACCCGTCTTTCTACAAAGACGCTCGCGACGGTTTCAGCAGATACATCCTTGAGGAATACTGCTTCAGGCCATCGTATCAAACGGTCAGTGAAGGTTAAGATATGGACATATCCATGAGATTCTGGATGTGGTCCAACCAACTCTACATGAGCGCGTTCGAAACGAGCATCAGGGATAAAAAGATACCAAGAGGGCTTTTGGTGTGTCTCACCACCTTGCACTCTGGGCAAGCAAAGCACGCTTATGCCCATTTCCTTACTTCTTTATTAATACCAGGCCAACGAAACCGACTAGTAATGAGCTTGAGGGTAGTTCGAATACCTGTGTGGGATAAGCCATGCAACGTATTGAGGACGTTGTGCAGAAAGCTCTCAGGCACGATGGGGCGGGGAGCACCCGTGGAAATGTCACACAGAATAGTATCTCTTCCTATGCCTGTGGGTTTCTCGGTTAATTGCAGTAACGTTTTCGACAACTCATCTTGAAGCTCGGCATCTTCTTTTCGAAGGTGAGCCAGTCTCACGAGGTCTATGCCGTCTATTTGGATCGGGGAACTTATGCGCGACGATGCATCTGCCACAGTGTTGTTCACTCCGGGTATATGGTGAATATCCTATGTAAACTGTGAAATGTAGTCCAGGTGTCGCGATTCTCTGGATGAATACTTGTCTGAAGTTGAGTTCAGAGAGTACATCAGAGGTTTGTGATCAGTGAAAATTATGAATTCACGACCATCAACTGAATGTCGAAAGTGGCGTATAGCGCTTTACATAGCCATATGTTCTCTTCCAAATGTGCTGTACTTCGTTTTAGCTAATTGAAGGCGCCTCGAAAAAAGGCGAGTGGTTGCCACTCTTTGCTAACTAGTTGTTGCAGAACTGCACCGATTGCAGTGTCTGATGCATCAACCGAGAAACTTAACGGTGCTGTTGGATCCTGATAATTTAGAAGGATAGCATTCCGAATAGCTTTTTTAACCTGAGTTAAAGCATTTCGAGCAGACGCGTCGGGTTCGATAGACTTATTATTCCCTCGCAGAAGGTCTGTAAATGGCTGAATCAGAGAGGCACAGTTAGGATTGATCCGTCTGTAATAACTTACTAACCCACCAAAAGTGCGAAGACTTTTCAATTTTTGTGGCTCTGGAAATTTAGTATCGCCTCGAATTTAGTACCCAGTGGGTGAATGCCGTTGCAGTCAATAGTGTGACACAGAAAGTCGAGTGAGTCAACGTCTATCTGACACTTTTGGATATTGATGGTAACAGAATGTAGGCGTAACCTTTCAAATGCCAAGTCCAAGTGTCTAAGGTGAGTTTCCTTGTCTGAACTGGCAATGCGTATACAAAGTTGAGAGCACGAAATACTTCGTCGATGAAGCTTTGGAATGTTTGTGTTGCATTCCGGAGGCCGAATGGCATACGTAGAAATTCGAAAAGTCCGAAAGGCGTGATGATAGCCGTTTTCGGGATATCTTCTGTTGCCATCGGGATTTGGTTATACACTTTAACCAAGTCGATTTTAGAGAATATAAATGCATCAGATAACGTTGCCGTCAAGTCGTGTATGTGAGGCAATAGGTAGCAGTCAGGGGTTGTTTTGGCATTCACTTGCCGATGATCACCAGTGGGTCGCTAATGGTTGTTGTCCTATTTTGGTATCATATGCAGTTGGGATGGTCATGGGCTATTTGATGGTCGAATGATGCCAAGGGTTAACATATGGTCGAATTCATTTCTAGCAATTCTCAGTTTGTCAGGGGCCAGTCGTCGTGCTTTGGATGTTACGGTTTGTCCTGAGATTATGATGTGGTGCATAACATTGCTGGTTATGCACAGGATATCGTTAGATGGGCAATTAAGTTCCGGATATTTGTCAACAATCGGTTGAAAAGTTGGGTCAAGGATTGCTTTCATCTTAACGAGTGACAAGCTGGGACCTATGTAGGTGATGTCTTTGATAGACAGACTAGTAGTATTGTCAATCAGTCGTTTTCGGCGGACGTCTATGAGTAAATCATGATGATTAAGTAGGTCCGTGCCAATAATGGGCATTGTGAAGTCAGCGATAAGGAAAATCCACTGAATAGGTTTGCGTAAACCTACGTTCGGATAGACGTATTTCCTACCAAAGGTTGCAATTGGTTTTCCATTTGCAGCCTGTAAGTTGAAGGTAGGTTCCTTCTGTCGATCTGCTGCTGTAGCGAGAAGGACGCTGACTTCGGCGCCTGTGTCGACTAGGTATCAAGTCAGGCTGATCACATCATGGATGTAAAGTAAGCGGTTAGTGCCACCGACGACGGTTGCCGCTAACGCGTTCCGGCTGGATAGTTTCTCACAGACTTTGAGGCATTGCCGAAGTTGCAAGGTTTACGACAACATTTCGCTTCCTGGCCATAGGTGTTGTGATACCAGCACCAGTCCGGGTTTTTCAGTGAACGTGGGTTGGACTCAGATCTACCACGTGCGTTTTGGCGTTGAGGAGGAATTACTAGGCATGTTGGAGTGAGTTGCATAACTATCACTGTAATATACTTACTCGAGGTCTGTTTGACCACCGAGCAAATTTTAGGAATTGACCGCTTAGTTACTTCTAAAATTTCATAAGCAGAAGCAGCTGAAGTGTCGCCAGCACAGTCTGTACTGACTGTGGCAGTTTGGATAAGAAGAGTTCTCTGGAAAGTCCTTCATCGAACTGACTTTGGCCAATAACCTCTCTCATTATTGTCGGCATGCTCATGGCTGACTGATCCCCTAACTCGATGTTACGAAATAATTCATCCAGACGCTGTCGATCCATGAGAACGTTTCTCCTGAGGAGTGATGCTTTGAGCAACTCATACGAGTTGCTTACCTCTCGACTCGACATCTGCACAGTTACGCACTTGCTGAATTCTCGCGGTTAGGCGTGAATAACTGCGAGGAACTGTGAACGTTGATCGGTTATGCCATGCTCACAAAAGTCAAACTCAGCTATCTGAAACCACGTTTCAGCATTATCTGGCCAATATGGTACCTGCTGAATTGTTATGGCAGTTGAGCGAATGTGAATAACCTTGGGACTAGGATCACTCATGACGAAATGTATGCCGATTAAAATATAGTACAAGAACGACTACAAAAGGGAACGAACTCACCGGGTTTATCTGCGTACTTATTGGAGATGAAGTTCGCGGTTGGGCTCACCAGTTTAGAGGCTGACGGTATTGACGTTCGCGAATTGTATGGATTATACTAACTCAAGATCTTATACCAACAACTTCGATAGTATTTGTTCGTCGTGTACCAAATACAATGCAAAACGCCACAAATGATCGTCCAAAGTACGAGATATATTTCGGGACCAAATAATAAACCGTGATGAATGCTTAACTAGCTAGTAATCGTGCACGAACGTGACACGGCGAAGTACCAAATGGCATGGATACTTGACCGGAAGCCTTCAGCTTGTGGTGCTATATTTTGACTACACTAGCGTACACGTATATCTTAGTACTTCTTCGCGTTTATAATTGTGACCTAACGTTGCGATTACTCGACATCCACAACGTAATTCAAAAGGCACTTGCGAAGGAATACGATAGTGTATTATTGCAGCAATCAAAATTCAAAAATCGAGCGAGTACAAAAGGTATCAATTGTTAACATGCAAGATTTAGAGTAATAAACAAATCAAAGTCCAATTACATAGTGAAAGTATACTGCGATGATGAGTAATAAAACGGGTCACTACAAGCTAAACAAGTTGACTTAAACAGTGAGGGTCAGCATCTAGTGATGAGTGATGGATGCTGTGACTAATAATTCTGGTAATTGCATAGCGTATAAATAAATCAATATGTTTTCAATAATTACGGATGTTTGCAAGTGTTGACCTCATTTTTTCTGTAATTTCTAGATAAATACATCGAAATGAGTAGCTTTGGATTTTCAAGTTGTTATAATATTCTCCATGAAATTCTGGCAATGACATCACATGGGAAAGAATTTTTAAGTCTTGTGAATTGATACATAAGTTGGACAATATTCACGAATAATCGTTTTGAAACTGTATTAATATAATTATACCAAAAATAGGCGTTCTTTTAACACTAAATTATTTGTCTATTTATATCATTTCGGAGTTGTGTTGCTCAAACTTAATATCCATAACTAGAAATCACTGTGGAAAAAGTACGTTCAGAAATTTCGTGACTTACATTTTGATGTAGTTTTGGATGTACATAGCTGGGAAGAATCCACGAAATGAGACGAGCTCGGATTATTCTACAAATATTTTCAAACTAATAAAGGGAACTGGTCATATGAAATATGTTGAAGATTCATTCAAGTTATATAAACATCAGATTCTTCTTAAATAAGATATCTCTCCAGCAAAACTAATCATACTCACTCTTGAATCACTGTGCACTTTATATCTTCGTATGTCAGAATGATAATGTGAGCGTTACACGTATACAAAGCGTGAATCAGCCATCAAGTTTGGTTTTATATTCTACAAATAATAGGGAGATTTTGGAAGATAATCGATTTTGCCCCTGCTTAAATTTAAAATTTAAAAATGGATGGTGCAGAATTTGTGAATTTAATCGACACTGCAATCAAGTTTCTGCATGTAATTAAAAAAGGTAGTTATCTTTGTGAAAAGACTCTTCTTCTGTATATGATACATAAGTACCACTTATTAACTATATTGAATTTATGTTGATTTAAGTTTATCTTCAAGTTTCAGTGATGCGGCTAGTCCGAAAATAATATGCATATCATAAGATTGGTTGA
This sequence comes from Trichobilharzia szidati, assembly GCA_944472155.2. Classification (NCBI taxonomy): domain Eukaryota; kingdom Metazoa; phylum Platyhelminthes; class Trematoda; order Strigeidida; family Schistosomatidae; genus Trichobilharzia; species Trichobilharzia szidati. The sequence continues at coordinate 82,030,431 of OX235279.1, read as the reverse complement.
ATTTCTCAGAGAATTATTGTCAAATAGTCACATAGATTATTGTATAAAATCAAATGATTCTGGTTAACCTGCAGGTAGTCATCTGCTTAAAGTTAACGGCTAACTCATAATAAAATTTTTCAATTCAATATTCACATATTTTGTACTCCTGAAATCTCATTAACTAACTGCCAACATCACTGCTTCCGTAGATTACATACCTAACATTTTGTACATGTCAATGGCAACTATTCCTGCCTGTTCCTTTCCTCTCTTAAATTCATACAGTGCTGAGAAAATTGTTATTGTGTTGGAAAAAAAGTCAGGTTTCCACTGGACGAAGTCGTTTCTGATACTTTCATTGCTGAAAATGTCATAGATTAGTTTGTATGTTTAATATTCTTTGCAATTTATGTTCATTAAAATAACATACGAATGAAAATAATATTTGAGTATGCATGAAAGTATTCGAAAAATTGAAATAGGAGTTTTGGGTCTCTTCTTTGAATATTTTGTTTTCAAATTTGACAGTTTTTATTTCTGGCTTTTTCAATTGTTAGATAAAGTGCGTTTTGTGTACTGCATAGAAATTTTGTACAAGATATATTTCACTTACATGAGTTTTCTATAGTTTGGTTTGTAAGGATTAGTTATGTTTTACGAGTTGATCACGGACTGATATCAGTTAGAGAACCATTGAAAACCAGGGAGTACTGGACAGCTGCTGTTTCATCCTAGTTTGGGAATCATCGGCAGTACGCATGAGGCTCCAGTGTACGTTCTTTCACTCGATAGGCTCATAACTACTGAAATCTCAATTAGTAATATAACTAATCCGGTGAAAGTAATGTAATGCCTTCAGTTCCAAGGAGAAGAATACAGAGGTGAATACGCTACTGAAGACTGTTGGACTGCGTTCATCTCGAAACAGGAATTTCAAATAATCCGATATCAATAATTCATTTAAATTACCTAAGTATAGTGCTTAAAATATAACAACTAAAGAAATGATAAATAATCAGAGATTCTCAAGTGTTGGTTTGTAGGGATTTGATTGGTTACAGGATTTCATCATGAGCTGACATCAGTTAGAGAACCATTGGAAAACAGCTGTCCAGTACTCCCAGGTTTTCCAATGGTTCTCTAACTGATGTCAGCTCATGATGAAATCCTGTAACCAATCAGAGATTCGATGACTACATGAATAAAATATTAGAGTTTCAGGGTTTTTTAAATTGATGTATCATTGTGGTTAAATAGCATTCAGTCAGATGTAAGCCCTTAAAATAGATTTGCTAGCAGTCTTATTTTTCTCACTGTGATCAACTTTATTTGCAAATGAAAGATATACATTTTTGCAACATAACTTTGTTTAATTATCTGGCCAGAGTTAGGCTTTTTAAGAGCTCTTCTTTCTGGAGAATTCACACTATACATGCATAGAGACTGAATAATTTATGTTTTACCTTGATTCACCACTGATCTACCCATGATATATATGCTTACTCATCGAAGCCGGTTGTATACACTGCTTTCACTAACTTGTAACTGTGATATTTGTCTAAATTTCTCTTAATTATAAGTGTGAAATATTCTCATATCATGAATTAAAAGTTAAGCTGAACGAAGAATATTCTTTTCAATAAATTCTTTTCAGGTTCTTACAGTTATAAAATACAATATTTTTTGTTGTTACAAGAGTGGCCAGTTATGAAACGGATACATTTTTCTCTAAACAGAATAACAGATTACTAATGGGGTGAAAAAAGTAAATAGTATTTGTTCGACAAACGTGCTGAACTGTTTTCAATTACAAAATATTGTGGAACGAGAGATGATGGTGGTGATTAACCATTATTAATTCATATAATCTGAGAAGGAAAATTGACACGTCAGTTCAAGGTTACAAAAGTCGTCAGGTGATTGGCTGGAACAAAGTAGTGTGCATTAAAGAGGAGGCAGTAAGACTGAAGTGAAAAGTACATCATGATGTAACTGCTATGTGAAATGAAACAGGTGGAGGCATATACTGAGAAAAGTCCAGTACTTCTATGTTTCCCAACGGTTCACTAACTCATGTCACCTAGTGATCAAACCTGTAACCCATTAAATCCCTGCAAACGAACACTTGAAAATAAATAATATCACTAGTAATAAGTCTGAATTTTGGCTAGGAAATAAAGTGAAAGTGGTTAAGGTATCACTATAATTTCATTTATGTAGTGGAAAAAATACAATGCATTGATTTGTAATTAACAGCTCAGCTGAAACATATTGGACAATTTGCTTAGTTGTATTATACTACTGGCTTTTGGTCAGTAGTCAAAGTGCATTTAATAATTAACAGCATCAGATTTTGTATTATTTTGAGGTCACAAGGCCAGGTATCATGATCCTATAGTGTACTGCTAATTAGCGTCCATTAACCAATTCGTTTACACACTTCAGTCCTACCTACAGTTGGCACTTTTAAACTGAATAGTTTAGTTTAAAGAGCGAACATAAAGGCCATCGCCATGTATTTTCGATGACCCTCACTGTTTAGCTGAAGGACCACGGTCAAGCATCCACGCCATTTAGTACGCTGTTGTGTCACGTTCGCTCGTTCGTTCGTACACGATCCCTAGCTAGTTAATCAATCATCTCGCACTCCGATTTGGTTCCGAAATATAACTCGTAATTTGGACGATCAATTCTGGTGTTTTTCTTTGTCTTCGGTACACGAGGAACGAATACTATAGAAGTTGTGGGTATTGGATCTTGCATTAGTATATATCGTACTCTCCATTCAGGCTTTATAAGCGTCTGTTTTGTGAAAATGGTGTATATCTGAATAGTTTTAGACTTATGTAGTCGGAAAAGCGGTATTTTCTTGTATATTGTTCGTATTAATGCGTATAAGTGTGTCAGTATCGTAAGTGAATTATTACGAAGAAAGGAGTGAACTAAGAGAAATGGTGTACAGAAATGACTTCTAATTTTGTTTGGGAGCCTTGAAAGTCTTATGTTTGCGAATTGGTAGTGATTTTCAGGTCTTAAATTAACTACTGGCAATAGCTAATATTACGGCAGTTTTTCATGGGATTCAGGATTTTGTGGAAGAATCAATCTGCAGGCATAATTTAGATACATGCACATGGTCGAGGTTTGAGCCCCTGCCGGCGCACACCCGATATCTATGGTCGGCCTGAATTTGGGCTACCGATATCCATGCTGAAAATTCCATACTTGTACTGAAAATACGGTGTGGAATCAAGCTGTAAATCAAAATCAAAATTAAATTAAATTAATATGTTCTGGGGAGTATATGAGCTTTTCATCTTCATGAGTAATCAATGTAGTCGTTTACGACACATAGAAGAAATCATATTTTGAACGAGATAAGAGTCTGAATTTTGCTGTAATTGAATCCATTTCGATGAAGTTCATTGTGAAAAGTGTTAAGCTGAATATGTGATACAAGTGGAATTCGAATTATCGCATGGAATGTTTGAAGACCGTAACTGCTTACCACATCAAATTGCACCAACTTATCTCGATATCACTCTTCATTGGGATAAGAACAATGCTATGCCAAATTCTTTTGAAATGTCACACTCCTAATAGTAAGTACTGCCTTTTTATCGAAGAGTAGCCTGCAGGTGACTCTTTCTATCATTACATCTGTTACGTAAGTCATATAAGTTGTATTAATCATTCACTTTCATATCATCCAGATATTTTAGATTCCTTCAGAAAATATCTGTGGCAATTAAAGATGTGGAAGTTGCACTAGTGACTGACATTTTTTAACCACATCTTATTAAGTAGCTGGTTTGAAGATACTTTTTGAAATTCACGTCGAAACGTTCAAGCATACGCAGTTAGTAGATGCTATTATCCCTGAAGGGACAGATGATGAAAATGAACCCAATCTGAAACTTAATACCGAACCAATGAGAATGTTACAATCTTTTGTAAGAAACTAAGTCAAAGGAAGTTCTTAGATCGTATGCAAATAAGTGCTACTGAAGACTGTAATTACTATCTTTTAGAAATGTGAACTATCTTTCAACGTTCAGAATGGCATCACAATATGAAGGTGTCATTTGCTCGCTTGACAGAGAATGCATCTTATGTGATGGTGGAAATCACAGAAAAATGCTGCCATGACCACCAAATAAGAAAAAATGATGAATCTTTGTCAGAGGATGTAAGGAAGTAAAGAATTGTGCAACTTTTACATTACTTTCTTCTAATTGCAATGGAATCGGCCGCACACTTCATTCAATTACTTGCAGAAGTCCAATAACATCAATCAAACTGTTCACAGCAATTCAACAGAGCCAAAAGGTGCCAACAGAGCCAAACAGAGCCAAGACATCTTTGCTGAACTTCGTGTTCTCTTCTTTCAAAATAATTGTAACTAACAACTGCGTACATAGATATACTTGTTAATACTTTCATTAAATACACGTCACATCCCAGTGAATATATTTTTGTTATTCAATTACAGTGGAAATCGACCTCTTATCCTGACGACATGCAGGTTTGACTTATTTATAAGAATTGAAAAAGTAGTTGGTGGTGTAGTCCAGGGTAAGTGAAATAGTTCTGCGATTGCTACAGCCACATTTACTCAAATTTTCGGTCTCCTTTAAAAATCTTATTACTTGACATAACGCTTCAAATGAAATAGAAGAAATATCTCTTTTCAACGACTTCATTTTAAAGCTGTACAGTCGTATTTATATTACGGAAAAATGCATTAAGCGGCACTAGAAATTGCCCAGTCAATATACATATGATAAGAACAAAATAATTAAAATGATGTACATTAGGGGGTAGAGTTGAAGTGGATAAATTACAAAACTTTTAAAAATTATTTAATAAGTCAACTGGTATAGACATTTCAAATTGCACGTCAGGAATTGTCTGAAAAATTAAGAATACGATGATGATAACAATAAAGACGGCGAAGGTGAAGTGAAGTGGAATAAATTCAAGTGGTAAAATAGAATAAAATAAAAGGACATTATTAAAACCGAGGTAAAGAAGGGGGTTTCACAAAACGTTTCTGAGTACATAATTTGGGTTTTTGTCCATGTATAGCTAGAACTTCCGCTATGCGTAAGTGGAGAAAAAGTGGAGCGACTGGATTTGGTCCTGTAGATGACTTGAAAGGATAAATCACGTGGGCTGCATCACCTGATTCTAGAAGGTGTTCACAGACTGAAGACTTTGTTGTATTTTCCTCACTTTTCATTAAGCAAACCGAGTAGTGTTCAGCTACGCGTTTACGGAGATTACGCTCACAACGTGCAGTGTAATCAGCACCACACGAGCATGTGAATGAGTATATGCACATAGAGGTGGACGCACATGAGCGGTAACTTATCCTTGATGCATTGTCGAGTAATGTTTCGGCTGATAAATACTAAGTGCACATGGTCCGGGGTTCGATCCTCTGCCGGCGCACACCCGATATCTATGGTCGGCCTGAATTTGGGCTACCGATATCCATGCTGAAAATTCCACACTTGTACTGAAAATACGGTGTGGAATCAAGCTGTAAATCAAAAAAAAAATAAAAATAGATGCATAAAAACACCGCTTAACACATTCACATAAACGACTTTTAATTACTTCAGAAATACTGCCACCTTTCAATGCCAAACTCATAAACAGTGTCTTCTTCGACACTGTGATTTCGCTAAGGACTGTTTCTTTCTTGATGTTTCTGTCGATGAACTGCCTAGGACATCCATTATTTAAGAGAGTTGTACAAAGGTGTTCTAATTCTAAGTCGATCGTATCTACAGAGAAAATTTTCTGAAATCTGGAGCACAGAGAACGGATAAGATTTCTCTTCCTCCTTAGAGGTATCCAACTGTTGAAGTTAGTGTACTGACCTGTATATGCTGGCTTTCGTAGATGGACCTTTTTAACGTGCCGTCCTTTTCTTCTATCCAGTATCACATCGAAGAAGTGAAGTGCGGAGTTCGACTCTTCTTCCATAGTGAAAAGCGTAGATGCGTGAGAACCATTAAATTCTGCAAGAAGCTCGGCAGTTGAACAGTTTTCATCACAAATAACGAACGTGTCATCAATATATCGCGTATACATATGCAGACTTGAGGCAGCTTCCTTCAATGATTCCCTCTCCAAGCTCCTTCAATTGTCTTTTTCCATAATATATATACGACTGTACAGCTTGAAAATGAAGTCTTTGGAACGAGATATTTCTTCGCTAAACAAAAAACGGTATTTTCATTATTAACCAATGGGTTTTTTCCCGCGATTTGAAATACATGAAAGAAATAAGTGCACTAATTTGCAGTATTACATGCTGTAGACACCCTATTGATCATGTGATTTATTTTGGTAAGTACACAGGTACTAGGCCATCTGTAGAAGCAGCAGCAATAAACTGCTCTTGAATACACTTACTCTGTGAGGCAGTCACGCTATACTGCAGTGCCCAACTTCTGTCTTTATGCTTGAAATACATAGGTTACGTTATTTGTCACTGATCCCTATGGCTAAGAAACGTACTGGCGTAGCTGTAGGCTCACATTTAGGCTTGAGTGAAGTCCATATGAATCGACTGCAGTCGTACAGGATTACACTTATGTATAGTTACAAGTTCTCATCTTAGGAAGTACCGGTCTAGCATGCCGTACTCCCACCGCGAGCATGTTAGGTAAAACACAAGAATGTTTATAGAAAAAAGTTTATTTTTATTCCAGTACAAAATTAGTTCATTCACATATTAAGTGACTACTTCTCCTGCATAATTTACCGCAATCCTATCTCCAAGCGTCTCTATGATTCTTGTCATGTATACATGAATGAGCCTCGTGTTAGTGAAGTATTCTTGGCATCGTTTATGTGGGATGGCTGCTGACGTGCTTGGAAGTGCGTACGAATCACATGACCATGTCCAACGTTGACAGTTTTGCAGCACATAATTAACTACAAATGATAAAATAAATCAACAATAACGCAACATATCTGTAAAACACGCCTTTCTGAAATGAACTAACAGCAAATGTCGACAAGGGTAACGACAAGTCTGGAACGTTCTACACGTATATGTACATGCACGCAGATCAACCTCTATTCGCCTTTGAAGAATACATAGTCGGAGGCTCCAACCTCTACGGATGCCCAGCGTCGTCCTTTATAGTCAAGGATAACTTTCCGCTAACCATATGGCGCCAGCCATCGCAGAATCGGCAGTAAACGTTCTGAGTAGTCATAAGTCAAACATCGTGACTTGGGTATCATCGCCTCCTGACATATTCTTGAAGAACTTTGCTCACAACTGTACACATTCAACACACTTTTGTGCAGACTATCTGATCTCTGTAGATGTCGCTTCATTTGTTTGTAGAGACTTTCAACTCTGTTATTAGTAGCATTACCCAAAGTCAGCACATGGCCATTGAAAGCTGCTGCCCACAAGTATCGTCGACTCATCTAACGCCGCTGTATGTACTGAACTACACCAACGTCCAGTCTGCTTATAATTTTGAAAAAAAATTAAATCTAAGAAATAAGAAGATTCAAGGCATTACTCTCCCCTCCTTGGAAACTGCACACACAGACATAAGTAATTCTTCACAACAGGATTCCTCGTCTACATGTAAACTTTCTCTCAAGCATAAAATGAACTTACTTTTCTACAGAAGACACGACAAACATGGAAAGAACACAGTACAATGTGTGCTTGCCAGTGCGTTAACCTGACTGCAGCAAATTCTGATGGAGCACAGTCCATGATGAAAGTCTCCCCATTATTTCACTGAATCGGTCAAGAATCCAAACTCTATCGCATTTAAATTTCTTTCTAGTCCAAGCAAACAGGACTGGACGCCCAAGACCAAAGTTATTCGTTATAACAAACTGGAACAGAGAATACCTGCATGTTTATTACTGAATGAGTGAATTTATTATTATTGTTCCCTTGGGTTCCTAGTGGAACATAGGGCTTCAACTGCACGCCTCCACTTGCTTCTGTCTTGTGCTGTACTTTTCACTTGCATCCATGTTAATCCATACTGTTTCAGTTCCTCATCACACGATCTCCTCCATGTCACCCTTGGACGTCCCACTCACCGCTTCCCTTTCGGGTTCCACTCGAGCTATGGCCTGACGCGCGATGTCACCCAACGGCCTCCTCAGCGAGTGTCCAATCCATCTCCACTTTCTCCTGCATATTTGTTGGGCGATTGGTTCTTGTTTTGTTTGTTCCCATAGTTTCTTGTTTGTGATTCTTTCCGGCCATCTAATCTTCAGTATAGAACGAAGACAGTTGTTGATAAAGGTCTGCAACAGGCTGTTGGAAATATTCTTTGTGACCCGCCAAGTTTCTGATCCGTATAGCAAAACTGACTTGACGTTTGTATTGAAAATCCGTATTTTGTTGTTGATGCTGAGTGACGAAGATTTCCAGATTGGTTTCAGGTTGATGAATGTGTTTCTCGCCTTCCCGATTCTCGATTTGACATCCTCGTCCGTTCCTCCTGTAGTTGAGACAATGCTCCCTAGATAAGTGAAAGAAGTAACCTCTTTCAAATCCCTCCCGTTGATGGTGATTGGCGCTGGATGTTGCTGCTGCTGCTGTTGTTGGTTGGTTGGTTATTTTCATAACCTCCGTCTTGTCTATGTTCACCTGCAGTCCTGTCTTTGCTGCTTCTTCGACCAGTTTGTCGGTTTTCGCTTGTAAGTCTTCGATTTTGTGTGATATCAAACATAAATCATCTGCGAAATCCAGGTCTTCTAGATTCTTCACGTCGGTCCAGGATATCCCTGTCTTCTCGTTTCCCACTGTCTGACGCATAATCCAGTCCACCACAATTAGGAATATCATTGGTGATAATAAGCACCCTTGTCTGACTCCTGTGTTTACTCCAAACGCCTCGCTGAGTTTTCCGTTGTGGATCACTTGACATGTGCCGTTGTCGTACAGCTGTTGAATAAGGTTGATGAATATTTGGGGTACGCCGTAGTACTCGAGTAGTTTCCAAATTACTTCGCGGTCAACGCTGTCGAAGGCCTTCTCAAAGTCTATGAAGTTGAGGTAGAGGTTTGATTGCCATTCCATGCTTTGTTCGATGATGATGCGTAGAGTTGCAATTTGGTCAGAACATGATTTGCCTTTCCTGAATCCAGCTTGTTCTGGTCGGAGTTCTGTATCCAGTGCGTCCTTTATTCTCTGCAGGATGATGCGACTCAGGATTTTACTTGGCGTCGACAGGAGCATGATTCCTCGCCAGTTCTTGCAGAGTCCTAAGTCGCCCTTCTTTGGTAGTTTCACGAGGTAACCTTTCCTCCAGTCAGTAGGCACCTTTCCCTCTTTCCAGATCTTTTGCAATAATGGAGTCAGCATATCTGCTGTCGTTTTTGGGTCCGCTTTCAGTGCTTCCGGGGGTATTCCATCTGGTCCAGCTGCTTTTCCAGCTTTCAGAAGCTTGATTGCATTCAAGACTTCAGCTTTCGTTGGAGGATTGGTGTCAACTTGCAGTTGTGTACGTGCTGTTGTTGGTATTTCTGGACGAGTTGCAGGTGGTGGTCGGTTCAAGAGTCCTTTGAAGTGGTCCGCCCATTGTTTAATCTGTCTTTCTTCCTTGGTAATTGGGTTCCCTTGGCTGTCTTTTACAGGTTTCACTTGTGTTGATCTCTTCCCGGATAGAGACTTGGTTATCTGATATAGTGTCCTCAGGTCCCTTTTGCCTGCTGCCTTCTCAGCTTCAGTAGCCAGATTGTCGTAGAATTGTCTTTTGTCCTTCCTGGCACTCTTCTTAACTTCTTTGTCCAGTGCTGTGTAAGTTGAGCTCAGCGTCTCTTTCTCTTGTCCGTCTTTGCATTGAATCATTTTCTCTTTCACCATTCTCCTCTCCTCTATTAGCTTCCAAGTGTTCGTTGAGAGCCATTCCTTGTCTTGTCTCTTCTTTCTTCCTAAGACCGTTGAACACGTTTCGTTGAAAATTACCTTCAGAGAGTTCCAATGATCTTCCACGGATGATTCCTCAGTGGTGCCACGTAGTGTTTCCTGCTTTGCTCTGACCGTTGCAGTGAAAATGTCCTGTGTGATTGTGTCCTTCAGTTTTTGCGTGTTGAACTTGCATTGTGGCCTATCCCCAGGTATCCTCGAGGCTTTTAGCTTCACCTTGAAAGTCCCTTGTACTAGATAGTGGTCTGAACCCACATCTGCTCCTCTCCTCGATCTTGTGTCCAGTAAGCTCCGTCTCCACTTCCTTGAGATTGAAATGAAGTCTATCTGGTTTTTGGTGTGTCCATCTGGTGAAATCCATGTTGCCTTGTGTATATCCCTGTGTTTGAACACACTGCCACCAATCACCAAATCATTGAAGGCGCAGAAGTCTGAGAAGAGTTCACCATTTTCGTTCATTTCACCGAGGGCCTCACGACCCATGGTGAGTTCTCTTCCTGTATTGTCTCCTCCCAGTTTCGCATTCATATCACCCATCAGGATTCTGATGTCGCCATTTGGGACGTTGTCCATTACTGTTTGTAGTTGACTGTAGAAATCCTCCTTCTTCTCTTTTTCTGAGACGTTTGTAGGCGCATAGCATTGAATGATTGTAACCTTCCTTCCTTTTGAGTTGAACCTGGCTGTCATTATCCTGGAGGAGATTGGTTCCCACTGCATGAGAGCTTTAGCCGCTGTTGGTGACATCATGATGGCTACTCCCTCGGTGTGCTCGTGGTTGTCCTCTGGGTGACCGGAGTAGATTATTGTCTCTCCAGTTGGTAGTTGACATCTTCCGCATCCGTTCCATCTGCTCTCGCAGATTCCCAACACTTCTATTTTATATCTCCTCATTTCGTACGTCCCCATCCTTATTTTTGCTTTCATCGAAAGAAGGCACATCGGCTGACTGGCTTCCCGAAGGCTTTCACCAGCCTGCGTCATTTTACTTCCCCGATTCCAGCGAAAAGTAAGGTTATTGTTTGTATTTTTAGAATTTTGAATATATTTGTGCGTTGAAGTTTTAGTAGCAATTTGGTTAAGTTTTGGGGGTGGAGTTGCTAGCACCACGCCCCAACCCTCCCTCTTTATCCGGGCTTGGGACCGGCTAGAATACTAGTGACCTAGTAATCTAGGCGAGGTTGAATGAGTGAACTTACTTCCCTTTATTCGTGTTGTATATGGAATCGATTCTTACAACCTCTGCTTATACAGCTCTATTTGCTCACAAGTCGCAAAAACTCTCATAAGTGAATTTCAGACGTCTTCGTCTAAATAGAACTCTATCAACTTCCCATAGGATTTCAGTAACTGAAAGATATCATTACGACTTGATATTCCTGAAGTTATTACAGATGAAGTCCACTATTTCATTTTCATTTCATTTTGATTTACAGCTTGATTCCACACCGTATTTTCAGTACAAGTATGGAACTTTCAGCATGGATATCGGTAGCCCAAATTCAGGCCGACCATAGATATCGGGTGTGCGCCGGCAGGGGATCGAACCCCGGACCATGTGCATGGTCGGCGAGCGTCCTAACCACTGTGCCACCGACGCCACTATACCGTTGTAACGGAGACTTTCATATTTTATTGTCATCAAGGGGGATTCTCTTGTCAATTTTATCCTTCACGTAACTCCTTATTTCATCAGAGGAGTGCGATTGCTGCAGAGGCGGTTCTATATTTTCTTTCTCTTCTGCTGTCAGTCGCCTACTCCAAGGGTCATTCTCCATATACACTGTCGTGCATTGATGGTTATGCTCCATATTGTAGGACGTCACCAAGTTTTCACTACAATGCAAAAGTATGCGATATGAAGAAAATCAGCTACCAAATTTAGACTTGATATGATTATGAGCAATAGATTGTGCTCGAAACGTCATCAGTTAATATAACTGTACAACACTGTGTGATTTATCAAAATAAAATCTTAACCATTATGGAGTTATACTCTACCACAGTGCCCAAGTTTTATACTCATATCAATAATACGAATGTTGGACTGTATCCGTAAATTTAGTCCACATGTGCCAACAACCATAAGAGGTTTGCTAAAGTACAGCGGCATGTGTGTACCTAGATTTCTTGGACAAGGTGTTTACTATCATATTGGACTGATGGAAAATCTTCAGCGTTATCTAGATAGTTGGGTTAACTACAGTACTTTTCAACATATTGGCGTGCATATTAACTATGACGGTTTGTCAATATCGAACAGTTCTTCGCATCAACTGTGGCCATTCCTAGGTCGTATCACAACTCCATACGTCAGTGACGTTTTCTTAATTCGCATATATGGTGGTTTCAGAAAACCGAGTGACTTCAGTCAGGTTTCAAGGGACCTATTAGTTGAATTGAAAGATCTTTATAAAAACGGTCTATATGTTGAAAAGTGGGGTAGGAGTGTGACTGTCAGTGTTCTGGGCATTTCTATGTGACACACCTGTTCTTTCTAATGTCGAACAAACTGTTGGTCACAATGGAAAAACAGGTTGTGATAAATGTGAAGTCATGAGTTGCCGTTTGGAGGGTAGGATGACATTTCCTAATGGGAACCATACCCTGAGAAATTATAAAGTATTCCGTGGTAAGGTTTAAGCAAGTCACAATCGGGGCAGAACCTGTCTTGAGGAATTGCCACTTGACATAATCAAGTCGTTTCCCTTGAAGCCAATGCATCTTATAAACCTTGGTATTATTAAGAAGTTGGTCCTGCTTTGGCAGAGTCTTGCAGCATGGCGAGAGAAGCAGATGAATAGTAAAGTTGTTGCATATATTAATAACGGACTGCAAGTAAGTAGGAACTACATTCCTTCCGATTTTCAGAGGAAATATCAGTCGCTAGATGACGTTAGCCAATGGAAGGCAACTGAGTGTAGGCTTTTCCTACTATATTTGGCTCCCATCATACTAAGGAACACTGCCATTCCCCCTATACGCTCATTTCCGGAGATTATCCCTGGCAGTATACTTACTTTCGAATACCAAATACAGCCGACTGCTTTTGGATGCTGCTCGGACAGATTTAAGTAATTTCTTACCGCGATAAGAGAATTGTTTCGGAAGTGAACATATTCTTTACAATATTCATTCTTTGAAACATATAGCGGATGATGTCGAACTGCATAGGCCATTAGAAGGATTTAGTGAATTTCCCTTCGAATTCTATATGCGCAAGATCAGACAGTCTGTGCACTGTGGATATACTGTGGCTAAGCAGGCAGCTCAGTGTTATGTTGAGCACATGTACCTAATGAAAAGTACAAGCGTCAAGCATATACCTAAAGAAACTGATACCAAGGGCGTTGAGTTTAGCAAAGGAAATTTGACGTATCTGAACGCCATATTTACATCTTATTCTTGGCCTTAGGTAAACCGGGGAATATAGTGGAAATGGGAAGTGAAGATAAGATACGCTTTCGACCCTATTGTTGCTTGAACTATTGATGTGCAATTCGTTCAAGTTTTTTGTAACATCTACTTGTTTTCAATTCTGAAAATCTACCTCTAACTGGCTAATGTTGTTGGTCAAACCGCAGTTCATTTGACAGTTTATTCCAAGTTTTTGAGATATAGGTATATATATGCTGTTATTTTTTTAAGCAACCTGATACATAATAAAGTAACAAAGCCGTATTTCCAATTCACTATATATCCTTTTGCAGAATTCTACATCAGTCAGATTTCTCGTCGTCCGTTCGGCAAAAGGTGACAGTATAGTTGCTATCCCAAACACTTGCGTTGTGCGAAGTAGTTTACATGCGTACAGCAGCACTACAGTTCACCTAGAGCCTGTGTTTACCAGGGCTGGCTAGTCAGCGCTTGAATTCTGTCAACTACAGGAACTTGGTAAGTTGGAACATTTCATAATCATCCTTCTAGACACGTGTGAGAACTGTCTAAAGGGTGTAGAGCTGTTGAGAAGCTATGGTAAAGGCACTAAGAAGGTAGACACGAACGATGACACCTTGCCAATGTCTAGTAGGGAACCGAAAAGTTAGGTACCGTTTTCTGTCTAACATATTTTTCAGGGATGCAAAGAAAAATGAGGATTTTTTTACAACTCCATGGATATTGATGTAGCTGCTTGTCAAGTTGGTCGCACCAGACCTCAATATCCAGATTACAATATGTTCGATGACTTTGTAACCCCGATTCCAAGGCATTAACCTAACTCAGTGCCATTCATTTTCAGTACTTCGAATGCTCTTAACTTATATTCCTCATCTGCTGTTGGCGAAAATACAACAACTGTATCTAACCAGTAGGAATAATTGTTACATTTAGTAAACTTCCTTCAGATTACCGTCTAACGGAGCTGTCGATTATTCAGTGAATTTTAAGAAATTAACCGGTAAGTACTAAAAAATTACTTATTTAAAGGTGCTTCGATGGAACTTATCAGTTTGTGTACGAAAATCCTGAACTTTGTTACAATTAACAACAAATCTCGACTGCAAACCAACCCTCCAGCACACGATGACTATACACTGGAGTTTCCGATCGCGAATGAAGACCACTTAGAGATGCTGGAAGCATCTTTAAGAGACGAAAAGTAAAAAGTGAACGCCAGTAGGTCGGATCTTAATCTCATAATTTGTTTAAATCACTCCTTACTTTTTGTCGTGACTTCTAATCTAAAGACAGTTAGGGCGAGCTGTAAGTGCTTCTCAGTGAAAAATATTCTGACTACAAACCTTTGTCTACGCACAACAAGAAAGCATCACTGAGACTAAATTTCACGGTACAGCTTATATTCGAACAGGAATCGAGCATTTAAATCAAGGACTACTTCACCTCAAATTATTACCCTTAAGTAACGAAATACAGTTTTCACTGCTCTAGGTTTATTAATCATTGTGAGCAAATTATTCACAATTATTCAGAACTATTATAAATTTTACGTTGACACGCATCCATAAATAAAACTACACGCTCTGGAATCATCATTAAAAAGAAATGAGCCGTAACAACTTTATTTTATTAACATTATATGAAATCGTTAAGTTCAACACTGAACACAGAAACTAACAAGTTTTATCAAAACAAAGCAGTACGTAGCTGCTCAAGAAGTTTCTGTTTAGCTGCATAATTCTTTGAATCCCATCTCTGTGGGTTGTATGAAGGTACATTATTATAATTCCAGTCATAATTTGGTACCTTAGAAATAGTGAAAACTGTTGCAGGTACTGTTGAGAACACACCTGTTTCAGAGGATGGCATTTTCTGGACAGTTTGCTGTGGTGGTTGCCTTAAAACCACTTGTTGCTGACTCTGTACTTGTTCTAGCAATTGTGACTGTGGGTTAACTAATAAAGCATTCATATCAGACGGTTGACTACTTTGCGTAAAATCTGAAAGCGGCACACCTGACCTCCCATGACCACTTGACTGAGGAGTTTGTGTCAATGGAGGAGTCTGTGCTGATTGTTGTGTCGGTACTTTCGGTGGAAATGGAACTACTTGTTGTTGAGGTAAAAGCAGTTGTTTTTGCTGCTGCATCTCTAGTTGTTGCGGTAGGACTTGCTGTCTCTGCTGAAGTGGCTGGATTTCGGAAGTAGCTGGAAAGTTCATCATGTCACCCGAAGCACTTGATTGATCACCTGGTAAAAATGTTGAAGAACTTGGTTGAGGCGCAGGTAACAGAACTTCATTTGGTGATGGAAGTTCAGTAATGCTAGCACCAGCCAGCATATTCGGTTGTCTAATAGGAGTTGGTGGCAGTGCTTCAACATAGGTGTCACTTGGTCCGAAACCTGCATAAACAGGAGTTCCTTGTACTCCTATGTTAATCTGTCCAGGAGCGACTAATGGCTTAATATCGGTTAATAATGGTGAGGCTATTCTCGGTTGTTGATTAGGGACAGAAGTGTCAGTGTCTGACTGCAGAAGGGGACTTGCACTTGGTTTACTCGATGATTGATGTGATAAACCAGCAAACTGACTGTGAGGAAATGGCTGTTGTGGAACCACAGGTGGAATTTCTTGTAAGGCAGGACGAGACTCCATGTCTGGTTGAACCATAGAATTTGCAGTAAGCTTATTCTGGAGCTGATGTGATGTTCCAGAAAACGGAACTTGGGTTAAAAGTTGTTGGGGAACTATTGAAGAAGTATCCGCAGCAGGAGGAAGAATACCAGCACCCTTATCTCCAATTGTCGATGTCGGAGAATCGACAGAATCAAGTGACTGTAATGTTTGAGGTGGTTCCGAGATGCTAGGAGAAGCCAAAGATATAGCTGTGAGGGGTGGAAAGTCACTTGATGTAGACTGAACAGAAGCTATTGCTGGTTGGTTTTTGCAGAAATTATTAACGCTCCCAGGTGTTGGGAATGCAGTTGTTTGAAGTGCTGGCTGCGCAATAATAATACGGTCAACTGGAGGGACTTTCTTAACAATTCTTTTATTGAAAAGTTTGATGAGTTTTATCAAAATGCTTGCAAGTTCTTCATTTTCTGATAAGCGATGAGGTTTATAGAGGCTTTGTGATAATCCAGCGTAAGTTTTGTACGTCGGTGCAGGCATATTATAGATGTCGTCATTTTCCATTATGTCATTTTCTCTTAGACCATGCGGAATGTCAGCAGGTGCGAAAAAAACTTGTGTACGTTTGGGTCCTCTCCTTCTCACTCGACGCACTAATTTGCTACCTATGTAGGATTCGCTATCAGGATTATCATATTTTTCAGCTCCAGATTTCAGATTCATTTCAACTACGTCTGGTTCATGATAGCTATTTAATCGACCATCGGTTATAATAGCATTCATATAAATCAAAATAATTAAACCACATTTCCACATGGAGAGCATTTAGATGTGTTCTGTCAAAAACTTTTTGTGTAAATGATGAAATTAACTACCTTTTTTTCAAATCACTAGTCAAATGTGAACATCACTCAGTCTGAATTTTCCTATTAAATCATCGATTTTTTTCCACTAATTACATAGGAGTTTATTACGTAGAATGACTAATATTTTTCTGCCTGACTGCTAAGTTATATTCACCATAAAAACAGCTTAAGATACGTTCTTTTCAATTAATCGATTTTTGCGTAGTGAATCAGACCAGTCTGTCATGTTTTTGGTCTGAGACCTATAATCGAATCTGTTTCATTAACTGAAAGACTTAGGTCAAAAATTAAAATAACCAACTGGCTGAAAATCAATAGTTATTTCCCTCCATTTTTTAAAAATCATACGATGATTTTATCTGCCTTGTACCTTAAAATGAAACGTAGCTATCTTCCACTAGCTTGTAGTTTCTAGCGTAACTGACTTGTAGAGGTGGCAGAGGCCTCATCCTCCCAATAACGTTACTTACAAATTTTATTAACATAAAAGTTTATAGGATTTTCATCATGAGCTGACATTAGTTAGAGAACCATTGGAAAACCTGGGAGTACTGGACAGCTGTTTCGTCCTAGTTTGGGACTCTTCACAGCATGCACCCACCGGGATTCGAACCCAGGACCTTTTGGTTACAAGGCGAGCTCGTATACCATTAAGCCACTGGCACCCGATCCAATGGCTCATGAAGTCTAACTTTTGCCAATTCACGACATAGCGCGACCCCTAGCCAATGTCTTCGGCGAGTATTTGTCCTCACACCTGACCTGCTGCACCCTACTGGTCACGACTTCTCACTAGAACCCCAGGGTTTATTAAAAACCCAAAAATCGTACAGATGTGTACTGAATAAACAATTAGGATTTTTTTTAAACTATGAAGCAAATCTGATTTTCCGCTTTTCAGAGAGACTACATAACCAGCACCTTAAAAATGATGAATACTTTCTGGAATTATGAATATATTTATATATAAACATATATATATATATATGATGTACATATACTCAGCGATGAAATTGGATGGTGGTCGCGCTAAAATCACGAATCCTTGAATTTCTTGAAATATACTATTTTCTGTGTAGTAATACTGCAATTTAACAATTTAGTTCCGCAAATTCATTTTGTGTTTCTGTAAGGCCTTTTATTATGTCTACACGACAGTTTATATGCACAGGGACTTTTTCCATATTGCTTTTATTTATAAGGATCATATATCTGCAGCAATATTATATTTATACAGTAGCCCGTTTTAGTACATTTTCTTCGCAAAACTTCGTGAAAATGTCACCTGTCATTGGTGATATAAGTGATCCGACTAACGGTTTTTTCATTCTGTTGGCATACTTTTACTTAACATAAGTTGTTGTCAGACAGAGTCCTCTTTCTTTCTGTTTTTCGCCCACAGATATCTCTGTTCTATTTTTTGGACTATCATTTTTATTTAGTTTTATTTTCAGTACACCTACAGCCACTTTAATAGATATTATTGTACATAAGCTGTATAATTCGAAATCAAGTAGTATCTCTTCTAAGCTGTTTTAAGATATTTTACTGGTTCAAGTAAATCTACCAGGCTTGCTGGCAGTGTCTCGCATTGTTTGTATTATATTACTTACTATCCTGAATAAGACATAAGTTGGCGTGTTTCTGAAATCTAAAAGAGGTCTTATTGAATAGCCTTCTTTATTTAATTTTATCACACCCTTTATTCTACATATATTACATGATTTAAGTATAATTTCACACTGATTCGGCTTAGCAGTTGTTTACTCTACTAATTTACCAATCTACACCACTTCTTTCATACTTCCATTTTTAGTCCTCATAGATGATTTAGTTATTCAGGAATAAGATCTCGATCGCCAGTGTTCATTCATTTTATGAGTATTATTCATTTTGTAATATTCCCCGATCAATGATTATAAATTTATACGCGCTTATTTCTTCGAGTGCTAACCAGTTCTTTGTCTCATTCAACTTTTCTATTCCTTATCCTTCCCAATGTTAATGCAAATTCCACTTGTATTATTGCACAGAGTCCTTCTAGAGACATTTCAGTTCTTGGGGTAACAACTTCCAGCTTTGGCTTATTAGTACAAATATTGACTTTGATTTCTTTATCGCTAAGTTCACCTCCGTTTCTGTAAAATTTCTGCCTAAAATATCAGTTCAATTTATTTTCGTTAAATGTGCTACCTGAGGTTTCAGTGCTCATGAAATAAAAAAGGAATTTTAATTTCTTTTCCGTTTGATTTCTTCGTCGATTGTCTCTTTTCTTTGCTTGCAGGTTCCACTATGATTTCATACTTTTCTTTTTGTGTTACTGCTTTTCTATAGTGAATTAATTTTGGTAATCTGTCGTAGGCTTTCCCATACACATGAATTGGAAAAATAAATAAATTTATGTAAATATAATACGACGTTATAAAACATGTAGCTACGTTACTTTTCATTTCAGAGTGAAGGTATCTAAACTGTAGTTCACTTGTAATTCTCTGTTGGAGGTCTTAGTAACAGCTGTCAGTTTAAGACATGTTGTTATGGCCACCGAAACAAAAACATTTATGAGCGAATTGTAATTGGAATATATTTATTCTGATATTCTCGAATAGCCTAAGAAAATATAAAATACTGAAATAGAAAAATTGGTGATAGAGAAAAGTGGAGTTACTTCTTCAAATGAATGAGTTAGTTTGTTGACTGTTAATTGCTTCGCACACCCAATGAAAAGAATTATAAGTCCATACAGTTATACGGCTTATTCAAAGCTTTATACTACTTAAACTCCAGGTGATTCCTTGTAGTCTCTCCGCGAAGAAAATAGCGAATAGATTAGGAATCAAATATGAAGCTTGATACAGTGAATACGGTTCTAGTAAGTGAGACAAAGAAATGTGCCACGGTCTAGACTGAGTGTGACGAACCATTTGTTCATCAGACTTTTACTCCTCTCAGACAAATCTCTCTTAAAGTCCCGAGGGCGATTTTGTGATTTATTTTTCATGAGTACCTTGAAAACGGACTCATAGCACTATTTCATGATGTTTGAAATAAATAGATGTTTAATAAACTAGATAAGACACTGTGCAGCTTGCAAGAAACTTAACATGAATTAGGAATACGGAGTAATTTTGTGAGATATTTAAAGGTTCTTACTACACACCACAAATGTTGTAGATGTGACTTTAAAGGTGTGAAAACTAGCAACCATATTTTTAAGTATTCCGATATTAACAGTATTCCATTTTAAATGTCACCATATTAAACACGTAAGATAAATCATCGATCTCGTTTTACCAACATGTTTAGCGACATATATCAGTTACGTATACACTTAAACCTATACACGTCTGCGTACAGAATATAAAAATCACAAATTAAATTGCATCAAAGAATTTCTTACGTCTTTCAAGTTGCCAGGGAAAATTTACTCTTTGAAAAATAAATAAGAGATCATGATAAAGCTTTCGTCGGCTAGTCAAGTTTCATCAAACATTTTATACAGCTATATTTCTATTTGTTGTTGGATGAAGAAGAGAAGACAACGATTATGAATTGAAAACCACCGGGTTGATTTGCTCAATTAGAAGTAATTTAACCTGGGTTAGACTTCCACTTTTCTTGTTTGAAATTTAGCTCAGGTGCTTCATTAAAAGTCGCCAGATATGCCCATTAATTCATGCGGAAAAACGCAGTTTTTTTTTTGTTCAGCGACGAAATATCTCTTTTCAACGACTTCATTTTAAATCTGTACAGTCGTATTTATATTACGGAAAAAGGGTATTAGGTGGCACTAGAAACTGCCCGGTCAATATACATATGATAAGAACAAAATAATTAAAATGATGTACATTAGGGGTAGAGTTGAAGTGGATGAATCACAAAACTTTTAAAGATTCTCTAACAAGTCAACTGGTATAGAGATTTCAAATTGCACGTCAGGAATTGTTTGAAAAATTAAGAATAAGATGATGATAACATTAAAGACGGCGAAGGTGAAGTGGAATGAATTCAAGTGGTATACGAGCTCGCCTTGTAACTAAAAGGTCCTGGGTTCGAATCCCGGTGGGTGCGTACTGATGAAGAGTCTCAAACTAGGACGAAGCAGATGTCCAGTACTCCCAGGTTTTCCAATGGTTCTCTAACTAATGTCAGCTCATGATGAAAATCCTGTAACCAATCAAATCCCTACAAACCAACACTTAAAAGAACATTATTAAGACCGAGGTAAAGAAGGGGGGTTTCACAAAACGTTTCTGAATACATAATTCAGGTTTTTGTCCATGTATAGCTAGGACTTCGGCTATGCGTAAGTGGAGAAAACGTGGAGTGACTGGATTTGGTCCTGTAGATGACTTGAAAGGATAAATCACGTGGGGCTGCATGACCTGATTCTAGAAGGTGTTCACAGATTGAAGACTTTGTTGCATTTTCCTCACTTTTCATTAAGCAAACCGAGTAGTGTTCAGCTATGCGTTTACGGAGTTTACGCTTACGACGTTCAATGTAATCAGCCCCACACGAGCATGTGAATGGGTGTATGCACATACAGGTGGACGCACATAGCGGTGACTTATCCGTGATGCATTGTCGAGTAATGTTTCGGCTGGTAAATACTAAGTGTAAGTCAGATGCATAGAAAACACCGCTAAACACATTCAAATAAACGACTTTTAATTACTTCAGAAATACTGTCACCTTTCAACGCCAAACTCATAAACAGTGTCTTCTTCGACACTGTGATTTGGTTAAAGACTGTTTCTTACTTCATGTTTCTGTCGATGAACCGTCTAGGATATCCATTACTTAAGAGAGTTGTACAAAGGTGTTCTAATTCTAAGTCGATCGTATCTACAGAGAAAATTTTCTGAATTCTGGAGCATGGAATACGGATAAGATTTTTCTTCACGTTTCTGTTATAAAAGAAAAATAAAGTTATGACAAGTGCAGTCAAGAAACAGAGGTACGACTTATCAATGGTTAAACCTTGTTATGCAATGAAATTACAATTTTTCTATATGTATGAGGAAGTCGAGATTAATAAAACTCTTTTACCGCGAAGACAGACTTCATCTACGATTATGCCTCCATGCCGAAAACCCATATGCTATTTGGCCACTCCATAAGAATTATCAGCAGTCGGATTAGCACATCTGAGTTCACATAAAATTCAAATGGACCTAACACCACGGAAAACTGGTTAATGTATACTAACAGAAAGAAATAAGTATTGTCTGACCACTATGCCTAAGTCAAATGAAGCGAATTTATCTGCTATATGCACAAAAATGATTTTCTAATCCAACATCGTAGTTTTTAGAATATACATTGGCTGCAATGTCAAGTAGAACATCGAATGGAAAGACTATCAGCATACACGATTTTTGAAAAATGCTGCACCTTTAGTCTGACTTGATTTCAGACTGGATGGGTCACAGTTAACTCATTAGGATTTTCCAAAAAAAAGCAACATACAATTTCTCCTTTATCAAGGAATTGGACAGAGTTTCGTAGACACTTACACATGCCTTACGGTAAAAATCCTGAATAAAACTGACCCGGTATATGACATTCAAACTATTGACTACATTGTCGCACCAACCAGATTCTCTGCTCAACTTTGAAGTAAGAGACTCCGCTGATTCATTGTACGACTTAGTGACATATCGAAGGTTTTCGAGAGAAGCTGAAAGTGTGCATGCACACAGTGACTACGTAATGTGAAAAGGAAAGAAGTGTAACTTAAAGTATTTAAACCAATTACTTCTCTGGATATTCTGCGACAAATTTTGACCAACTAATTAAGTGATCTGAGAGGTTGTACATGGAGACAGTTTTTCAGGAATTCCATGCACTTATTCCTATCTGAGCACAGCAAAACCGACAGTTTGTACAGAGTAAGTTGGTATCATCATTTCCATTGCATCCGTCCACTTATTACTTTCATTTTGTCATACCTCGAATATTCTGTGTACAAGTTATGTAAGTGTAATTTCTGGGTCATCTACTAATTTTCAAGTCTCTTGTTAACTGACATTAGGTCACCTTCACAAGTACGTTTAACTTTCTCTGTACATACACGTAGTTCTTTTCAGGTTTTACGAAGCTGAACAGAAACCAATGAAATATACAGTGATACCAACTTACTTTGCACAAACCTGTATTTTAGCTTTATTCAGATTAGTAAAGGGTAACATGTGTATAAATAATAGCTTTATTTCTTATCTTCAAGTTCTAAAACAGTATGCATCGGCCACTGGAATGAATAGTAATGAGATTCTCCATAGCCTCAGTACTATAATTAATTCAGAAAATTGCGTGCGATAAAGTCTTTAAGATACCTGCCAAACAAAATAATATGACTGGAGGTGCATAAGTATTCAGGCAAAGGGAACCCATGGGGAAATCCGCTACTTTTGAGACATGCGAACCCATTACAACCATTCTTTGTTCCACAGTATCGTGTGACTTGTTAACTAGTTCTCCACCTTATCAAACCAGCCTCTAGGCTAGCAAACAGGTATTCATTAGGTGCCTAACCACTTGAAACTAGGGTTCTAGGGTGAAATCAACTACTACCGGAAGAGACCTGTGTCAAAGCGTATCAAGACGACCTGGTCTATGCGGAAAATATCAGACACTTTCGCAATATAGTGGGCCTAAACCACTAAACCTAAAATGGAGACAACTGCAAATTTGGCGACCTGCGATAATAGGTATTGAAAATCTTTCCAACGACACCCCGAATCAATAGAGAATTCCAAAAAGCAATAATGCCAGACGAAATAAGCGTCCCTAGGAGGGAGAATTGTAATAATGACGGCTTATCATGAGCAATCACGCCCTGAACGAAACACATTTTCGCCTTCACGAACAGATTTTCAGTCCCTAATGAAGTTTGAGGTGTAATATATCACCTCGTAAAGATAAGCACAACGACAGTCCTATCCCACAATGATACGATATTCTCAAACGTCTAGCCAATTTGCTAACTACTTTCATCTTTAACACAAATTTTGATTAGAAATGACATGGCTTTTGATTACTAAAATTTTTCTTCAGACCTATTATTAAGGGAGCCAAAATTGATTAACCATGACACGATTTGCAGGGTAGATAACGCTGCATCCTATGCTGCTTAGGGTGTAACGATTCATCCGAAGGAAACCTGCCACGGATATAATCATCTCGACATTGGGCATGTCTCTGACTTGGGTGAGGTGGCTCAGCTTCTGACTCTTAGTAGATACAGTATTTTGTACATCTCAAACTAGGAGGAAACTTCCATTCAGTCCGTCACGGTCGGTAACGACTCTAACTATTGTTATCAAAAATTAAATTCCAAAAAATATGAGAACTTTGTCTATCCTATGTTACCACAATTAACGCAAACTTCAGGTGGTGAACATATATTTCATAGGGTATTTAAACTCCGAAAACGCCCTAGGAACTCAACTAGTTGAAGTATTTCCACCCCGAACACTGCAATAACACAAACAGGTCACTGTGGAAATCCTACACCCCAATACTGATCGAGTGCACAACCCACATATCGAATTGTCAGGCTAACGGGAATTCGAATTATTGATGCAGTGGACAGCATATGAAGAGTACGATTAATGAATGTCTTCGTAACTTGATGGACTGCGCTGTGACAAGACTCAATAAAGATAATGCATTGAATACGCCTATCCCAAAGCCGTATCCTAATGGTTACACAAAGGTCTTGATTTGATTTTATGTTCAGGTTAAGATAGCTCCCTTCCAGCTGCATATCATTAAATGGAACAAACACCTTAACAAGTTATTAAAAATGAAAAACAGGACAACAAAGCTCAAGTAAAGAAAAATAAGAAAGTGACTACTAGGAACCCAGTCCCGCGATAAAAGTCATTAGGAAACGCAAACACACCATATGTTAACGTTTCAGTATTCAGATTTTATTACACTTCGTAAAGAAATATCCCTGGTATGAAGATTGGTGACTGAAGATGGACGGCTAAAACCAACCACGCCATCACTCTTTTTCAACATTAAAGTCCTGAATTTGACTAACTTAGGGATTTGTTTAACAAAATCCACGGCAATTATAAATTCTTCTTCCCCAACCAACTAATTCTCCACCGGATTACTTAAGTTTTCAGTAGATTCAACCTAAACCACCCTTAGCAGTACTCCATTTATATAATTCACGCTACTAACTGAAGGGTATCATCATCGGTGTGCTAATCAACAAGGATTTGCAAACAAGTTTCTATTATGATGCAATAGGGGTGCTTATGGCTTATTTATTTTAAGGAACTTCTAAGTGAAGCACTCTCTTAAGATAAGTGATTATTCTAAACACATTAACGGAACCAAAATGGGTGGATAAATCAGAGTTTTAAGACAATGTACACCTTTATTGAACAGTTTAACTGGTGACTAGCTACAGGACGGAGTTGTCTACATTTCTAGTGAGTCGTGACCAGTGGGATTCCTCCGGTAGGGAGTAAGGAGATATACTCACCGATAATACTGGCCGATGATCACAATAAAACCACGAATTGGTAGAAGCCATAGTTTACCAGCCAATGAGTCGAGTAGAAGCGGTTGGACGGTCTACAAACATGCCTTGTGACTGTAACGTCCTGGGCTTGAGATCCAGTAGGTGCGTTCCGCCGATGAGTTCAAAACCAGGATGAAACAGCTGTTTAGCACTCCTTGATTTTCAATGGTTTTTAAAATGATATCAATCTGTGGTCAAACATCGAACAAATCAAAACTTTTGACTGTATTACATAAAAATCAAAACAAGTGATTCAGAGAAGAGACTCTTTGCAACGAATTTATCAAGCTGTACAATCGTATAGCATAAGTCAAACGTGAAACACCGAAGATACCCTTTATCATGAATGCAGTTACACAAACCGAAATGGGAAACTGTATCATTACTGAATATACGAACGACAATCCTCAAAGAAATCAAATTGGTTTATACTAGCTCGTAAAAACGATATTGGAATCCAAATACTTAGACGAAGTAAAAATGTGGACCTCCCAAAGACTTATATTCAGCAAAAAATGGCTGGATTAGATGCATATAAAAACGACTTATGTACGATGGATACTTGTGGTATCGAAATTCGCTATCAAAGCCTGTGTGAATTTATCAGCTATCAATGCAAAACCGCCTATGTAAGGAAAGGGTGGGTGGTAGACATGATTGAATCTAAACTAACGAATTCACATTAGAATACCACTCATCCTATAGAAATAACTGATAAAGCAACTGCAATAACCTGCAATATGCATATGCTTACTACGTATGCCTCATTTTTACCTGTAAAAGAAACTTCGGAGATGAAAAGGCAGAGTACTACACAATGTTTACGTAGAGCATGAGCAAATCCTCCCACTGCATATATGTATATACACGTATTGACATTTAAGTCCTGAACTTGAGATTCAGGTCTTGAATAATGTAAGTACACGGAAACTTTTATAACTAGTTGGAATTAAGCAGGAACTTCAGTCCAAATCAGTAAATCTACCATCATGTGGGGAAATGAACCATAAATGAATAAGTGCAAAAAGATATGATTTAACTATAATACTCTATCTTATTTGTACAAAGAAAACAAGAACTACATATTTTTTATTTCAGTAAAGCAAATATCTTCTGAGCAACGGCATGATCTACGCATCCTAGGAGGTCAATAAGCTCTTCTTCACAACTTTCATTGGTTCGGCTTTGTCGATCACCACAATCTTCGAGCTTTTTCAAGAAATGGCTGCAGTGGGTAGAATTTTTCGCGTCCTCTCGAAGGCCATCCTATACAAATCCGATTAAGAAACCCAAAAGGTGCTTACCAAAGGATCAACGGTCCCTTCTTCGTCGGACATTTTCAAACGACGCGCGACCTATACAATACCGACCTTTAGATAATAATCTTAATATCTCAATCCAATATCACATATATTCGCAACACATTCGTATCCAGTTGCTGGTCTTTAAGAATTTCATTCCAATATTCAATGTCGTCTTTACGAGCTAGTATAAACCAATTTGATTTCTTTGTGCTCACCTCTTCAATGTGAGGTATAGGTTCCTGATCTTCGGTAAACTTCTGAGTAGCTCGTCCCGCCACTCTACTATCGTAGCTTCGGTTGACTCTTAAAGGGATAGTGCTGGAATTAATTATATGTGGTTTGTAGTATGAGGTGTGTTAAGACTGTTACTACTGTGAATGGAGTTGATCCTTTCACCAGTTAGCCCTTCTGTGTCGTCGTCAAAAGATGGTAATAACAGATACAATTAGTGCAGGTTATTCAAACTAAAAGACAGAAGAGAAATAAAGAAAACGTAAAAAAGACAGCTGATTAAATTTGAAGTTGATATATACATATATATATCTGTAATAACAATAAGTGTAGTTAAAGTTGTCAGGAGAGTGAGACGGGATAGGATGTGAAGGAGTAAAACGACGAATTTATCTGTCTACCCATGTATGGTGTGTGATTTTAAGGCGATAGGCCATTTTGACGCAGTCGCTGCATGCTTGTCCAGCCTTTGCTTAAAGGTGTCCACAGACGGTGCCATAGCCATATCTGCCGGTTAGGAGTTTCAGAGACGGCAAACCCGCAGTGAAAGGAAGTGGAAGCTAACCGGAGTCATTGCCTTCTGGTGAGCTATCCTTCGAAGGTCTTTACGAGTAAGCTTATACCTGCTCAATGGCAGAATACATTTGTTTGGGTGGTTCCGGTCTTTTTTAATCCTGTAGGGAGTAATCAAGTCCCCCAAAGCCGACGGTAGCTAAGTGTTAAGAGACCTAATTTCTGTACCTGTTCATAGTACGATTTGTTTCGGAGACCCATCACTTCTTTTGTCGCCCGTCTTTGGACTCTTTCCAAGAGGTTTGCGTCTCTTCTAAGCAGTCGGGGTGCAATGATATTATGCACTTCAAGGTGTGGTCTGACGTACATTTTGTACAACCTTAGAAAAAGCTCATGAGTGAGTGCACCTAACTGTCTATACGTAAAGTGTATGACAACATATACCCTCGCTACATCGCTCCTGTATTTCACACTTATGTCCATTTTTCCGTTAGAACTAAACCTAATTCACGCTCAGACGTTTTGGAAGACAATCTTACGTTGTACAGGGTGTAACTTGCATTCTGCAGTCCACAGGTGCGTAACTTCACTACTTTGCACTTTTTCAGGTTGAAATTCATACCATTGGCCACCTCCTAGTCTTGCAGAAGCTTTAGATCTGCCTGCAGTCTATCTGAGTCCTCCGGACACA
This sequence comes from Trichobilharzia szidati, assembly GCA_944472155.2. Lineage (NCBI taxonomy): Eukaryota > Metazoa > Platyhelminthes > Trematoda > Strigeidida > Schistosomatidae > Trichobilharzia > Trichobilharzia szidati. Next base: position 82,002,335 of record OX235279.1, on the reverse strand, counting down.
TTTTCGCCCTCCATATCTTTACGTCAGCGTACAGAAAAGTCGGGCAGCTTAGACGGCATGGTAGGTAATTGATAAAGACCAAAAACATCAGTGATCCTAGGATAGAACTTTGTGACACTCCCGATGACGAGCCATGTCAAGATGATTGAACTTGAGCGAAATGACTTCAAGCTTTATTTATTTTCCCAAGTATCTGTAATCCATCCAACGAATACTCGGGTTTTTTGCTAATGCGAAGTCTATATCTCTATATTTCTTGATGTGTCCCATTGAATCACTAGTTGTCAGATTTTTCCCATAAACTCAAGACAAAATGACAGCAACCATGTAATTTAAATAACACTTATCCATGCCTATACAGTTGGTGTGTCCTACATAGGTAGGAATAAATATGTATCTTATTATATTATCATTACTAGCTATGCTTACTAATCGTACGTGTAATTTATCGGATTGATGATGCTTGCAAACTGGCGTCCCTCATGTACAAAAATGAGAATGTAGTATTATTGCTTGTGAGGTAGTTGAGGCGAAGCGTTTGAATATATGCCTGTCTGGTTTCTGCGACACACCGTCAGTGATGCCGACAGAACTATTCTGTCGATTCAGTTTGTATGGCCCTGCCTCATTACGTCGACTGTAAAGCGATGGATCCCACGTTCCTTCTGTCATCTATATTTGTGCCAGTGTTTCTGGTGGTGACCTAGCGTTGCAAAAAGTTCTAGGATTATTGAATCGCCACTAATACTCGTGTACTTCACTCGCCCGTCTGTTGGACGTATCCGTGATGCGTGCTTACTGTTCATTAGAGGAGTCAGAACCTTCTCTGTTCAGTACTTATTGCATATAAACCTGCATAGCTTGTATCAAGCCTTGCGTCAGCTGTCGAAAGTGACTCATCAGCCGTGATGAGGATCTATCTACCATGTTACCCCTCTGCAGAGTCCATCTAAACTGATGACTTTCAAACGTAGAGGGATGTTCTTCCCCTCGCGCTTAAGCACTGCATATGGCTGCTCACGTAGTGGGGAGTATAAGTTCCCGTACTTTCTTGTTAATCTGACAGGGTAACTAAAAGAAACACATTCACATACGTGATTGTTTCAGACTTAATGCTATACTGGTCAAAGTAGGGCTCCAGTTGAGCAGGCCTCATCCCCAGATCGTGTTGATCAGATTCGTTAAATCTAAGTTTGATGATTACTAAAAAATCTGCCGCTGCAGAAATGGAGGTTTTGAAATTAGATCCCATGTTTGGTAAAAGAGACGTCGTTATGCCTGTGAGCAAAAAACCCAGAATAAAGTCAAAATATATGAATCAGAGTTAACTAGCAGATAAGAGGTGTGTTTCGAACGACTTACGTCGAGTATGCAAATTTAGTGACCGAATCTTCTACAAAAATTATTGCTCAAATAATCGATCGACGGAACCTTATGTTCAAGGCAACAATAGTACATTTTGAACATTTGTTTTTAAATGGTCAGTAGTTGGCGAGTGTATTGGTGAACCTATTCCAACACATGGAAATGCATTCATCATTCAGTAGATTAAAAAGGCCATAGAAACGAGGAGGAAGATGCGTTTCCTAGTTGGTCACTCGTCTCACCTTTCTGAACTACTTAATCGTTAAGTGTGCTTTAGTGGCCTTGATGTCTTGTGTTTGGAGGACTCCACAGGATGAGGTTGATAATTGTAGAGCTTTCTAACGTTTCGTAAGGTTGTGCAGCCTCTGGATGCGGCTGTGCTCCAGTACGTTATAGTTTTCAAGTTTTCACTTGCATACAAATGTGCGTATGAACTGAAGAGAAAGATGTCTTCCTCATACCACATGTTATGTAAATTGCGTGTCCAATACGCGCCGTTGTGCGCAATATTGGTGTCAAGTACTGACTATTTGACCTGACCGCCTTCCGTGATTTGTTTGTATCGTAAGTCGCTGTAATCCTTCAGCTGTTTTAAAAATTACGGAACATCAGGATAAAGAAGCCCAAGAGATTAGATGAGTCTGTATATTCTTAGGTACATAGAATGAATGAAAATAGGTCAGGGACGGCATCCTGTGCCCTTTGCAATTTGCCTCCTGCCAAAAAGAGAGTTTTGAATAAATTCTAACACTCTATCTCCTACCAACAAGAATTTTTGGAACTCAAGTAAGTATGCCACGTGTTATTCCAAAAAATTACAACTTCACAAATTTTCTGACACAGTATTTTTTTGAAGTACACTGAGAAAATCTATAAAGAAAATGTAAGTGATTTTCTTGCTATCCCAAGGTGTGACAAAACCCCGCTCTGTCAGACAATAGAGGTTTCCGCAAATACCATGCTATGCATTGGATTAGGTGCAGTTGTTCCCCGTATAAGTAACAAGATCCTCTCCAATTACTTTTTTCGATGTCTCAATCAAGGAACTTGAGTGACATATAGGGCTGTAGTATGAGACATAATATCTCGGACATCCACTGTGGATAAAAATCACCATTTTGTCTGGGATAGATAAAACTATCCAAGGTATTTCATGCTAGACTGAGTTTTTATCCCAGTATCCCCCATCCTGCACCTATCGTGTAACCGGACCAGTTCTCGCAGATCATATTTACGCCGTAATGTGAAGTTGATAGTCTGATATTTAGGGAGCAACTGACTGATATCCGAGAAAACGCTAATTAGTTTGGAAGTCAGATCCGTACGTAACTGGGAACAAGACAGTCATTTCACCAGCGTATTTGGCGAAGCTGATTACTTCCGAAAGAGGAATGTCATGTAAGAGGAAAAAAGGAGGAGGAAGAAGACAGCAGCGCCCTGCAGGACTCCTGCCCCAGTAAGTAAAACAGAGGAAGACATGCCTTTATATACAGTGTACTGCATTCTGCTAGACAAATTAGAATGCAACCAGTTATTAGCCCAGGGCTCTATGTGTGACAGCGAAAGTTTATTTAACAAAAACATCTGGGCGCATGGTCAAAATCAGATGTGTAGTCAGGGAAAGTATATCCGATTTACTTGACCGCTTCGTCTAAGAACGAATCATTGTTGTGGTGAAAGACAGCAACAGCATCTGAAGTATTTCCGCTCTGATTATAAATAAGCTATCTGGGGTCGATTAAGCTCTTTAAGAAAGGTTGAACTTTGAGTAGAAGCAATGCTCCATAAATTTCATGAGAGGATAGGTACAGTGGTTAGGACTCTCGCCGACCATGCACATGGTCCAGGGTTCGATCCCCTTTCGGCGCACACCCGATATCTATGGTCGGCCTGCGAAATTTGGGCTACCGATATCCATGCTGAAAGTTCCATACTTGTACTGTAAATACGGTGTGGAACCAAGCTGTAAATAAAAAACAAAAAATAAATTGCAATAGGCCTAAATTTGAAATTAATACCTTAAAATGATATGGGTACTGGGATAATCATAATGTCTTCCTATTCTGCATGTACAACATTAGTGGAAAATGTCTGTAGGAAGACGGTATAAGTGCTAAAATATCTTCTGAGGATAACCGTACCCACCGGCAGAACCAAAGCTTACAGAAAGTTTTGGACAAAATTTATTGACATCACAAGGTTTGAAGCGCCCAGAACTCACTATCCCGATGGTTAGCAGAATTAGGAATAAGAGCGTCATCAGGAAAGATTTTTTTAGAGAATTTACGCATTGATTCTGGCGGTACGTTTGAAATTGGTGACATTTTTGCACGTGTTTGCTCTGATATTCATTTACTGCTTATAGTCATATAATCCTTGAAATTATGGTCCAAATTTCTAAGAAACGTGTTCGTAGAAACACAGTTGTTTTAGATAGTGCCTCAACATCGGTTATAACTGCATTACCACCCTGTAATACAGCATTAACTACTAGCCCACAAAATAGCTTGAGTGCAATTCTCACTCCTGTGATACAGATGAAAGATGTTCTGTTAGAGAACTCTGAGATCTGTAAATTAGACCTCATTGTGAAAGATATCCGAAGGCAAGTAAATGAGCTTCAGGAAAAATTAGGTCAGTTTGATAGAATGTCACTGCCAATGTCAAATATCACGGAGAGCCGTTCTGATATTGGCCAGATTAAGTCTTTACTGGATGTAACTCAAAACAAGCTTTCGGATTTAGACCCAATAGCCTGTCTGTTAAGAAAGCATGTTTCCAGACACCCTAAATAAGGCTAAAAAAAATCTGATTGACTGCTTGGCTGCGGAGGTGATGAAGCATATAACCTCTTCTCACCAGGCTATAGTTTACAATGTCCCAGATTCTCTTCCTCTGAAGACTGTAAAACACAAAATCCTGATTTGTTGCGGCATGGCTAGTGTCCCATGTGAATGCAAAAGACTTCGTAAAAAGTCTAACCAGGCTAATTGTCCCATTATTTTTAAGTTCAGTAATTCCCTTGATTCTAGTAAGTTCACTAAATGTCAGGATCACCTAAGACTGAACAGCAGTTATAAGTCTATAACCATAGCTCAGGATAAAACACCATGTCAGCGCAGAATAATGCGAAGTAATAACCTGGTCACCTCCTCTAGCTTAGAATTACCCAAAAACGATCGTGCACAGCAAAAGTCACCTAATGCTGACATTAGCATTCGGCATACCACACAACAACCACGCATGGCAATGGAACTAGGAACTGATTTAGATACCAGTACCCCTGTAAATAACGTCTCACCGAAAATTGTTAAAATAGGTAGAACTGCTGCAAGCTGTTCTAAGAAATTCTTACCCAAACGCGGTGACCTCACCACAATGAACAAATTTCGCCGGGTTGAGACTAATGATGGGGAAGAATACTTTGTATTCAATAAGCTTGCTGAGAGAAAGACTGTTAGAAAACCCTCACCTCTTACGAAAAGTTCCTCTCGAAACACAAGTATATCTGGTGGTTTTCAGTATACTCCACATTATAGAAAGTCAGGCCCCAAAACCCCCAAAGTCTTGCAACCAAAGCACCTTCCCTCTCAATTTCCTTTAAGTTATAAGACCAACACGAAGGTGTATACTGGTATGACGAATAGCACATGGATGGGTAGACCTTTTGATGCTACGCTTTTTAACCGTCAACCCAGGCCCAACCTCTACTATCCTTATATCCAGGAAAACATGGTAAATTTTCCAAGTGTCCCGAAACACTGGTACGACCCATGGAACCTAGGAACACCTCACTGCACTCTAACCCCGATGTACAGACACCCAGTCCGACGTACTTGATGTGCATATAGGCATAGATGATTACACTGTACACCGTGCAAATAGAGACTGCAAGCGTGGTAGAGGATGTCTCATATATATACATAACTCATTCGTAGCCAGTAAGGTGGAAGATGAAATACTGAACGAGGTACCTGATTCACTGTGGGTCATCTTTCAAGGAGATAAGTACAAGCTTCTCATAGGCTGTGTTTATCGAGCACCAAGCTCAACCAAAGAAACTGATGCGTTATTAGCTAAATCATTCGCACACGCCTCATCGTTTAGTACTGATTACAAAATAACTGCAGGGGACTTCAATCTTCCAGAAGTCAATTGGTTAAGTAGTTCCGGCCCCCAACGCTACGACGAATTACTTGCCACTATGGATTGTTATGGTTGGCAGCAACACGTCCAGACACCTACACGTGGTGACAACATGTTGGACCTTGTGTTTTGTCATGACACAATCCCAGTCTCCACCTATGTTGGTAACAGATTTTCCAGTAGTGACCATAGAATGGTACTCTGCTCTCTGCCTTTCTCACCACCAAATACAGGAAACAAACAGGATTCAGGCAGTTTGATTTGTCGTAGATACAAACATACAGACTGGGGATTAGTCCAAGAACTCATTCGACTCTGTGACTGGGATGAATATTTCACCACTGACTAATCTGGAGGCTGTAGTGTCCCTATTTTACAGGAGTGTTATCCTTTGTCTAGATACTGTTGCTCCTAAGAGGGTAGTGAAATTAAGTAGACACCAGGCTGAATACATTCCGAGGGCATGCCGCAATAAGTTAAGGAAGTTGAAGAAACAGTACTATTCCACTAAGGATATATCACTACTGCACTCAATCCATGAGTCTCTTGAATCTATCAAGCGCCAACGTTCTCAAAAGGACCTCAACGAAGAATTAAGGGCACTTGAAGGCACCTCCAAAGTTTATAACTTAACAACACTTCTTAAAAAACGAATGCAGTCGACTAGGGACATCCCCTATTTACTTCATGACAAAGTAATCTACAATGTGCCTGCCACCATCTGTGAAATATTCAGTGAGTGGTTTGCAAACTTCAGTTTAGAAACGCGCATTCCTGGTGACACCGGCCCCCTTACTAGCTCTTTCCTCGGAAGCACAGTGTTCACCGACCAATTAATAGAACAGGCAGTTAAAAGCCTGAAACCTTCCACTAGCACGGGATCAGATGGCTTTGCTTCTATAATTTTCAAAAAGAGTGGGTGTGATATACCCCTACTACTTCTTAAATTCTTCTCAATATCTATGGACACTGGCACTTACCCTAATGAGTGGAAAACTAGCTTCATAATTCCACACTATAAATCCGGTGACAAGGCAAACGTCCGCAATTACAGACCCATAAATATAACCCCAGCTGTCTCTCGAATCATGGAGAAAGTTGTCAAAGATCAATTGTCAGACTATCTTCTTAAGGAAGATCTTGTTACAAGGTCTCAACACGGATTTCCCAAAAATAGGTCTTGCGTTACTTGCCACTTCGACTTTTTCAACTGCGTCACTAGTAGTCGCGAAGCACGTAAGCTAGTTGTTGTTCTCTACTTCGACATATCTAGGGCATTTGACATGGTGTCTCACAGTATTCTCTTTGAGAAGCTGTATTCATGTGGGATTCGCAATCCATTATTGGGCTGGTTAAAATCGTTTCTAAGCAATAGGGTACAAATAACCAAGGTTGGATCTGTATTGTCTCACCCTAGGCAGATCACAAGGGGGGTTGTGCAAGGTAGTGTCCTAGGTCCACTTTTATTCACAGTATACATCAACAGCATTTGCAACTGCTTCACCTCAGGTAAATCATTCCTATATGCTGACGACATTAAAGTCGTTTACTCCTGCTACGCTCATGAACTAAGCGATACGGTAAATAAAATACATCTTGAACTAAGTGGTCTCGCAACATGGTGTACTGAATCCTGTCTAAAGTTCAACATTGATAAATGAGGCTGGATTTGTATCGGAAACAGTAACCTTGACCTGAATCTTGAAATAAATGGGCGTAGACTAGCCAGGCTCAACTCAGTCGTAGATCTCGGTATCAGATACTCTAGTAACTTAACGTTCTCTGAACAAACTGATTATGCCAGACGTAAAACACGAAGGCTCCTAGGATGCATAACTCGCAATTTCTTTTGTTGTGAAACTAGGGTTCTATTATACAAAGTATGTGTCCGACCTATTTTAGAATACTGCCGGTTTATTCTTAGCGGACTGCGAGAGAATGAAAAGCTTAAACTAGAGGATGTGCAACGGCAATCTATCTCAAGAACTCTGGGTTTAGAATGTAGTCTTGAATACTCCGAACGTTGCAACAGACTGAGTTTAGAACCAGTCTGGAAAAGACCTCTTAAGCTAAACCTTATTTTATACTACAAGCTAACTAATCTGCTCGTGCACTCCTCCGAGCCAATAATCAAACCTACCGCTGTCATCAGTTAAAATCTTAGAAATCATCACAACCTAGTTGCTATAGAGCATTGTCAGACTTACATGCGGTATAATTTCTTCTTAAATAAGTTTTCAGTCATTTGGAATAGACTACCAGCTGGTGTGCGCGATGCAAACACACTCTCAGTGTTCATCTCCTCAGTCACCAGACTGCTCAAAGATGACAGTGCACTTCTGCGTCTGAATCCTACACCCACTTTTTCGTCCAACATAAATATTTTAAGTTCATTAAACGTGTAGTTACATCAAATTACAATTATAAATTTTATATTATTGGAAGTACATGATAGACATTTTTACACAGGACAATAATATTAGTTCACACAATATAAAAGTTAGCATCACGGGAATAGTTAGTTAGTGCACCAAAATAACTATAATTACTAAACAGAATATAAATGTATATATACATATTAATCACTTCCTAAGTACTCCACTTGCTTTCTTTTGCGTTGTTGTTGTTTGTCTTTTTTTGTCTCTCACCATTTCAGCTTCTATTTGACTTTTTGAATGAGAATGAAGAACGTAGATATTTGACCATTTACAATGGCAAATGATCTGCAAACATTGTTGATCCCATATCTTACAATTCCCTCGTCAATTGCACATTGCCTTCACCAACGACGCAACCTGGATTACAGTTGTGAAATATATCTTTATACCAATAAAAAAGTATTGATTTATAATACTTCACGATTGTAACTTACAACATAACTGATCATGTCTGCAAAAATAGCTTGCCTTTCTTGAAAACACCCGTTTATAGGAAAATACAGACTGTCATTATTATTAGTCTACCTTGAGTACTATTCACTTGTGATGTTACGAAGAAAATGTTGACAAAAGTATACAAGTGTATTACTTATTTTAAATTATTATCAAATTTGGATATAAATCAAGAATAAGACTCGATGCCGTACACACCAAAGTTATATGGAGGAATTACTTCAAGCTTTATTTTTTTCCCAAGTATTTGTAGTCCATCCAAAACATACTTGGGTTTTTTTGTTAATGCGAAGACAATATTTCCATATTTCTTGATGTGTTCCATTGAATGACTAGTTATCATATTGTTCCCATAGACAAAATGACTGCAACCTTATAATTTTACCATGAACCAAATTTATGTAATTTAAATAATACTTATCCATGCCTGTACAATTGGTGTGTCCTACACAGGTAGGAAAAAATTATTTTATTAAATTACTATTATTAAATATGCTTACTAATCGTATATGTAATTTATCATATTGATGATGCCTGTAAACTGGCGTCCCTCATGTAAAAAATTAGAATACACTATTATTATTAATAATTTTTTGCTTACCACTGCCATTTATTTGAATAAATGTTTCCAAATGTTCGCAGGAGTTTCATTTGACGAAAGTCTCTGGTTATAAATAGTGTTCCGTCTTCAGATTCTAGATTTGATCAAAATGGTAATCCTCTTTGGATCAGATTTATCTCTAGACTTGTATAAACACTGTTATTCTGTAAATAAGTATTCGAGATGAGGAACGAAAGAAACGATCAAGTATTCCGCATAGTGCCCGTTTCGGTCAAAAAACGTAGAGTCAGAATTTAAAATAATCACTTATAATGATAACTGTCATACACTGTCTTAGAGGAACTGCAAGAGTAACCTTTGGGGGAATGGTCTGGCAGTCTTTTACCAAGACCGACACGAAATCAAATGGTTCAAAACAAACTTTACCAGATAAAAATTAAAACCAAATGGTTCTGAATTGAATCATATTGACTGCAGAATGCTGAATAGCTGAAAGATCATTATCCTATTAGATGAGATGCATCAGGTAAACGTCCTACAAACCTTCAAATATGAGGTTATGTGGCGTCCATATAGTGGTGAGTATCTCCGCCTGTCACGTGGAAGGCCCGGGTTCGATTCCCGGTCGAGGAGCTGGCTAGTGCGTCGGTGGCACAGCGGTTAGGACTCTCGCCGACCATGCACATGGTCCAGGGTTCGATCCCCTGCCAACGCACACCCGATATCCATGGTCGGTCTGCAAAATTTGGGCTACCGATATCCATGCTGAAAGTTCCATACTTGTACTGAAAATACGGTGTGGTATCAAGCTGTAATGAAAAATAAAAAATAAAAAAACACATCAAGAACGCAATAGTTATATGTAAAATGCCTAGCAACTAACAAAATGTGAATTCAAACAGAACTGTAAAACAGTCCGATGGGTTAAAGGCTGTCTAGCTTAACATAAAATGCAAAATGGTATGTAAAGTGCAAGTTTATTCTATGAGGGTGCAGCTTAGACGTAACACAACGTGTGATCAGTAAACAGTCCGCGGATAATGTCTATGTAAATTGTCCTGTGAGTGGCGTCTCTGTTAAGTCTTCAAGGAGTAGTGGGAAAAGACATGTGTGCACGACTTCCACATATTTTAGGCAAAAGTGGAATAACACAATGACCAGAATTCATTGTTGGGGCACGTTTGTGTGCTTCATACACTCCACTGTCATTAGTGAACACTAAACTAAATATTTTGTGAAGTTTAGTAGCAAATTTGACAGTGTTTTTATGAACCAGTGATGCAAGAAAAGAATAGTCTAAGGAATTAAAACCACAAGTGTTTGATTATAAAGAGTTATCAAGATTAGAAGCAGTCAAAACGATAAATTCATTCCCAAAATTAGACAGATACGAGAGGGGAAACCAGCGGAACGTGAATGTTTGAGAAAGATATATGTTTATACTTTAAAAAGATTTTGGAAAGACATTTATTTCTCAATAAATTTTTTGATTATAGCTTCATTCCACACTGTATTTTTGGTACAAGTATGGAATTTTCAGCATGTGGTATCAGTAGCCCAAATTTTGCAGGCTGACTAATTGATATCAGATGTGTGTTGGCAGGGGATCGAAACCCGGATAGTTTTTTAAATAATGAGAAGCTATTAAGTGAGACGGGTCTGTCATCATATAGCTCGTGAAGCCAAGTGTATTGTAGTGTGATTATGGCCGTACTGTGATAAGTATCAGAAAATGAAAGAGACTGCAGATAGATAATCTTATGGGTATAGAACGGCGGTTTGAACCAATGATAAGAGGAACGGTAGTACGGTGTATAGGTCTACGTTTTAGTCTTCGTTGTCAATCACCGTGATGCTTTTCCTTAATTTCGTTGAAAAACTGAAATTCACTTGTCTTACACGTTTTGAAGATTCACGAGAGTGAATAATGTGATTTGCTATCATTCTTCGATAAATAAATTCAAACGAAAAACGGTAAGTTAGATTTAATATGTGGGTGAGAGTTAAGGAAGTTTTTGTTCAAACAGACCGCTGACAAATAAAGAAAAGAAATTCGAGTTGCCACTTGAGCACTGTTGAAATGGAAAATATATAGAAACATTCTTAAGGAATGGTAATATTGAATTAGTCATTAAATAAAAAGGCGTACGATTACTAAAAAGATTCAAACTGCTGTGGAATAAGAGACTGGACAAAATTTTTCTCCACATTGAGTTCAGGTTTAACGTTTTCTACAGGGTGAGACTGAATGGTAAAAGGGGGGTTTGCCTCGGACATTTGATTATGGAGAATCATCAGTTCAATACTTAACTCTGTGTGCATAAAATATTTGTCCGGTCTCTCATTCCACTAAGGTTCTAATCTCTTCCCTAATTGTTGCCTATTGTGTTTGACAATTAATTCACTATTACAACTCTTGCAGTATCGTTTTGTGAATCTTAAAACCCTCTTCATAGTGGTCAAGTTCATAATCAACTAACATTTTTCTCATTCAGTGACAATTTTAACCGTAACAAATTTGGAATCCTGAATTAGTGTCAAATGACCATCTATGATAATTTAATCATGACATGGATTAATGATATCCTGATCGGTTATGCTTCATGTACCTTATCACATCTGATCAACTTTTTTTTGTGAAATTTCACCATGGTATAAGTAGCTCAAGTTTCGAAGTTTAAGATCATAGGCTGAAGCAGTCACAGCAGAAATGTATCAGAACTGAGTAGAATATTTCGTGTTATTGCAGCGTATCCAAGGATTAGCTTTACGACATCTGGAAAATTCAATTCAAAAACTGTATCAGTTACTCTACAGATACTTTCAGACAGTTGATATTGATAAGTGTCATTGAATGACTGCACTCCACAGGAAGCTAATGGAATATATTCTGTTAATCTTACAATCGAAATCACCGGTGTATGGTTCTGTGAAATGCGTCTCAAATTAAATTATTTCCACTACTGATCATAGGAGTCTATTTATCTACAATGGATTTATATTATATGGCCTGAGACACTCAAGATAGTGATTACAGCCTAATGCAGACAGTATAATCAGTCATTTCGTATTTCACCATATAAAAGCACCTATTCATTCACTAGAACAGTAACTTAAAGCATTTTGATTTTTTGTGATGATTTACTTTTCTGCGCCTACCAGCACTAGTGCTTCCTGATAGCCTAATGAATATCGTGGGACCACTGGAGACTGTTACACACATTTGAAAATTCAGCTGAAGTAATTTCACGATAATTTACGAGAAAAGCATTCCAAGAAGATGTCACTTGATGATAACTTTGAGGATGATAATATTCTCCTTTTAAAGGGTGTCAACGTTACATTTTGTTTTTATATACTAAATTATAAGGTTGTGTGAAGGTACTATAACAACCTGTATTCTTTTAAATTCTCATTAAGTTATAAATCATCAATTTTATCATCGGCATCTCATTCTTATCTATCATTTCATAATGGTTTACAACTATACCAAGCCACGGGGTCCTATAGCGGCTATGTATAGTAGCCCAGGGCCTTGTTATTCACTACCTGGCCTTGTTGGTTATGCAAATCATGATCCACGTTCTAATCATCTCCGTGGGGCTCAATGGTCTTTCGGCATCAGACACGGAAAGTTTAGTGACGAAAGCAGTCCTGGACCATGCTATTATCCAGACTCTAAGGTTCTTCGTGACGGAAAGGATGGAACACCTCATTATTCCCTCTACAGCAGACAAAAGGAATCAATGATATTTTCCAATCCCGGGCCCGGAGCATACACCCCTGAAAATAGTGATCATTCGGTTTTTCATAAAGCCCCTGCATATTCCTTGAGCTCCCGAAACAAAGAATTTAAAACAGACGATGTTCCTGGTTCGTAAATATAGTAGTGTTTATTCAACCTTTTTAGGACCCAACAGATATAATGTAGACCCTATGCTTGGAAAAACAGTACGTAGTCAAAAGCAGTCAGCCCCTGCCTATTCTTTATCAAGTAGAACAAAACTCTTTGGTGCTGCTGAGGTTAGTCCATTGATAGGAAAAATAGTTATTTCAGACACCTGGTGCTGGCGCATATAACGTTACTGACCTCAATTTGTATCATGAAGCGGCTCCTAAGTATTCAGTCACGGGGAGAAACCAGCTCCCAACTGATTCAACCAGAAAACCTGGACCTGGGGCCTATCATCCTGAAAAGGTACGTTTACTCTTTCTCACGTTTTCAGTGTTCGTTATATATAAAAACTTAACAAATCGACATATGGTTTTGTGAGCTCTACAAAAAACAAGGTTATTTTAACAAATAAGGGTTATCACTAAAGACAGTGCGGTTTTAATTGTGTATCCTCATTTGACTGGAAGTGAATTACACTTTCTTTATAAGAACCTTATTACTTACCAAAATTCATTCGTAAATTAACTTCGAAAACCTGCCGATACAATGCTGTACAGTACTGTTGTTGCTGCATACATGCAACCTTTATTCACTCATATTTTTAAACTATCTCTTCTAGTTTAGAAAGTTAGTTAACAACATTTATCGATAAATACATCACTAATTTTGTGTCCATGACTTTGTTTGGCTGACAACTGTAGTTCCTTTGATCCATCTGTTAGTTAGAGGATGCGGTTGCCTATTTATGCTTGTTACTTCGTGCAGGATTCAACACAAAAGAATTTTTTAGTGACTGCTTGTTTATCTCAAAGCACACAGTTATCAGAGTTAGACGTTACTTACTGCATAATAAAATACATGGACGAATTTCAAGATTTTATGGTCGCTCAAAAAATATTTAGTGGTTGTTCCAAGTATTTGTGGTCAAGTAAGTGCAAACTACAAGCAGTCAGCAAGCATAAACATTTCTTGTGACATATTTTCGTCGTATGTGTATGCACTGAACGCTACATATCTGAATGATATCTTACTAAGAGGTTTGTAATGTGTTTAATTATTTTAATTACAAATACTGTATTTTTATTCATTATGGATACTCAGAAAACTTGATAACCCTGGAATTATCCCATATGTAAACACTTTATTCTGCATAGGCTTGAATATATTCATTTTAATTTTTAAAAACCTGACACTGTGTATTATTCAGACATTATTTGAGATTAATCAACGAGATCAAACACAACGAATAACCCTGTATCTTATAGTTTATGTAGGAGACTCTGGAACAAGAAGGAAAAGAATACGTATCAAAGGTAGAACAGGCAGGTGGACGAATCTATTGACAGTCAGCAAATGTTTAATAATTAGAGGAGGGAAATAAATAAATGTGATAAAATTTTTGTTGAAGACTTTGTAAAATATCAGTAAGAGTGTTCAAGTACTTAATTCTAAGATCTTATGTGCATCAACTTGGTGACCTATGTCGTCGATTAAAGCGTTATTACCTTAATAAGACTGTGTCATGCTTCAGGTAGTTACTATATCGCAATCCACCTATTTCAATTATTTGGAACTGTTGTATCCATTTTTAAAGTGACTTTGAAGTGATGACTACCTATTACTAGTTGGGATATTTTAAGAGTCTTGAGGTTTGTTGTAAGTCTTACTTACGACTATTTAACTAACCACGGTGGTTTTTATTTGGCAAACATTTTCCGATTTTCTGGATAATCGCTTTAACTCTACCACAAACACAGTGCTGAATCGTTTTTAGTAGGGCCTCATTTTATTTTGATCAGTCTTAAAGTAGGAACTATAAAGCATCTATAACCTTATACTTTGGTTGAAATTTTGACGGTATCATAGACTGAGCCTGCTCAATAATAAGGTTTCACTAATATTTAAACTAACAGGCAATCAAATTAAATATAGAACGAGTGGTCCTTAGTGACCACTTGCTGTCATTGTTTTCAAGAAACAATCGCATACAGTGACTTTATTAATATTCCTGGAGCACAACCCTTATATGTCGTACAATAAAAGCACCGAAGGAGAGCTCTGGCAGTCGATGAATGCAACAAAGGTAACTACCCTCACAAGTTTCAGTCGTCGGCACTATCTCTAAAGGTAATTGATATTTTCAGCAGTGTTTTTAGTCTAATGTTCTAAATCGAAAAACATGTCTATTTTATATTAGTAGCGTGAGTGTAGTTTGGATATTATCTGAATATTGCTTATGACTGCGTAATTCATTGATCACGGTTAGAGAGATTCGTTTACAATGTATTACCTATTTTTTTGACACATTCACAACTCTCCATTAAATTAGTTTTTCTCTAAACATCTACGTCCACTATAGTATCGTCGACCTTATGTTAGTTTTTAGTGTTCATGTCTTAGAAGTGTGACTGTTTGAGCTTAATTATATCTGTACAAAGTTGTAATGCATTTGCTATTTATCCTTTTTGTGCGAGAGTTACAGATGGTTTGTAACATCTTAAGATCATTTCATAGAAGTAGGAGTAGTGCACTCAAGGCACATAGTTTGTTGTATTACTCTGTTTAAAGTCTCGCTGGCATATAAGTTTATTCGCATCTTATGTCCGCACTAACGAAATAACGGGTTATGCAAACAGTCTATATGATCAGGTCACATAACTTCATTATGATTTCTCTGCCATTAAAATTAATTCTTATGAACAAAGTGTCAAGTGAACTAAAATTTTCTTCAATGTAACGTTTGTTGACTATTTAATTTTCCCTAAGGATGGATTTCGAGGGATTTTTCGATACTGTCACCACATAAATATCATACTACATTTTTCACCACAGTGCTGAGAAATATAGTTCGGCTTCAACACATACTACACTTCTTATGTGGAGCCCTACTTGTACAAAGAGTATGCTGCAATCATACATAAGTTTTTGGTGCTATTTTGTCACTGCGTTAAATACTGTTTTAGTTGTAACAGTAAGTTAAGTGTAAGAGTATCTGTGAATATGCAGTCTATGAACTAAGTGTGTTTTTTTCGTTTGTAGAATAACCTTTTGTATAATAGTCATAACCAAACATGAAGAAGCGTTTACTTTATAATTAATCGATGAATATACCGAATTATTGTATGTGGTGTATCTTATGACTAAAAAGCTACCAAACAGTTATGAATGTAGTCTGTGGCATTTATACTTTCTTTTTGACACTAATAGTACAGTTTCGTCAAAAAACAATTGGTATCTGAAGCTGCTGAATGTTTTTGAAAACTAATTTTATGCAGTTAACAGTCAGTGAATGGGCTAACAGTTTATTTCATAGTACATCACTATACAGCGCCACTTTTATTCATATGATGTTCATCCTAATGTAGCGGTGGGTATATTGGACAGATTTTACATCCAGTTAGGCGGAAATCCTACTATTTCTTCGAAACATACAAAAGGGAATGAAACTATTGACACGATTTCTCGATTGTAGCAGTTACTGCCAGTACCCAAAATTATTGTTTGAACTGAAATTTAGTATATCTCATTATAAGATAATCAGATACACGGTAATACAGCTAAAGCCTTTTTAAAGTGGCTAGACACACAAGTCCATAAGAAAGCAACACTGGGTAGAAGTTTCATCAAAAAGCATTCCAACTACTAAGTAACTGTTAATTTTTCTCTTCAAGAAGCAGTTTTCGTTGTTTGAGAAAGTGATTTATCAGAAAAAAGCAAACAGCGAATTACAAAAACAACCGTGTGCAAATTTTTTCATCTAAATAGAATAAATAAGCAAATTACACCCACCAATCCACCTTTTTTGTTAAATTGGCTTAAGTGAAATACATTTAGTTTACAACACCATGAGGCTCACTAAAAACTGACTGATTATTAATTTAATTGTTAACTTGACTAGCTGATTATGATGGGTTAGGAAAATTCCTATTTCTAAATAGGATAAGAACCTACTCTTTAGGTTTGACTTTCATCTGCTTAGTAAACATAATAAGGGTGCTCGAATTACCTGGATTACTTGGATTCAGAAGCTACATGTGCAACTATTAGGGAAAGTAGTTCAGGTTAATTGAGGCATCGACTGTATTATCAACTAAAGACAATTTATTTTCGAAAATGTATACGTGGTTCTCATGATTATGTCGTTTAATTACTACAGATACTTGTTGAACCTTGTAAGGAATTAATGAAATTTTGATGACAAAATGACAGCGTCACCAACAATAGAGTGTATGACATGAGGAATAGGTATTGTAAAGAGCCTTAGTATTACTTGTTCCAAGTGAAATGCAAGTCTGAAATATCTTCATGGCATGATTTATTAACGGTTAATTGTTTCTGCACCAAACCACCCTACAGATTAGCTTGCAATTCAGTTCAGCAACGAACTTTGCTTTCTTATTTTCTCAATCCTTCATAGAATGTCATTTGTTCATTTTTCTAAGTAACATAGTGCCCTTTATCTTGTAATACTTTAACTGATGTACATTATAGTGTGGTTCTTAAGTAAACCTTCATAACATGTATACAAATATCTATCTATTCTGAAGTAAGTAATGATGGCTTTCACTTTTCTTAGCGTTGTGAATTAGGTAGCATATATCGCTCGAATTCGGTTAATTACTATTTTGGTATATCTTTACAATAAGGACTTTTATGTCAATAAGCCCTTGTAAATCTAGATGCCCTAAATCATACTTTCTCTAATGGTTTATACGTTCCGTCTAAAAAGTTTCATCGTCTACTTGATTAGTATCACAATTTTTTTGTGTTCAGGTAAATGCAACTTCAAGGTCCGCACCACAATTCTCATTTGGTATTCGTCATTCACAATACAAGGGTGAATTTATAACAGATGCTGATCTGGAACAGTAAATATGCATCAAGGATTTGCAATGGAAAATATTGCATTGATCTTTCGGAATCCAGATTTACAGTCTAAACATTATGAATGTAACTTATTACGTATTCACAGGTGAACTTGAATTCCATTTATCTGCAATGAAAAACAAACATACTTTATTACATCTTATCTTTACAAATCGTATTCTTCTCCTTTTATTGTCCTAGTTCAATAACAGCCTTTATTAAATTCACTAAGTTAAATCCACTATTTTTCTATTTCAGCGCTCTATAAATCATTAAATAGAGAGAAGTTTACTTAAAACTTTGTGATGATTTTCTGGGAAAAATTTTAACTGATTGTGGTTAAACAAAAAGGAGGGAATAGTCGTGTCTCACATCCGATGTTTCAGTGTTGCCGAGCTGCCTTGTGTGACTATAAACAATAATGCATTCTTGTAACGAGAACAACCTGCAGATGAAGTTACTTTTCGTATATTCTATTCTAGTGGGCACGAATAGGTTTCTGTGATTGTCAGATACTACTGACCTCACTATTCCATTCCTCTAGGTTAAGCAGCTTTTCTGCAGTTGCACACATGCATACAATTAAATTGTGAAGGAAAAAAATTACATGTAAGCAACAATGAGAAAATGGCTTCGCCTACAATATCATGCATGTAAGTGTAGTTGTCTTCTTGCATGCTAATTTTGTCGACCTTTCCTATGTTCGGAAATACTGACAGATTAAAAATCGAAAGTCAGTTGTAAACATTTCTCTTCCAGTTATTGTACAGAGAAATCACTGATAAAAACAGATAGTATATTGCCATAAGCTTTTCATGATAAGAAGAAGAAAGTAAGAGCATTCACTTTCCATATCTCGTCTGACTGCATATCATGTTCAGTGACCTGTGTTCATAAAATAATTAGGGAACTACACATTATGCACAAAATGCTTTTTTGATAATGAATATTAGTTATTTTAGTACTGTAAGAAATTATGCTTGCGTCCTTACGACTCAACATACGTACACTAACTTTTATCAGTTGGTCGCATAGATTTTATGGTACATCTACTCAAGGCGTCTATATAAAACGATTTTAGAGTTTGAAATATACTCGCACTCATGAATTAACAGTCAGTGTGAATGAGAAATATTCTTTTCAATGAATTCCTAAAGTTTTGAAGTAACGTTTGTTATCATTCTAAAGGTAGCAAGGGATATGAAGAATAATTATTTTACCCAGGGAAGACTGTAGAATAACAGGATAAATAGTATTTTTACCTCAAACTCGGTGGGTTGATTGCAAGTAGGAAATAGGGTGCTACCGTTTAATAACAGTTTCAGATGGATAATGATTAGGTATAATAGATTCATACATGGAGTTTTACGTTGTGAATTGTGTTTCGAGAGTGGTTAGTACGAAGATTTGATGTCATCAACAGATGACAGTAAAACTGGAGTGAAAAGTTCGTTATGAAATGATGAATTTATGAAATAAATGAAATGGAATCATGTAAAGACGATTAGTGTTACTAGTAGTATATATATGATGAACAACTTGCTAATGGCAATTTGTATGTAAAAATTTGATAAAATGTTTGAAAATGTTTAGAATAAAGAACATAAGTTATCACGCATTTTGAGCAATATTGTTTCGAGGAAAAAGAAAAGAACTGTGGGTAGAAAAATAATAGTGAATCTCAGGCAGTGGACAGTCACAGCTTCGTCGAACTTATTGCCACAGCTTCCACTGCATGACGACTATATTAACAGAATATAGGTGGTAATGTTTCAGGTATGTAAAATATCATACTACAAGCTGGATCATCATCCACATGTTGTCATTTATCTATGAAATGTGGTGGAAAAAACTTCTTATGGAAATAATTTAAATCTTTGTGAACTAGGCGGTTAAGTATTTTCGAATTCGAAGAAGAATCTGATAAATCCTATGCCTTAACAACTAATCTCAATGTCGGCTTCAAAATACTGGTTATTGCTGTGTACAGTTTCGCTTAATTTGTACATAAAGACATTTCCAGCTTCTAAGTTCACAGAATTTCCTGTTGCATAATATTAAGTATTTGTTTCTCTTGTACGAGTAAAGAAATGGGCGGTTCACTTCGGACGAGGAGAACATTTCAAAACCTTTTAATTAGATCAAATGTAGACCTGGATCAAATAGTGTGATTTTAGCCTTAGAATTTATAAAATTCCAGCTAAAGTGATTTCTATAATTTTAACTAGTATTCTGACCACGTATGTTTTTAAAAGCTAACTCTGTGTTCTCTCGCAAAGTTGCCATCAGAAAGCATAGATACACAACTGTCTATTTCGGCTTTGTATGACGTACGTTGTCGAATGCCACACCAGCCTTTTGTATCCGTGTTGAGATTCCGTCGGAAATCAGTCGATTAGGGCTTATCAAATATAGACAGATCACTGTAGGGAGAACGTCATCATGGTTGTATCACTTATCACTGATTAGATAATTAAATTGACTTATGTAACTGGTAGGAAGACTGTATTTTCAACTTTCGCTTCACGTTGTAATTCGAGACCGAGTAGACAGGCAAGAAGTTTGTGTGAGTCAGTTGATGAGTGGGTTACAGCATAGATGTGTCATATTCGTATCAATGATACTAAGCGATGCTCGTCAAATCAGTAGCACCGTATTCTTCTTTCAGAGAAGTTAGTTGATGGGGGGTAATATTGCATTATATTGTTACTTTGTTCAGAGTGAAGATTTCTAGATAGAGAGGCGGATTTATTCAATAACACGTGAGATAGCTATGCATGAATGACGCTGGCCACACTTCATTCAAACTGTTGACTACTTCTGTTTGAGCAGTGCTGACTGCCTGACTGAGTGGCAGGCTGGCCTGAATGACTGACTGACTGACTGACTGAATGAATGAATGAATGAATGAATCAATGCCTGAATGAATGACCGTTTGAGTTTCAGCATAGAAGTTTGCAGAGAAGTGCAGCAATTCAAGTTGACACACTGCATGTATCACACAAAGGTAGAGAGTAGAGAGAAGGAAGAAATTCAAAGGAACTCTAATGAGCAGAAATGTAGGCGAGAGGGAATAGTAAGATGGGAAGACACGAGGGTTCAGTGTAAATGGGAGATGACAAAGCGTGAATGCATCTGAGCCATCGAGAAGGATTTTCAGTCATAGCACCAATAGTCTGCAGACATTGGTACTTATCATCGCGAGGTCCCCAACCAGTCAGTCTATACCTGGCTACGTGACTGAAACACCAACAGTGAAAGACTGCATGGATTGATGCCAGGTTTTGGTTTGACCACCGAGAACTTCTTTCCAACCTAATCCTGTGTCAGGTGACATTGCTCGTGGAAGAAGGCAGGCGGTGAGGTGGCTCGTCATGCGCAACACGTGTCCTAGCCGTGTCAATCGGTGCAGCTTGACTGACAACTTCATCTATCGACTCCCCTTCCTCACCTAGCACTGACTCTACGCCTAACCTCAATATGTGTCACCATATTATACCACTCTTAACTAACACGAGAGATAGAAGGCAAACCTCTGTGCTCAAAGACAGCTAGCCTCTTCATCATATCTACGACTGTCAATGGCCATGTCTGACAGTCAGCCATTAAGAAGGAGAGAACCAACTGCTTTGTAGTGAACTCGTCTTTTCACTGATAACTGTGTACCACGTGAACGCTAGAGATTATGCGAGCTGGTAAATGACACACGATCCTTTTCTATCATTGCTTAGATTTCTTCAGGAATCATTCCATTATGGCTAAAACAACATTCGAAATAAGTGAAGTGGTAGGGTCAACACGTTTAACCATTTCAATATCTATCTTTAACCTAGTCGCCGGTGCACTCCAGTCCTGTACTGTCATCGTACATTCACCGGGAGAGAATCACATGCTAAACATTCGACGATTAGATGGTTGGAGGCAATCATCACAAACAATGTACACCGTGATGGCGAGCTACCTAGAATGGTGGCCACACTACAACCTGACTGATAGAATTCAGTCTGCACCAAAGAGAGGACTAGACGCATCACACTAGTTACTACTGTCAAATCAAAATACATTCGAAGATTTCTGTTGAAGGTGTCCAGACACTCATAGTTTTATCGATGTCTTCACCTAGGAGGACGATTTCATCCTCATGGTCTAAGCCAACAAAACTGTATCCTGTTAACGAGTCAACCTCAAAATCACCAAAGTCAATTATGGTCATTTGCAGTAGTACATCTGTGATGAGACTAAGGAAGAACGTGAAAATTGAGCACCCCTATAGGACACCACTGGTTGTCTTCACTTCACATGACAGCTTTCCATCTCCTCCAACCTGATTGTGTGTGTGTTCGACTAGATTGCCTTCATCAGTGCAACACACTTTGTCAGAACTTCATTCACAATCAAAAATTTCCACAGTAGCTTAGTGTCGACGTAGTAGAATTCCACCTTCAGGTGAAGAAATATGGGAACTACTGGACTGTGGTAAGCACGACTATGTTCCAGAATGAAGATGAGATGAATGCATCCTCCTTTCTGGCCTACATGCGACTCGTTCTGCTCAAGTTTTTGTCTCCTGATCCCCACTTAGTGTACGTATGAATATTAAACCTAGAACAATATTCTATGTCAGTAAAATTAATCTCCTTATGATCTTCACAGGAAGACTTGTCTTTTTTCTTATAAAGTGGGATACTCAATGACCCACATCGGTATAACGGAACTATCTCTGACTCCCAAACATTAACAGATACCTTAATTAACCTAGACAACAGCTTATAACCATCATGCTTAAGGACCTTTGAAGTTATTCCATTGGGCCCACTGGTTTGCCTGGTTTCATATTATAGACAACCTTGTATCCACAGTTACAGATGAAGGGCCAACGTCAACATTCCATTCAGGTGCGTGTCATTTACTGGGCATGTTCAGTATAGCTCTAGGCAAGTTAAACTGGTTATCATAATGTCCTGTCCAAAGTCTCAGTTGTCTATCCTGAGAGGTAATAAAAGAGTGCTTTTTGGCTATTGTTCGTGAGAAAAATATTTAGACGAATCTAACATGACGGCTACTTTTATTAAGCGTGGCGACCTGAACTGCTACACTTCTGTGTGATATTATACCTTAAAAATTCAGCTCAGTTAATTATTCAAGCCTTTAAACCTTATGCAGATATTATATTATCATTTTCTTTATAAAACAATGGTTCTGTGCTCATGCATATTTATTACAAGTCACTAAGTAGCCAATGTAGCTAAAAGTAAAAACTTCTACAAAGCGATTCTTGGATTTCCACTAGTGATAGAACTAAAAGACTCGAAAAGAAAAAAATATTTTTCGCCGAAAAGAGCCTGTAAATTGTTCGATATCATTCGAGATGCTTCACATCTTTAAATGATTGGTTTGATAAAAACATAGCTGCAACCTTACACGTTTCCGCTATAAGTAAATTTCAATACATAATCGCAATAAAAGAGATCTTAATTTAGTTGCAATTTTACTGCCTTAGGTATTCTGCAAATCACTTCTTTATTTGGTTTCCTGAATACTGCAATCGTTACAAATTTTTCATCTGTAAGTGATTTCCTGTGATGGAAACCAGATTTATTAAGTCACCGAGTTACGAACATCCTTGCTATTTTTGCGTATTGACAAGTGAAGTTTTGTTTATATCTCCATCTAAAGCAGTCAAAACATCTGGTTTGTTTTAATTAGCGGAATCGTTCAGTGTTAACGGAAGCTGTTCAAAGAGTTCTAATTACCCTAATGATATCTTTGATATAAATCATCAGCTATTGTAATGTTAGGTCGAAATCCTTGTTTTATATGCCTACTTTATAGCCATTTTAATATCCTACTAGTTCACAGGAAAATAGTGGCAAAAAAGACAAATTTAAGCAGGTTAAAAATTCTGGCCCACCAAATACGCGGGAGGTCTGGGTTCGATTCCTAGTCAACAAACAACGAAGCCGCGTAGTTTTCTACTCAACAATAAGCCCGTAAAAGAGGGAAGGTTGGGTAAAAGTTTGCCGACCACACCCCATGAAAACAACAACAACACTACCTAAACATCAAAAAAGCATGAAGTACATGTTCCATTTAGAACTGCAGGAATGAAAAAGCAACACAGAATCAACAGATAGGATAAGACACTGACTATCATTCATGAGAATTTACTGAAAATACGTTTTTACTTAAATTGTGTTCTTTGACTTTAGTAATACTTTGGCGATTAATGAACATCATGTGCTACACATACTTTTAGATTGTCAACGACAGTCTGCTTTTGTCAAAGAAGCTTAATTAGTGCTTTCCATCAGATTTAAAATAATAGTGAATGGTACTGAAACTGAGATAAAATAGAGAAGTGGTCAGTGTTAATCGGCACTGAAAGCAGCTTATTGGTAATGGCAGTTTTTAGTAAATCAGCATTTTGATCATTCTGATTACAAGAGTAATTTTTCTCTGTGAAATCGGACATTAGTAATACGAATGTAGTAGATACTTCTTTTTTGAAATTAACATTGTGGTCATGTGGATTTTGAATTGGTCCATTCTCCTGACAAATTAACGCAAATGATAACAAATCACTGTTTCAATCAAAGTGGAAGGAGATGTATTAGGTGGAAAGGGAGCCTAAGTCACTTTACAGTGCAAACTAGCTTCATGATCATCTTCATTATGAAATTTGACTCTAATTTTATTGCTTTGACAAATTCACAACTTTGCCGTTTCTCTTCAGAGTAAATGACTTAAATTTTCAAATAGTATTTCTACGTAGTCAAAAATGTAACCATTTTTTAGCTTAAATTAAGTCCATGATACACAAATGAAATAAGGACTAACAGAGTTATCCTTAGGATATAATCTGTACATTCGTGTGAATAACTAGTCCACTGACTATGAAATCAATGAAATCTAACATTTCAAGTGGTCTTATTTGATTATACTTTGATTAGGCACAATGGTTAGGACTCTCGCCGACCATGCACATGGTCCGGGGTTCGAACCCCTGCCGACGCACACCTGATATCTATGGTCGGCCTGTAAATTTGGGCTACCGATATCCATGCTGAAAATTCCACACTTGTGCTGAAAATACGGTGTGTCATCAAGCTGTTAATCAAAAAAAAAAATAGTCTAATTACTTTTAAACAAGCAATTTAAGTATACATCAAGCAGACATGATCTGTTTGCAATTTAACCGACTAATTATTAAAGACTAAGTTGTTCGCTTACCCTATTCATAGATGAATGTTATCGAACACAGGTATGCTAAGTATATATAAGATTACTTTATTCCTTTGCGTTCCGGGTGGAATACAGAACTTCAAGCCTGATGTCTGGCGTTTCAGTAGCAATGATTTCTTGACCAAACTTTTCTTACTGCCAGCTAAGCGAGGCTTAGGAGTGCGTCCGCCGGGAACAGAACCCTGGACCACATGAGTGATTGGCGAGTATTCTACCACTGAGATTAATAGCATTTTATAATTTGCAGAACAGACAACAGTTACCACTTACATTAATTTTGAGCGAATCTGTTAGTAAAATTCCTTTCCTCATTTCCAACTTTTGTTTTGGACATTCGTGTCTGCGATGTATTTCACTTCACTTATTAGCTTACCTGAGTTTTAAGTATTGAGAATGGAGGTTGTATGACTAGACTGAACTAAAATAATTATTGGTTATCTGGTACAGTTGGGATAAATGAGGTTTACACTAAGTCGGTATTTTTAAAGTTTTAACTATCTAAAAATAAGCTCTACTCGTAACATGAATTGTAGTTTCATAGGGTACTAAATTTTGTATCAACTCTTGTTATTAACTTCTTACCAATAGTTGCACTTACAAAGAGGCTGTCCTTCTTGATCTAGTTAGTTGTAAATCAGTTCTCTGAAAAACGAACTGTGTTCATTGATAATAAGTGAAAAGTTTGCATATCGTAAGTTTATTCAGTCACTGTAGTAAAAAAAACCATTCTGAAGGAAAGAATTGGAGGTTCTTATCATTTTTAAATAAACCCTACACTCATAACTTTCATCTACTAGAGGTAAGAGCAGCCTATATTTTTCTGGAAAAACACAGTTACTGAGGTTTATTAAAACATGGCCATTCTAATGTGATAATGTATTACCAGTATTAAAGCTATATTTTTTAATGTTTCCTACATAATGAATGCGTTATTCCCTCTTGAAATTTTGCGAAGGTGACAGGCTGCAAATTTCACACAGAGTCAAGTAATAAGCTATAAAGTGAACTAGAATATTAGAAACCATTATGCAGGTGATTTGTTAAGGCGATGAACTTTCCCATGAAACCCCGGAGACAATGAAGAAATGCAAAATAATCGAACAAAACTTGAATTGAAATAGGTGAGATTTTTTAGCCCATTTCACAGTTATTTAAAACAGCAGTATGTCCAGTCACTTTTCTCCTGAAAGCGAAGAAAAATGCCCACCATCTTGTGGGTACAATTCCTAGTTTGAAAGCGTTTTTACGAATACAACTCAGCTAACAGAAATTATTTACTGTAGTTGTATATACAACTGTATACGTACAAAAGACAAGGTTGTGGTGGCATCTTACAACAACAACAACGGTTTGCATTGATACTAGATAAAAACATGCGTGAAACTTAACATATGTAGGGACCGTAACCATAGAAACTGAGAAATATTCATATTTCTTTTCACTACTTGTTGTTTATTTAAAGGTTATAAATAACAGAAGCGTTTCCACGTTGTAGTTACTCTGAATAAAAACAATCATATATATATATATATATATATATATATATGTTAACTGGATTTGGTACAAACGATGAAGCCAAAACTTCATAAAACTTGAATAATTTCAGGACTGCTGACACCCTTTTTAACTAAGCTTAAAAAACAAGGGATTTTAGTTAACGGCGAAGAGTAGCTTTAATTATGTTGAGGCTTAAAAAATTTAATCAACTTCGATAAATATTTGGTTTTTACTAATATCGGACTTTCGCACTTTGTAAACTATACACTATAGGTTTCAAGGTAAGTTTCTTTGTAAACCGATGTCAGTTGATTTACACTGCTGAAGAGTCATAAACCATGATGAAACAACTGTTCAGTGCTTTATGGCTTCTAGCGCTTCATTGATTGATGTCAAGTCATGGCAGAATATGAAGTGAAATAATTCACATTATGCTAACTCAGGCATAGAAGACATAGTATGGATTTCTAGAGAGTAAAAGTGCAGAAAAGCCGACATACAGGTCATTTTCTCACTCAAGTAGCACACATTTTGTTCAACATACGATTAAGCCAAAATACAACTTGATTTTTTCAGGAATAAAGCAGACAAGTGAAATTAAATAATTCAATCTATCCGAATTAGACACTATTGGTGGGCTTACATTAGCATATTAGAATTGTAATAAAGCCACTGGCAGCATAATCCTCTACGTAGAAATAGTGGAACTCCGAAAATGTAAAAATCAAATGTGAATTTAGTAGCATTACTTTTATGCCTGAAATAGTTTTTTCTATTCCATAACTCAAAATAATCAGAGGTCTCGGGATAAGAAGAAAGTGAACACGTTTTATAACGCAAATCAGGCTTTTATTGCTTTTATGACGATAACTAATTAAATCTGATTTATGACATTCCGGTGTACGATTTGCTTTCTTGAATTGTTTCTGAAGACGACCTCAGTTGACAAAAGTATATTCTCTCCTGCTTTAAAAACTTTCTGATAGTGAGTTTTATTTTACAAGGAGTTTGCGAAGGGCATTTTTCCAAATAGGTTAGGAATTATGTTACAGATTATGAGGGAAGTCTATTTTTACGAGTTGATCACGGACTGATATCAGTTAAAGAACCATTGAAAACCAGGGAGTACTGGACAGCTGCTGTTTCATCCTAGTTTGGGAATCATCGGCAGTACGCACCCACTGGGATTCGGACCCAGGACCTTCCGGTTACAAGGCAAGCTCGTACACCATTCAGCCACTGGGACCCAATTCAATGGCTCACGAATTCTAACTTCCACCAATTCGTCTATTTGCTTCATAGCTCCCTTATCAAAAACACATTACTCTAAAGGAAATTTAATGTTCTAGAGTTTTCAACTTATCAGCTGTTAATATATTTTCTTCCAGACTGTGGACGAAGTGATGTGAATCATAGACACTAACAAAGTATCTATGTTCTACTCTCACTATGAGTAAATGTTTAGAAAAAGGATTTTAAGGAAATCAACACCAGAATTTAAGACAGAACAGGAGAAAAACATGAGCTGAAATGAGAATAAAAAAAACTAAATAATTAAGGTTTTCAAAGACACAACTTATGTGAACCAGCTGACTGCCTTAGACATATTAAATGATCTCATCACCAAAGACATCCAATAACATTTGTTGTTTAATACTTGAAGTATGCAGTCGAACGAATGACAAGTCTGCAGATTCAAATACTAAGACCCTTGTTTGTGACTTCTTTTCCGTTGTAGTTTGAACACAAACACTTGAATTAAATGACTGGATACTAAGTTTTTATAGAATAATACTTTTACAATACCTTTTAGAACTCACTACGGTACATTTCATACTTTAAATGGAATCTAATAGGAGAATATATTTTTTTAAACGAACAGTTAAAATTAAATTAGATAAAACTTATTGACTGATGAACTCCAGTTCACCTTAACTACACAATGATTTCATTATTAGTTTCCTGATTCTGTATCTGTGTCTTTCTTAATTCCATAGACTGTTTTCTACCTAAATATGTTCTCAAACACATGCCACATTTTGAAATAATAAGGTAGGTGTTCACGATGTGGTTTTGTTCTATGAGCTGAGTGGTTTTATTATGAAGCCTTCATTATGCTTCCAGAGCTTATTTCAGTATGAAGCGAGTCTTTGGAATTCTCCACGACTGATATAACTTCCTCTTCTGATGATCTTGACCGTAGTGAGTTGCTCACAGTAGTCGTATTATCGATGCATTAATTTGTGTTGATGCAGATCATTTCGTTGTTCTAGTATTTAGCCTGTTTGTCATTTTTGCTATATATGTTTTGTTTTTCACTGGTTCGTAACTTTGTTGAGTGTCAATATGTCTAATAACTGGAGATTGAATTGAGTACTAGGCTTCTTGGGAATTTCTGGCATTTCGAGT
The DNA here is from genome assembly GCA_944472155.2 of Trichobilharzia szidati. Lineage (NCBI taxonomy): Eukaryota > Metazoa > Platyhelminthes > Trematoda > Strigeidida > Schistosomatidae > Trichobilharzia > Trichobilharzia szidati. Next base: position 81,973,462 of record OX235279.1, on the reverse strand, counting down.
GGTTCCGCTGTTTGAAATATTCATATTTTCCCAGTCAAACTGGTATTCATGGTTGTCTACATGTATTTATATAAATTCCGAAAAACTCACTTCACTTTGGTTGGACACCAGTTAGTGACTAGTGTAATGTATCTATTCTTTTATTTGGTGCAGAGTGAATTCTCTCAGTCAAGTAAGTTTGCAATGTGGCCACCATTCTAGGTGACGAGACATCACGATGCAATTTGAACTGTTTCTATTAAATGACTGGAGGCGATCGGTAAGAAGCCTTGGATTAAACACATTACACTAGTTAATAATTTGTGTCCAGTTAAAGTATCCAACAGAGTTTTTTTAAAAAAAGAAAAGGTTGTATCGTAGTCATACCTGACACTTTCGATAAAACAAATTCAATAGAATCCAAAGGGCATTTCAAAATCGTTTAAAAGGTAAACTGATAGAGCTTATCAAACTACAAGAGCAGCGGTAATTCGTATTTTCCATTCTGAACTCTCTATACATAATAAGTTATTAATATCGTTTGTTTAGTTACCTGATAGGAAATTTTCACTCTCAATATTATCACTAAAAGTGTGAAGGTGTTGGTACTGAAACAGTTTAGAGTTCTTTTCTTACATTCAAAAGTCAGCACTTCTATGACTAATTTTATTTTTGGTATGTTGAGAAAAGTGGGATATTAAAGACTTCTTGAATCTTTTTCAGATATCAAGTGAAATACATTCCTATCTAATTGAAATATTCAATTTTACTGGCAGATAATAAGTTTGAATGATCTAATCTCCCTATGCTTCGAATTGTACTTGTTGTACAGAAACTAAAGACGATATTGAAAAGAGATTTTTTTAAGATATATGTTATTCCTAGGACACTTTCTAGTTTGTATGTAATAAAAGACAAGTTAACAGCGAGAAATTTACTCTTTCGTAAATTCTTGATGTGCTACAATAGTTAGGACAATAATTAAAATAATAAGCAAAATTCTGGAAGAAGTAAGCTTATGAATCTTTAGTTAACAAACAAACAAACAAAATAATCGAAATATTTGCATCTGGTGCATTTTTTGTGTAAACAAACTCTTTGTTTTATTGTTTAGTAATCTGTAAAATTAATCTTCAACTGATTAAGGGTTAAACTGAAAAAAAATTGACTTAGCTGCATTCACTTTAGAACAGTGCGTTTGAATAAACTAAACATGACTTACAACATAAGCCTATAGTTATCTAGGGAAGTATCAGTTAACTGTTTTTATTTTTAAGTTGTACTTGGTTTTGATCAATAATCGAGGAAATCTGATACTAAATTACTGATCTATTTCATTAGATTTATTGACTAAAGCCTGTGATATTAAATAACAAACTTAATTCCTTAGAAAATGAAATTTTGGAGTTGGAGAACGTGAGTTGCTCAAATCAGACACCGAAGTATGAATACTGATTGTGTCTAGTCAGGCCTACGATTATGCGAAAGCATAAAATTAGTATTATCTAGTCATTAATCCATGTTCGTTTACCGAATATCAAACTGCGCTCTCAGTTGCCACAAAATTTATTTAAAAAAGAATCATTATTTGGTCAAACTAGGAAATATATTTTTATTTTATTTTGTGTTACACGAAAATTGTCTCAAGTGTATAAAATGAAAGCTATATATTTGCATATTTCCTGTTAATTTATTAAGTACATATTTACGCTTTGCTAAGTGTTGCAAGTTTACCGATAATTTTTGTTATTGTTATCTCAGGTGAGTAAAATAAAAGAGCAGATGAACTTTTTAGAAAAATAAATGTCCTTTATGTATATTATTTTGTTTTCTTCTTAATATAAAGGAAACAAAGTTCATTCTAGTACGACAAAAGTACGTGAGAGATTGAAAATCAAATAATTCGCAATGCATTTTTATGCACTTTTCCTATATATTAGAGTGTTGCAAAAGAGAGTACAGAATATACTTTTAACGTACTCACCCTTTCCTTGACAATTCACATTAAACTTGTCATTTGAAATAAGATAATGAAAACATTTAATATTAACATTGGTTCTGGTGTATATCGTAATACAGGGGATAACCAGCTGTAAAATTACAGCAGTTAAAAGAGTGCTTAAAGGGTTCACCTAGCTTGATTGACTTTATATATATATATATATATATATATATATACAAATGCAAACAGTAATGGACAATATCCAAAATGGTGACATTAAAATCCCAATGGGCGATCTGAATGCTCAACTAGAGGCACACAACACAGGAACGGAATTCATCATGGGTCGGGTGACTACCGCTCAAATGAATGAGAACGGACACCTCTTCAGCGACGTCTTCTCCTTCAATGATATGGTAATGGGAGGCAGCGTGTACAAGCACATAGATATACACCAAACAACATGGATTTCGCCTGATGGACACACCAAACACCAAATGGACCTCATCTAAGCACTGAGCAACAGAGTGAAGACACACTCTGCTGGACAGAAATTCGAGATGTTAACCAGATGTGGGCTCAAACCATTATTCATTGTAGTGCAAGGAATTTACAAGGTCAACCTGAAATCCTTCAAGCAGCTGGAGATAGACCATAATTGAATTTCAACAGTCAGAAAGTGAAAGACGAAGTCACAATGGGACACATTCTCTGTAGCCATTGGAGCAAAGTTGGAGATACTACGTGGCTTCACTGAGGAAACTTGTGTGGGAAAACACTGAGGCTCTTTGGAGGTGATATTCAAAGAGACATGTACAGCCATTTTAGGAGGAAAGAAGAGGTAGGGTAAGGAACACCTCTGTATGGAAACATGGAAGCTGATAGAAGACATTGGTATGGTGAAAGTGGAGGTGAAGTAGTGCAAAGATGGACGAGAGAAGGAGAAACTGAGTTCAGTGTATAACGCACTGAATAAAGAATTGAAGAAGAGTTCTAGAAAAGACAAAAGACAACTCTACTACACACTGGCAACTGAAGCAGGACAGGCCGCAGGTAAGAGAGATTTCGAAAAGCCTTCAACAGCGTTGGCCGCGGAGTGATTTGAAAACTGTTTGAACACAATGGTGTACCCCCTGACCTTTATAAATCACGTTCAACAGACACATGATTATGTCATATTTCAAGTAATTCACAACGGAATAATCAGCGGAAGTGAAGATAGGAGTAACGCAAAACGTCTTACTATCACCGATGATATTCCTGATTGTTTTGCTTTATTTTATGCGGCAAAGCAAAAGTCGCGAAGATCCAGGAATAAATTGTTCTGGTGAGAAGACTCTAGATGACCTGAATGTCGCAGACGATTTATGTCTAATGTCACACAGACTCGTCGACCTCCAGGTGAAAACCGATAAATTGACAGGACTTCAGGGAAAACGGAGGAGACAGAAACGATGAAGATACCTAACCAACTCCACCAGCAACAATAACAACAGGTAGCATCAACCAATATCAACATTAGAAGCTTGAAAGAATTCATTTCAGAATTATTTCAACTACAGATGGCAAGGATGAAATTGTCAAAGCCAGCTAGGGTTGGAAAGCCGTGACAGACCTCCACTAATTTAAAATCTACTGCAACCAGCATAAGGGAAAAGATTTTGATTTTCAACACTAATGTCAAGTTACTGCTTCTGTATGGTTTAAAGGCTTGGAGGGCACTTCACAAAGAGCATTTCTCACAAGGCTGACGGACACTTTCATCTAAAGTTACTTTCACTCCATACTCAAGATCAAATGACTAGTCAGAAACACTTAGTAGGAAGGAACTGCAACTAGCAACGAACCAACCAACAACCTATTTTTAAACATATATTCCGAAGAAAATGGATACGGATAGGATACACTCTTAGTAGCCCACTGCGTGATATGGCATGCCAAGCACTCGATAGGAACCGGAGTGGGAAACGGTGAGTCGGGCATCGAAGTTTGACATGGAAGATATCGTGTGAGGAGAAGATGAAAGCTTACGGGAATTAGTGGAGCCAGCTGGAGTAGACTGCATAGAACAGGACAAGTCCTGTTGAAGCCCTACATTCCACTCTGAACTTAAGGGAGGAATAATACAAATAATATACTAACGAAGGCCTACGCCCAGATAAACATTCCTTGAGCGAGCGGTTTTCTCTAGACTTATACTCAATAGAATCAATTCAGTCGTTATCCTGCCTATGCTGAAAGCACTTATAAAAAAGCACGAGAAAAAAGATTAAATTACTTAAATGTGTGCTTCCATTAAAAAATGAATTTCACCTTTTTGTTACGGAAAAGCTCGGTAACTTATCTAGCTCTTATTTGGTGAACTAAGATGTATGACGATGTCAGTATTGATCAAATCAGTTGGAACATTAAAATTGTGTTAGCCTGTTCGAATACATAACTGTTAATGCAAGACTTAAACCACCTGAAACAATTAGACTTGGTCTAGCAGTTTATTACTTCATCATTATTCTGTTTATTTTAGACCTAACTGTACTTTGAAGTTGAGATGGTGGAGTGCAGAATCACCATAACTTTGGTGATATTATTTCATATGCAAATACTTTTCGGTTGATTTTGATAAATATATTTTGATCGACTTGAATATGAGTAAAATTTTAACTGAACTTTCATTTATGTAACATGCACAATGATCTTCAGTCAGGATGCAATCAGAATAAGAAATATGACGTACTTTGCCAGACAAAGTGTCTGATTTTAACATTTACTGTGATCACATTACTTTAATCATATGAAGTTGATAACAACAATCTGTTTAGCAAAATAATTCCAACCAATAAACTTAGGATCAACTGTTGATCACTCTGATAGCCGATTTCTGTGCACGACAATACAAAGAATGTTGAATGACTGAAGTGGATTAGGGGCAGCAGACAATCTGAAAATTTAAACAGCCGTAAGCTCAGGAACACAGATTTTCCATTAAACGGAAGCACTCTAAGCTATCTGCTTTCAAGACCGGCAAGTAATTGATTTCCACTTTCACAGAAAATCAAGTGATCTGAGGCCATTCATAGCATGAAAGCTTGGTGATCACGAACAATCAATCAGGAACTTCACGTGTGACTAGTCACGAGATAATTTTAAGGTGAATAGTGAGAATATATTTAAACTAACATTTCACGTCATAAAATAAACTATTAATTTCCTTGTTCGTAAGATTAGACCTAATCAATATTATTACTATTATTTGGTGTACAAAGAAATTAGTTGCATGCATACTAGTCGAGTTGAATAAATCCCCTTTGAGATGTGATCCATACATATCCAGACTTGAAAACTTAGTTGGCAAGTACAATTGTCTCGAAACTATATCCATTAATTCCTAAGGAGAAACACAGATTTGTTCAGCGAAGAAGTATTTCTTTTCAAAGACTTCATTTTCAAGCTGTACAGTAGTATTTGTATTATGGAAAAAGGCATTAAGTGGAATTGTCTTTGGTTCTTTTTTTAGTTTAAAATAAATCAAACTTTTTTTTTGTATTAACACAATTAGTAATAATCAAGCTCTTAAAGAAAATGTCCTGCTAATTATTTTAATACCCTTGTTAAACAAAATTAATTAGGTTCTTATCAAAATAACTTGTAAGAGTATGAGGTTGAATCTGAAGACATCTGTGAACATTGGTCGCTGAAAGTTTATTGGTCCATTCTTTGATGACGCTGAGCAATAAATTCTGTTCATCGTCATCAGTGAATAAATAATTAAGTTTTGCCGTGTGGTCAATAAAATAAGGCTGTTTTGTTATGAAATATATTTTCACCGAAAATATATTTATATAACGAAAATCAGCATGATCAAATTAACAAATTTTCTTAGCCTTTATCTGCTACTTCTAAATGAACATTTGTTTATGCAATCATGCGGTTTTTCGTTATTCTTGTTATCACAGATCACTTCACTTTTTCATCAGTGTTACTGATAGAATCCTTATTATTATTATTATTATTATTCTGACTAAATGCACAATTTATGTGCACAATCTTATTATCCTATTGACAAAACACCGTGATTGGTTAATATGTGAATATTCCTTTGTATAGTTATGTATATTAGAGTTAGCCTGATGAGATCTAATTGAATACAATATTCTCCTCTTAAATGTGTTCTTCTACTGATATAAGTTATTCCTCACATCTACTATCTTCAAGTTCCAAGGCAAAATATATAGACAATCAGAAGGTGGAGCTATGGGATCACCAGTATCCCCTATTGTAGCAGACATTTTTATGGACAGCTGGGAAAATAGTGTCCTCAATACATTCAATCCTACTCCAAAAATATAGTGGAGATATGTGGATGACACTTTCACAGTGTTAAAAACAGAACATTTCTCCAGCTTCTTAACACATATAAACTCACTAGTAGAAGGAATAAAACTCACATTTGAATCAGAAAATGAACAAGGAGAATCAGCTATGTTAGATTGTAAAATAAAACGAATAGAAGAAGGCAAACTACACACTAGTGTTTATAAAAAACCACCGCATTCTAATACATATTTAGACTTTATTTCATCTCAAACGTTAACTGTTAAGGCAGGCTTAGTTAAATGTCTAACAAACTGAGCCATAGCACTAAGTAGAACAAGAAAAGACCTAAACGACGAAATAAAACAGATAGAAAAATAGCTGGTCGGTATCAAATAATTGTCCCATAAAATTCACTAGGAAGATCAGAGAAGACGAAAAGCTAAATAAAAATGATTGTGAAACTAGTAATGATGACATAAATAAGAGAGGACATAAGTCATCCACTGTTATACCACATAAGGAGGGGGCATCTGAGACGCTACGTAGGTTTCTCAATAAAGCAAGAATTAGGGCGGCATTCAAACCTACAAACTCACTCAGAGACTAGCTCTGTGTTGTTCTACATTTGTTAAACTCGTAAACACAGGGAGCACTCTTTTGTGTAACGGGTAGGTCAAACTAATGAGAAGTTGTTATATATTATCCCTGACAATATTTATCTCAAATGTCTATAAGACTTTCAGTTTTTGAATAGTTCTATGGAGCTAACTACTTTTAGAATAAATTGTTTGTAAGTTCGCATCAAAGAGACTTATTGGCTTTTCCAGACAGTTTGAACTACTTTTAAAATGTTATTTTTAAACTTAGATAAAGAAGCAAACTTCCTGTCTAATGGCTAATTTCCGTTTTCAACATCTTACTGACACTTGATAATGTTTAATTTTATGATGAGAACATGAGGTTTCCTAGGGAACCCACGTATCACTACCTTGGTTAATGTGAACTAGCATGTAATGTCAAATTAAAGAACACACAAATGCTAAAATATGTAGTCTGACTGAGCTAGATGATCACTTTCAATTATTGTGAATATTGAACTTTTGTGCATTGGCCTTGGTCGCCATTGGCGGGCAACTTGAAGGCGCGAATGATTGTGTACAAGTTGGAAGAAGACGGAGGAATATGAATAAAAGTGAAGTACATTCCTTGTAAAACATTTGTTTATAGACTTTGTACAGAGTATTGATTTTAACTGCTGAAAAATACTTCTCGTTCCTTGTGTTTTGGAGCTAAAGTCGATATTTTACTCAGTATAATTATCGATTCGGAGCGTCTTCGGAAATAATAGGAACTCAGGGTTATTTCCTTGACAACCATTACGCTTATCAGATTAACAAACTTCGTTCAACACATTTAGAAATACATAAGTATAATGACCACTGAGTCATATGAAGAGCACATCCCAAGGAGTTTGAGAATAAAAGGTGAAGCCAACAGCAGTGCAACAGCTTGTTACCTGTTGGATGGTTGATTCGGAATTGACGTCTTAAAGCCACTGAAGATAATTAAAGTCCAAGTTTATTCCAGCTTGCTACTAATTAGTGCTGAATAAATAGCGGTTGAACAATTAAAACTCACTAGGCGTCAATCTATACCAAGTATGGTGAGAAAATTTCCATAGTTTTTATATTCAGGTTGAATATTTACAGTATTTATTTTGTATAATGATATCAAGACTGTTTTAGATAGATTGCAGTTAACAAGATGCAACGAGATAAAATGATATAATATTGTCTTGCAGATTTTAAGCGTATGTCCGCACAACTGAGACCAGACTGCGTAATTTCACTCGCCACTTATCTGGATTTGACCATAACATGAGCAGTGATAACATTCGTGGTCAGTAAGGCGGAAGATGAAATACTGAACGAGGTACCTGATTCGCTCTGGATCCTCTTACATGAAGATAAGTACACACTTCTCATAGGCTGTGTTTATTGAGCACCACGCCCAACCAAAGGAACTGATGCGTCGTCAGCTATATCGTTTGCACACGCTGCCTCGCTTAAAGCTAATCACAAAATAATTGCGGAGGACTTCAATCTTCCGGACGTCAGCTGGTGGAGTAGCTCTGGCCCCCAACACTTCGACGAATTACTTGCCACTATCGATTGTTGCGGATAACAACAACACGTCCAGACGCCTACCCGTGGTGATAACATGTTGGACCTTGTGTTTTGTCAAGACACAATCCCAGTCTCCACCTATGTTAGTAACACATTTTCCAGTAGTGACTATAGAATAGTACTCTGCTCTCTGCCTTTCTCACAACAAATACAGGGAATAAACAAGAAGCAGCGAGCATGATATGCCGTAGTTACAAACATACAGACTGGGGATTAGTCCAAGAACTCATTCGACTGTGTCAATGTGATAACTATTTTACCACTGACTCCCTGGAGGCTGTGGTGTCCCTATTTTACAGAAATGTTACCCATTCTCTAGACACTGTTGTTCCTGAGAAGGTAGTGAAATTAACTAGGCACCAAGATGAATACAAATATGCAGGAAGAAATGGAGATGGATTGGCCATACTCTGAGGAAACCATCAAGTGTTATCACTACACAAGCCCTCGAGTGGGAAGCGGCGAGTTGGTTTTCCAAGGGTGACTTGGAGGAGGTCATGTGAAGAGGAGATGAAAGCGTGTGGGCAGACTTGGAGCCAGGCGAAGACTCTAGCAGAGAACCGAACGCAATGGAGACGCACGGCTCAAGCCCTATGTTCCTCTAGGAATCAAAGGAAAAAATAATAATAAGCTGAATACATTCCGAGGGCATACTGCAATAAGTTAAGGAAGGTGATGAAGAAGTTCTAGTCCTCTAAGAATATATATCACCACTGCACTCAATCCACGAGTCACATCACTCTATCAAGCACCTACGCTCCCAAAACGACCTCGAAGTGGAACTAAGTGCACCTAGAATTACTTCCAAAGTATATAACCTAACAACACTTTTTGAAAAGTGAATGCGGTCGACAATGGATATCCCCTACTTCACGACATAGTAATCTACGGTGAGGCTGTCTCCATCTGTGAACTTTTCAGTGAGCGTTTTGTGAACTTTAGTTCATAAGCGCGCATCCCAGGTGAAACCGCACCCCCTACTAGCTCTCCCCCCTCTAGCACAGTGTTCACCAATAGGTTATTAGAACAAGCAGTTAAAAGCCTTGGACTTTCTACTAGCTCGGGACCGGATGGACTTGCTTCGATAATTTTCCAGAACATCGGGTGTGATATTCTCCTATCACTTCTTAGATCCGTCTCAATATCTGAGGACACTGGCACTTACCCTAATGAGTGTGAAACAATTACACACAACTAATCTGGTGATAGGGCAAACGTTCGCAATTATAGGCCCATAAATATAACCCCAGTTATCTCGCGAATCGTGGAGAAAGTTGTCAAAGATCAGTCATCAGACTATCCACCCAGGGAACATCTTGTTACAAGGTCTCAACAGAGATTTCTCAAACGTAGGTCTTGCGTTACTTGCCACTTCGACTTTTTCAACTGCATCACTAGTAGTCGCGAAGCACTTAATCTAGTCATTGTTCTCTACTTCGAAATATCTAAGGCATTTGACATAGTATCTCACAGTATTCTCTCTGAGAAGCTGTACTCATGTGGAATTCGCAATCCGTTACTGAAATGGTTGAAGTCATTTCTAAGCAACAAGGCACAAATAACCAAATTCGGGGTCGGTAATGTCTCATTCTAGGCAGATCACAAGTGAGGTTCTGCAAGTTAGTGTCCCAGGACCACTTTTATTTACGGTCTACATTAGCGTCACTTTTAGCTCCTTTACCTCAAGTAGACCATTCCTTTATGCTGACGACCTCATTGTCGTTCACCCCTACTAGAGTTACGAATTGAGCAATATGGAAAGTGAAATGCATCTTGAACTAAGTGGTCTCGCAACATGGTGTGCTGAATCCTGTCTAAAGTTTAATAATGACAAATGCGGCTCGATTTGCATCAACAACAGTAACCTTGACATAACTCTTGAAGTAAATGTGTGAAAACTAGCAAAGCTCAACTCAGTGGTTGATCTCGGTGTCAGATACTCTAGTAATTTAACGTTCTCTCAACAAACTGATTATGCCAGATGTAAAACACGAAGGCTCCCAGGATGCATAACTCGCATTTTCTTTTGTTGTGAAACTAGGGTTCTATTATACAAAGTATGTGTCCGACCTATTTTAGAATACTGCCGGTTTATTCTTAGCGGACTGCGAGAGAATGAAAAGCTTAAACTAGAGGATGTGCAACGGCAATCTATCTCAAGAACTCTTGGTTTAGAATGTAGTCTTGAATACTCCGAACGTTGCAACAGACTGAGTTTAGAACCAGTCTGGAAAAGACCTCTTAAGCTAAACCTTATTTTATACTACAAGCTAACTAATCTGCTCTTGCACTCTTCCAGGCCAATAACTAAATCCACCGCTGTCATCAGTTACATTCTTAAAAATCATGACAACGTAGTTGCAATACAGGTGTGTCAAACTCACATGCGGTACAACCTCTTCTTGAATAAGGTTTCATTCATTTGGAATAGACTACCAGCTAATGTGCGTGATGCGAACACTTTTCCAGTGTTCATCTCCTCAGTCATCTGACCGCTCAAAGATGACAATGCACTCCTGCATCTGAATCCTACACCCTATTTTTCACCCTACACAGATATTTCAAGTTCATTAAACGTATAGGTTACAACAAACTACATTTATAAATGTTAATATTATTGGATTGACATGATAAACATTTCTACACAGGACATTAATATTAGTTCACACAAAATATAAAAGTTAGCATAACAGGACTAGTTAGTTAGTTGGTGCACCGAAATGCTCACAATGAACTTCGAAGAATATATATTTTCAAATTTATAAATCGCTGCTTAGAGATTCAATGGCTTTCCTCTGTGCTGCTGTCGTTTGTGTACTTTCTTCTCTCACCATTTTAGCTTCCATTTGAATTTTTGAATGAGAATAAAGAATGTAGATATTTGACCACTTACAATGACAAATGATCTGCAAACATTATTGGTCCCATATCCTAAAATTGCCTGGTGAATTACCCATTACCTTCCCCTAAGACGCATCGTTGATTACAGTTATGGAATATACCTTTATATCAATGAAAAGATATGAATTTATAATACTTGACGTTTGTCATTTGTAACATACCTGATCGTTCCTGTAAAAATGGCTCATCCCATGCTTTTCTAAATTGCTATCGTATTTACAAAATCCTGTTCATTCCACTTCGTTATATTCATTATTATTATTTGACAATCATTCACCAATAGTACTTATAATTTAACACCATATCATCGTTATTATTATTTTACAATCAATCTTATTGCCGTTATTTTCAATCTTGAAATTATGTCTAGTCGCCCTATTCGTTGGTTAATTTTCATATTGTCTCACACACTGATTACACACACTCTCGAAACCTGTATTTTCTGTTGACTATATTTATGTATATACACACACATCATTAAATTAAATTACTTCACCTGATTTTGTCCCATGCTCTCATTGACCATGCATATTAAAAAAACTATCTGACTAGTGTTCCATCCCATCTTATATTTGTTCCACAATACACTTTCTGATATGATTCTAATTTGCGTTTAATGGCTATTGTAAGCTTAAATTAATGGATTTATAATTGTAGAGCCTGGAGAAGAATTTATTAAAAACAATTGTTCGCTCTAAATATTTTGATCTGAATAAATTATGGGAATATTCAATTTATTGTGTAATAGGTCTCTGAAATAGACCATCCGATGAATGGCTGAAGAATTTAGATCTCTAGCACAAAGCTGCCGTCGGATCAGAGGCAACGTAATTACGCCCTATAAGGCAATAAATGAATGGAATCATTCAAAACGATGGTCCCACCGCTAAGTTTCTACGGTCTTCTTTGTGCCAATAGACCAAAGGTGACGCTTCAGAGAGCGAAGACTCGACTTCGGTCGCATTTATTTCCTTCGAATTTGTCCCCTCCCTTATATGGCCATTGCACCATTAGTGGGAAGCTTTAAGCTGAGGCTACAGAATCATTCGGCGGTCCGTGGCCTGCGTCCAAATGACATACCTACCTACAACACACAAATTGTTCTAGATGCATATGTTTTCAAATTCCCTTATCTGTACGTTTTACTTTTTCATTAAATCTACACAAATTACGCCAGTTATATATCATTATTTCTACTACTACTCTATTTCCAACTTCACTGGACGACAAGCAGGTGGGATGTACTTAACACACGATATACTACAAAGCGCATGAAAATCTCAGCACCACTCCGCTGAGTTCAACCAAAGCTGCGACAGCCGAATGGCGGGCTGCCCTAAGCAGAAGTTTACCAATGACCATGAACATTAATCTCGCAACTAAGAAGCCTTTATAAAGAAATAAACTTCACACTTGCTTGAAAAACCACACTGGATGTCAAATACCCGGATATCTACGTGTTTACTGTTGGGGTCAAATCGAGCCCTCAACGAATAGTAAGCCAAACGTTGTCCTCGACATCAGCAATTCAAAATGCACCCGTTTTGGATTTTATCATATTTGTAATCATATTAACTATGATTATTGCAACTCACTTGGATATATATTTATTGATATATTCCTGCTGAAATGCTGCTGATAAGCATACCCTTCTCGAACATTTGAAAACATAATTATATTCTTTTGGGTTAATCCTGACTTTTTATATTTCCTTTACCATATTTTTGCACCTTTGAAATGTCATCAAATATGTGGAACAACACTTCAGAAACCAGGACCGTAAGTGCTGTTACTAATTCTGTACTCTAATCTAAATCTGAAGGTTTGTTCTGTGATTCGTTCTCCCGAAGCAGTACACTTGAGTGGAACTTGTTACTTCTCATACCACAAAATTCGGCTATGAAAGCTCCATATTGGCATTCAGTGTAGCGAGGAAGGCACGAGAAACCCTCTCACACCTGGATCCACTGGCCCCATGAAAATATTTTGAAACCGAAGATTGCGAAAACTGCTTCGTTATCAGATCGATAACTGCTGATCTTCTACTCAGTCGCGTTAGTCTGGGAGACATAGCAGCGCACCTACAACGACATATTTGCAGCCTCCTAGGAGACTGAAATCTATATCCTGTATTTTCTAACAATTATTGCTACATCGATTGTTACACTTCATTCAAAATGTGTTAACATTCGGAGACGGGGACACATACATAGATAAGTTAACAGAAATCACTAACAGAATGGACAAATGAGTGTGCTAAAATTCACACCTATACTCACCAAGTCATCCGACGAATGCACAGAGGCTGTAAACGATCTAACGGGACAGCAAATGAGGATGAAGTTATCAGTCAGCCACACACATCTTACAGATTTTCGCGCAGTCGTTCATGTGGGACATATCACCATCATATACGTAGTAAGCAGGCGAAACGACAAATACAGAATTATGCTTTCAAGCAACATTTGGCTTCGGGAAAGAAAACGTTCTGGTGGTTAGTGGCGACATCTGTTACCGACCAACACCTATCCTACAGTCTCTTCAGTGTGACAAATAAGAAAACAGGAGGGCAGTCTTTTATAGATGCTGGTGCAGAAGTAAGTGTTGTTCAGCCCACACTCACCCAAAGTCTACGACCGAATGTTTCATTAGTAATCAGAGGTGAAAACAATTCCTCTATAAAATCGTTTGGGACTAGAATCCTAAAACTTGATTTCGCTTGAATTACACCATTTAGTAGGGAATTTATCACTGTAATATAACTTTCCCAACTATTGAAATGGATTTTCTCCAACACTACAAGCTACTGGTTGGCTCCAGCCGCCAAAGATCGATGAATCGCAATCGCCAGCTATCTCAGGTATACTCACCGATGTTAAGAACATCGACCTATTGGTATCTACACCAGACAACGTATCCAAGTGAAACATTTTACTGAAGAAATTTCCTGTACTAACACAAAGCGACTATTTCACAGCCTTTTTCAGACACAGCCATACTGTCGAGAAGGTGGCAGGACTAAACGAAATTCCCCCCCCCAAAGGCACTGAAAACGCACACAGAGACTGTGACAGACATGTTGACGCCATTATTGGAAAAGGTTTGGAAGAAAGGCTGACTACCTCGTCAAGGTGACAAAGAAGGGCGATTCAAGCCAATGCAAAAACTGGATTGGAATCATGCTCTTGTCAATGTCAAGTAAAATGATCAGTCGCATCATCCTGGAGAGAACAGAGGATACACTGGGTGCAGAACTACGCCCACTGGAACAAGCTGTAGTCAGATCAACCGACTATAACCTGACCATTTCCAATATATAGCACATGAATCGTTCTGGTCAAATAAGCACAATTGGATTGGTGGTTTCACATAGGTCTAACCAGCTGTTAATATCTTTGAATTACTGAAGGTCCACATTTTAACACTGAAAATAGGATTGAGGCTAAAATGATTGACTTGAAAAAGGATATCTTGAATGTCCAGCTTGGCGCCAATAATGCACACAAATATCCTATTACTTCACGTTTCTTGGCGTACACACATGCTGTTATTTAGTGACACCTACAGCGTACAACCGAATGTCACCGGCGAAGTCGTACGAATGTGCATTATCAAAACAGTCGCATTAAGAAGTTGAAGGAATACAAGGTAATAATAATTGTCAAGTGATAATAATAATAATAAATTTATTTCTGGAACAGATGGATAAACGAACCAAAGTTCAGTTACATAATGGATAAATACAACAACGACGAATGATAAAATCGGTCACTATTGGTATTCCTATATGGGATCATGTTTTATTGCCTATTTTGTGTGATTTAAATGTTCATCCCTGTTTAGTGCCTTTCTCTGGTTATCGAAGTCAAGACTTAAACATAAAACTTGGAAGGACGCTCAGAGATAGTTTTTAAAGCAGAAGCAAACATTAGTTCCAGGCCGTCCCAGTTTCGGTGGCTTCGATCAGGTTACCAGGCTCTATTGGTTGATGTGACTGATACACAATTACTCACCTCAATCAATCAGTGATAGTTTAATGCGCTAATTCCTGCCTTCTTGATTGCCATTTATGGTGTCAAGCAGATCATGTGTCATGATATGAATCATCCTGGTATTCAAAGGAAACATTTGAAATTTCACCTCCCGGACAGTGTAAATTGTGAGTTTGATTTGCAGATATATGTTCCCTTTAATAATTGTACCTTTGTGGACAAAAGATAATGTTTCTGGTCACTATTCAGGATTCAAATTCATCACAACAATAACCTCAATATGAGTGACAACGTAACAATAACCGTAAACGTAGAGGAAAAGTAGAAGGAGAAAGACTTGGCTAACCAATGTTTATTTTCAATTTGGTGTCTCGACATAGCCAAATCGTGTACACCTTATCTTCAACGCACCATTTGCACAGATCTTCCGTGTTGTGGTATTTCTGGACTTCATATTGTGTTTCTTTTTGTTGCTTTCACGTCTCCCATGTATCTCCACAGCATTGTATAATTTTCTTTCTCCGAAATCAAATCTATCTCCCTGCTATTTGATGCTTTATACCGATGAACGTCTCTTTGTATGCATGCTGCTGCAAAATCTTATCATTGGCACCTGCCACACTTGACCCAGCATCAAATATTTTCGAACGAAGCTGTTCCAACCTTCCTGGTCTTCCCATTTTTTGGAAACCTCTGTCCGGTCTTGCTTATCTCACTGAATCCATTTCTCCATTTGGCTGATTCTAACTGATTTCTGCCTATTTCCTCTTTTAATATTACGAACGGGACCACATCTCCCTCTATCGGGAGGAGTTTCCGTGAAGCTGGTCCACATCTGCCCACGTCCTTTACTTCTCAAAATTCTCGCATTGCATCTTCTCCCTTTGTTCTGATTTCATGAAGAATTTCTGTTCCGTTCGTAGTCCCATCATATTCCACTCCTGATGGAGAGGCCAGGTAGTTCTGTACACTGGTGGTCATGGTTTTCTCCCATACATCAGCTGAAAGGACGACTACTTTGTTGTTTTCTGGGTGGATGCACGATGGGCTAGTAGAACCAGTTGCCTCCCTTCTAAGCCAGCCGCTCCTTTAGTGTGCGACTATTTCTCTTTGTCAGACCATTTGTTTGTGGATGATATGGTGTTGTTCTGATCCTCTTGTTACCCAGCTGCTGCAAATTGGAAGTGAATACTTCACTTTCAGAACAAGTGCCCAGACCTGTCAATATCGTCGTCAGTACACCACGGTCTGCAAATATGTGTCGAACTGCTACGTCCGTCACGGTCCTCGCGCTTTGATCAGGGATCGCGAAGGTGTCTACTCATCCTGTTGTGCATTCCGTTATCACCACGACGTACTGATTGCCACTGGATGTCTGCGGAAACGGACCCATCGCACCCTCGGACCACAATTCACCTACTGCCGTAACTGGAATTGACTGCGGAGGATGACTTGTGCACCGACCTTCTTTCATCAACCGGCACTGTGGACATCCAAGTACATATTTCGCTCATCTTCTCCCATACCTGGCCAGCACACCCTTTGTCTCAAGAGGTCGGTTGTTCTGGCTACTCCCGTATGCGCCAGCTGGTGACATGATTGTACCATCTCATCGCGTAGAGCCTTAGGTATAACCGCCAACCAACTTCCATCTTTCTGTCGCCAAGTCAGAGTACCACAGGCGTTCATTCGTAGTCGATCTTTCTGTCTGAGTGGCGTTGTCAGCTCCTTACTCGCCATTGGTTGATTCACTTCTGTCCCGTTAGCTGTCACCTGTATGACTTTAGTCAAGGTAGAATCTGATTTTCGAATACGGGCTAGTCTTTATGGGTCTTGTTTCAATGCATGCAATCTATGAACAATGTCCGGTAACTTATCTTCGTCTTCCAGTCGAGATAAAACGGGAAATTTTCTTTGCTAGGGACGTATGAGATATTGAAGTCGTATTCTAGAAGGCGCAACATCCACCGCGACAATTCCCCACGTGGGTCTTTCACTGTCCCCGGAAACTGTAGCGGCTTGTGTTCCATTTCGATGTGGAACTGCTGGCCGAGTAAGTACGACCTCTATTCGTCTACCGCCCATAATAACAGGTTTTTCTCAGTTTATAAGCAGCGACTAACCACAATAATTTTAGTATTTCATTAGTTTTCCAATTTCATCGGTCCGTACGTCTAGTCCTGAAATTCTCCTACTGGTGAAAATAATTATTAATTCATGTACTCGGATTAGTTAACATGAGATGAGTATCATTTTCGCAGGCCTGATCAAACATGGTATAGGTCCACATCAAAGTTTAGCGACAACCCAAACTTCGTGTCGTTTCCTGCTGATAATTGTAGTCAACCAACGAACAGCCCAAATTTGGATAAATTCCGCGTCCATATGGGAATGAAAGCAAATTTACAAAGAGGGAAATGTCCTGAGAGGCTGCAGAATGGTTTGAAATACAGTTAAGTGTAGTATATCATCGAAAGTGCATTTACAGGATATCTACACGAAGGAGCTATACAGTCCTTGGAATGATAGTATACATTTGCAATTAGTGGTGCTAACTACAACATTTTTGAAACAAAGATAGCTTTCCTTAGACAGTAATGTTGTTGTTCTTTTCTGTCAGCAAAAGCAGATTGTAAAGGAAAGATTAGTACGAATGAGGAGAGTAAGTTTCAGCTTCACCAAATGCCTAGACAGTTAACATATAACAGTGTGAAAGCGCTCAGATAAAACTTTTGTGGAGTATATGAGCGCCAGTTTAGTTAGAAATGACTTCAAAGCTCTAAAAATTAAAACCTGCAGGACATAGTGACCTGCAAGATGTCTCATAAATCTGTTTGGGGTTCACAAGGTCGTATCTAGACAGGAAGCTGAGCAGACTTGTGGATGTTACGAGAAGAACCATTATTTTGAGATCTAAACAATCACTTTTCTCACGTTAAGGTTCAAGACTCATTTTTAATGCCGATATGTCAAACACGCATATTGCCGTCCTACAGATTGGAACGATTCACACATGTCACCTCAGTCATGTCTGCTGATCAGTACACGCCCCCTCCCTCCTTTTTTGATGTTAAGCTCTGAGATTTCTCCTGCAATAACTGCAGTTTCAGCATTGCATGGCCTTGAGCTCGGTCTAATCATACAGCATACTGTATTTGAATAGCTTTCCCACAAGGTCACCGGACACGTTGATTCATGAGGACATCCTTAGCAGCATTTCGTTTATATATGCCTATTTTTTTACAGAAAGGCAATTACAAACGAATGAAACATCGAGAGTTTTTAAAAGCTACGAAGTATAGGATTTGTCGGTTCTACAGAAAAGTAAGTTATAGTCTATTTAGCAGAGTGAAATCGTCGCACTTATTGAATATTATTGGCAAGAGGAAGACAGTAAAGTGGCTGAACACTAGCCGTGTAAGTAAGAGAATTGAAATAGGTGTAATTGGTTAAGCAAAACCTGGAATGTCTTTTTTTAACCATTCTCAAAATTTTGGTGATTTCTGCCGACATAATCATCATTTCAGTGTCACTATGACTTCATGAGTATATAATGATTAGAATATTGAGAAAATGATTCCCCATTTGTGAAGCTTTCAAGTCATTTCGTTGGTTTGGAGTATTGTCAGAATTCTGATATGTGGAAACTAATCAAAGGCTTTGTTAACATGCAGAAATAATGTTGCAACTGAATATTTGTTATCTATGCATCGTATAATGTGGTCAAAGTAATCTAACTGGGAAGTAATGAACGATCTTCTGTGTGAGATCAAACTTGATTGGGGACACTACTCTATTAGAAAGTGCATACTGATAGACTTGAGTCCTTACAATTTTTTCTCATCACACGTGAAACCACAAACTTCTTGTTTATGTTTCTATGGGCCACAGTGCTGTATTTATGAACGTATACCACATAAGACTTATTCCAGCAGTTAAGGTATGTCCTATTGATTAGCGTGATTAAATATAACTTGAATAGGAGTAAACTCACGTCAATACCACCTTTTTTCAGCGGGTTGGGAGATATATCATCTGGACCAGAGGTTTTAGTAAGCCTGGGAGTTTCGATAGCTCTGCGATCTCTTGTGTGGAGAAATGTCATACAGACATCCTTCTGTTATACATGGGAAATGCACATAGTGGTCGCTCTCCACAGTGTACAGTCTAGTAAAGTACGTACTAAACAGTTCGACTCGGCCCTCTCGTAAAAAATCGTGCCTAAGTTTATTATTTTTGGTTAGGCTGTTTTGGAGTTCGTTAACCTACATTCGGAAAGGTTAACTGTTTCTTCTAGGTAATGAGGTGGCTGAGTATTTCTTTATTTCTAAGGTTTTCTATAGTCCTTGAATCCTAGCGAGAACAGAAGTAGAACCAGCTGGTGGTGACAAGTCATGATATTTGTTGTATTTTATTGAGTGGTTTCACAGAATTCCCCTAAACGATGTGGGAACATAGTCCGTCTGGGGTAATTTGAGGCTAAGAAGCTTTTTAAGCCAAATGATACAACGAGTTTACATTACATTTTCATGGAGATGCTCAGAAACTTGAACATGATCGTAATAAATACTATGTTTCACGGTGTATGTCTCGAAATCTTCACCCGCTTTTAACGAGACGACCTATTATAACCGTAATATTCTTCTTTAAGATTATAGTTCTATTTATTTCCAAGTACTTTTGTTTTGCCGGTACTTTGCTGCTTGCATCTCCCCTTTCTTTGGACTTGTAGTGGAAATTGCACAAGCCTAAAGTCAGATTAATGCGTTCCCTATGCTATATTCTTCAAGAATTCTGAATATTATTGGGACGTCGTATAGATTCTGAGACACCTTCTCAGGTAATCTGTGAATCATTTGATGGCGTGTTCAATGGAACTGCCAAAAACTAGTTATACATTCCAGTGACTGTGTAAATATCAGTGTTTTCAGGCACACGATCATGGTCGCGGTTTATGATATGTGGCCTACACCATACAAATCAATAACGTTTTCAAATTTTGAGCACTTGTTTTGCTTAAGCAACAGATGTCCCAGACTGTAACTTACCTGATATTAATGCAAACTTTTGAAAATCCCATCTCAAACTGAAAATCATTACGTATTTAGTGGGTGAAAGTTCATCAGATCAATTGGATCTCAGGCGTTTTACTACCAACAGTCAATGTGTTTACAGGTGCAGAATTAACTGGATTTTCATGGAAAAATAAAGCGCCGGCTGCGTTGTGGCGCTATCCTTTTTCTCTTAACCCTCTTTACATCATCATTAATAATAACCCCCTCGGAGAACCGTATTGTTATGTATTCGGCACACTGATTCAAGGGGTGTTGACAGTGGTCCATTTACTAGGTTAAGTGGCTCAGGCAAATAGTCAACGAGTGGGTGACCAGAGATCAAGTCTAGAAGGACAGGTAATCACACATCAACCGTGAGCGCCATTTTTAGTCGAAACCAAATAAAAAGGGAGCCTAAAGTTGTTCAAACAGCCTAAATGACTGAGTTCGTGAAGATATACTATTGCTTAGAATTTTTAAATGGTCTATTAACTTATGATTATTTCAGCAATGAATCAATTTAATCAAAAATTTAACTAGTTATCCGTGCTGTTCCAGTGTTATCGCTACTGCAAACACTTCTCTCTAGCTTTTTCCGAGGAAGTCATTTTAATTCAAAAAAATTACCGCTAATTTGCGCCTGTTCACGTCTGCAGAAATGTTTGTTTCTTGCATAGGAATGTGACTGTGCTTTCAAATATTAAAAACATACTTTGTATATGACTCTCCGTCCCCATTTAAATTACATCAACTTGGACTGCTTATTTTGATAAAAAGCACACATTGGTCATCCGCAGATTATCACATTCTGACATTGTGTTCTTTTTATGTGGACGTCGTACAACCTGTAGTCTGATGGTTTTATTGTAATCGCTTGATGTGGTTTACTGAACAAAACAACTGTTGTTCTGAACATGTTGGTTTATGATATGTCTCCATCTGTTATTAATTGGGTTTTGATTTGTATATAAGGTTATAGTCTGCAGGTTCGTTTCTTCGTCCGAAGTTTCCAGTGCAGTCACTGCAACACTATTGTATTAAGTAGCTGTCGATTAATACAGTAGACCTTGACATTATTCCAGACTACCGCTGCAGTAAACTGTTGGGAAGATCAGATAGAAAAGCCAGAGGCAGCCGGTGGCAGTAGCCACCTACTTTACATAATTTCTTTACAAAAGCCGATACTTGTTTGGGGCTAGCGAAGCAGTAAATGTCCTATCATCCACAGAGTGACTTGCCTTCGTTTACAGGCTGCCAAACTGAGATTCCATCGCAAACTTCGAGAGGAGATATGTTCATCTTTAGGAGGGTTTATTCAGACCAACAGATATTCCATATTGTTGACGTGACATCTGCTTATGGATGTGCGCCGCCGCCGACCGACCGACAGACGGTATCACTAAAGTGTTCATTGGGCGAGATACCCACGTAGGTTTAAGGCTGCCAATTCAACGGACAATATTGGTCACAGAGACTGCTCGTCCAAAAATGACGCACCTTATAGATATATCTTTGAGTCCTATCCCAACACTAGGGTGAACTTGGCTCATACTTGGAACTAGAAACTATTGTGTCTAGGGCACCTTATTTCACACATGTAGATTGTTTTCGACTGCACTCCGCACAACATTTTCAATGTATTTTTTATGACTTTACATGTGCCCTGTCAAGTGCTTCGAAATTTGATATTATTTTCCTAGATCATCTTTTTGTGTACTTTTGTGTATTGTGTATGTATGTCCCGATTTAATCACTTTATTAATTTCCTCAGCGGAATTTTCAGACTTCTTGTCCTCTTTTCCAGATCAGAGGGGCACTAGGGAGGAAGCAAATGAAGAACAGAAGCCAACTGACGGACATTAAAAGAATCTATGTACATACATCATAAAGGTGTTAGCAGACGCCCGGAAGAAAAACTACCACAGTCGCAACAATAGGAGGGATTTTACTAATTTAACCAGCACTAGCTCATTGATACCAACTGGTACCTTCGTTAAGTACTCACGATTCCACTGGGGGATAGTGAGATGCAGTGTTAAATAATCACCGAAAATACTGGTCTACATCATTTCATGCACGAATTTGGATGATGAAGGTTAACCGTTAAATAGACCACTCAGGTCGAAAACACGAGGTTAAGCACCTCCATCAGTTGACAGGTTGTCACACTAAGTTCGGTCCCTAGCTAGTTGAGCAACCATCATCGCTCTGTATCTCTACGGCGATATCAGCCTCCTATTTTGGGCTGTCAATTATTGGTTTGACTAATTTTTGGACACTGTATGAAAAGGATGCCAAGTGTTACAGGATTGACACAGCGTTTGTAAACAGGGGATATTGCTTATTTGTTGACATCATTTATTGATTACAGACTTTTACGGCTTCCCCATTAATATGTATTTCAGATTTTAACCGTCAATACTTATGGCTTTTGTGGGCTGAAAGAGGTTTGAGCTTTCTAGGTCGTTCCTCATGCCGGAGAATCAATTTGCTGAGTTAATGGTGTATTACGTGTTTGGATCACGCAAACAAACGTCATAAAAGATTCTCTGATACGCGTTCAGAAAGTCAAAGGCAGGCCCTTATCTCTATTTTTCTAAAGTACCTGCTTCAGCAGCTACTGGTGAATTACTATACACTGTCGGAATCAACAATGGAAGGATACTTATCGATTTTTAAATAAGAGTACGAACGTGCTGTCCTAATCATACGGCTTCACGAAGAAACAGGGCTATCGGGTGGTAGCGTTGAAGGATGTTACTGCATGCTGCTATCGTCTCTCAAAGGTCAGGCTCGGGTTGTGTTCTCTTCTTCCAGACAACAGTGTATAAAGCCATAGTCAGTAAGTATACCATTATGTGAAATGTCAACCGCATGAAGTCAATCCCTGCACCACTCCTTTAGGAGTTAACCAGTGCTTCTACTGTCGAGTGAAGGGACAGACTACACAGAAGTTGACAAAAGGCCAGGGACATATAACTTTCGAGCAGGGAGACAAATGAACTTAGTTTGCCTTAGCTCATAAAAAGCGATAATGGAAATTGAAAGATATGAAATTTGTCACATTGGAAGTTTATCGGAGGTTTCTGACCCCGTGCTGAATGTTTTCGGTGAATTTCACAAAATGATCTTTCAAACAGCAGACAAATTTATTTTGCTTATGCCAGGGTCACTGACAAATGAATTTTCATCACACCGTATATTGAACATTGCAGCTTATTGTGCGCCAAAGTTCAAAAAGTACGCAACTTTTTGTGTAACCTTTTCTCCTGGTATATGTAATCATTTCCTAACTCTTGTCTAATGTGATCTAAACTGTTTGTTGGATTGCCTAGAAAAAAACAAATTAGATTAGTGCATGTTCTTCAACAAAGCTGTACGATTAGGTTGCTGTGTTGCCAGTGTGGCGGTAATCGGGACAAAATTGACATGCTTCAGTAACTCCAGTGGAAGTGACCAGTCGTGGACACTTTTCGAACGTTTGCAGAAGAAAGCCACGAGTTTCCATAAAAGATTGCCCTCACTTTTAAGTGCCCATGCTTTAAGTGGTGAAGATGTTAAAGTAAAGCCATGGGATTGGAACTGGGACGGCAGACACGTAACTCATGCAACTCCAAGCTCATCCGTAGATGGTGAAAACGTCCGTACAAAGTCCAGACACACTCGTCACCTTTTGTTTATTCGACATGGCCAGTACCATTATGCAAAAGATGATGCAGACTGTCACTTGACAGGGTTGGGAAGACAACAGCTTGATTGCACTGGTTTACGCCTGAAGGAGCTCAATTTACCCTACCAAAAACTATATTATTCTACAATGACACGCGCTATAGAATCAGCGGAGTTGGTCTTAAATCACCTACCCAATGTTCCTGCCGAACCTTTAAGTTCACTACGTGAAGGTGCTCCCTACCTACTAGAGCCTCCTTTACCGCATTACAATCCAACACCGAAAGATCTTCAGGAGGATGGTACACGGATCGAGGATGCATTCAAATGCCATGTCCACCGTGCAGATGAAGAACAAGAAACGGATACCTATGAGGTATTCGTTTGTCATGCGAATGTTATTCGCTACTTCGTGTGTCGAGCTCTGCAGTTTCCACCTGAAGCATGGATAAGGTTCTCTCTTGATCACGGCAGTATTACTTGGATGGTGATTCGACCAGATGGGCGAGTTACTTTGAGGTGGCTAGGAAACTCAGGACATATGCCTCCTGAATTTATCACCGTCCAGTGAATGCATACGTTTTTCCCGAACATTGTACAGTGTATGATACGTATTTTTAAGTGCTGTGTCTCTTTTGATAAAAAATATCCTCTTTAAATATAGTTTCCAAAATGTACCTGACTTTTCCCCAGCGTTGACTTAGAATACATGGTGAAGTTATTGCATTCCCTTGCATGTCTTATGCTAACCGCTTATTCACAGAATGCACGAGCTGTATTTGAACTAAGAAGGACGTTTTAAAAAACAGGTGTATGTCTCCACCAGACTGAATGGATTTTATTGAAGTATAAGATCAGGTCTTTACCTCGTCAGATCCCATCGACACGCTTTACAGATTATCAGGGTGTGTAGTACGTGTCTATCTGCTTTAAAGTACTTCCAGTACTGTTGAGTTTTCGGTGATATGAACTAAGGAAGAAGTAGAGAGCTTAATTTAACTCCGTCTTTACTTGGTCATCAATATTTTCAGGCACTAAAGTAGGCGATAAGTGTTTTGTATAAGCTTATAGTTGCCGTGTAAAAGTCTACACCCCTAAGCTAAACCTACTCTAGCTACTTATGCATGTCTGGATGTAATGCGGAAGTATATATAATGTCACTGCAGATGAAAGTACTGCTGCACCGTGCCCTTACAAGCAACTTAACTTTTATGTAAATAAATCGTATTTTGAAGTGAACACCATGAGGAATTATGCACTAGTTGTTTTCTATGTGGTACACCGTGAAATTATATAAGAAATAGTGCGAACTTCGCTGTAAGTATGCGTTTACATTACCCAAACGATTAATAAGTACAAAAAATAGCGACATGTTGAGGCCACTTAAGTTCGACTCATAACATCTACCCAGTTTAACGACCTCTAGTCGGGACATGCACACTGTTTATAAGAGAATTTTTTTTATGTTAAAGCAGTGTAAGCCGGAAGATCATACGCGACTATAAGTCTTAGGCCTTTTGTTAAGGAATATTCAGAGGCCAGTCGACCTTAAGACTACATTTACAACAACATCTACTGCCCGAAAAGAAGGGAATCTGTTATACACTATTAGCCTTGTGAGAAATGACAGATGTCTGTTGGTCGTGATCTATCATTTTATGGTAATTTCTGCTGCGAATGGTCATGTCATTCGGGAGGTGGATTGCTTGCTGCATATTACTTTTACCCTATTAATATCATGTCGGTGCTGAAGATGACAAGTGTCAACTAGATACTGATATCCG
Organism: Trichobilharzia szidati; assembly: GCA_944472155.2. NCBI lineage: Eukaryota > Metazoa > Platyhelminthes > Trematoda > Strigeidida > Schistosomatidae > Trichobilharzia > Trichobilharzia szidati. Next base: position 81,947,641 of record OX235279.1, on the reverse strand, counting down.
CGTTGAAATTTTGTCACCAACCCACTAATGGTTGTTGAGTATCTTAAGAAAATACGTGAATGGTGATTTCAGAACATTAGCAGTACAACTGAATATAACTGAGCTTAACATGCTAATTTATAATAAGAGAAACGAAACCGCGCTGTTATTATTATGAGGCACCATCACTGTGTACAATTGTCTATGATATACTTCAATTGTATTTTAAATTAACATGTTTGAGTGGATATTGCCGTCATAATATAGTAAGAATTAAAAGCATGAATACTGGTGTTACTGATGTCAAACAATCGTAGTATCGATGCTGGCTAGGATTAAAAGCAAAGGCATGAAAGGAAAAACAAAGCATGAATATCATAAGCTATAAAATCAGATTTATTTTACAAAATTAACAATCTCGAAAGAAGTGAAATATTGGGAAACTATGCATACAAAAGTCTGTTCAGTTTATTCAATACGCATAATACTGCTGACACTTTAGTGCGAAGTCGTTCCCGAATCCGTCCATCTGTTATCTAATGAAAATAGAAGTACGTATTAATAAATAGCTGATTTCATAAAAAGGTATATGTATTGCAAATTATAACACCTACTTCTGCGAATTCTCAGTACACGGTGAACAGTAAGAAAACTTGATTGTGCAGAGACCATACAGTGGTTTCTGAACAGAAGGATTGAAAGTTCGCCTGCTGTGACGAGAGCTAAGAAGCAGTCGGCTCACCCTCCACTTATAATTACAGCCCCAAAGTGTTTGATACAGCCACACCAACGAAGGTTGGAGTAGCCAAGTAGTAGCATTTAAAACATTGAGTGACACCTGATCTTTAGTAAGACTAACCGAGATGTCCTATACAGAAATTACCGTACGTGAAAATATATGGACTTTCACTAACTCATCAGGACTGACAACCTGCACGCCAGCCAACTGTCTCCGAAGTCTCACATCTTACCTAAGATCTCAAACACGACAAATCGGGAAGGTGGCATATACACTGAAGTCAAAAATGGCCAGGGATTAATACAGTGAAGTATGGACTAAATCACCCAACGCATAGGTTTGTGAGGGGAAGACCGAGGTAAAAGGACAAGCCCCTACGTCATGGGCACAGGACGAGTATTGTTCCAGATCCTAGATTTCTTAGTCACAGGAAGGTTATGTGGAGCTAGGGAACACTGAATCTGGAACAATCAGCCGAATTCCAAACACTGGTGAGGCTTGTGTGTTCACATTGTCAACTTTCATCAATAGGTTAATAAGACAAACATACCCATCAACGTTTGACATTTCCGTCTATACCTCCAAACCTGAATCTCCATTTGGTCCCGTCAGTCCCCGTCTGGGAGGGAAGTCTCGACATATTGTACTCGTTATCAGAGAGCTCTATTCTACTGTACTGCCAAGTCCACCGCCGTGAAATGAGGGTGGCTTGTTTTAGGCATCAGGTTCTTAATCATTACGTCGTTCGCAGTACTAGGTGTGTGTTGAGTCTGTGCAATGGCTAGTTTAGGAGAAATAACTGAATAAAGGCATTACATTTAGTACCTATGTTATACAATATATGAACAGTTAAATGGTATAGTGTAGAATGTGCAGACATAAGGTGCTTTTATTCATATCAGTCAACCAGTAATATATACCATCATGCGTTTATGCTTGCTTTCTTGATTGCCGTTTACGTTTTCAAGCAGATCACAATATACTAACTGAATTATTTGTGTTTCTGAAGGAAACTAGGGTGAAATCTGACTTTGAACTATGTAACCTGATTCAGTGTATTTCCAGTTCGCCAAAGTAACTAGCGTTGACTCAGGCGGTTTGGTTGCTATGACTTGCTGAGCTGAGTCAGGTGGGGCATGGTGCTGATGGGCTGTACCCCAAGCAAGAGAAACATCTATTCACAGTGCAAATTACTTCGATCCAGTTAGCCAGCACTACGGGCTGGTATAAGTGGTTTCTAACCATTCATATCAATCAAACAGTAGTAAATAGCATAGAGGATTCATAGGTCGTTTTTCACACGATTAATTAGTTTTCTACTTAAGACCAAAGGTATGAAATCATAACATAAGTAGTTGGAGCTCTGTAAAATGTTCTACAATCTGTTCAAGATGTTACATAACTGTCACACACTAATTGGATACTCTAGTTTTTGTAGAATGATAAACAGTTATCCTCGGTGAAGAGACAGTAAATGAACTTCCGAGTAGGGTTAGAATTAGTAACGAAACTGCAAAATCAAAAATCTGGGCAAACGAGGTAATAAATGACAATCAAGACGATGATAAAGCATCAGAACTTTTCTTGGTTATTATCTAACACAAGGTGATAATACAGGATCGGTTTGCTTCGAGTGAAGTGAACTGATTGGATGCGTTCACCACTTCGCAAACACTAAATGATTACTTTTTGATGAAATTTCAGCATGTGTGCAAATTACTCGCGAACTTGCATCACCTTTGAGGATATGATATCTCGCTACCAAGGGACGGACGTTTTTACTTCAGTACTTCTTATTTGTGATTAATGACCAGTGAAATTAGGTGTGATACAGAGAAGAGAGATTGCTGGCAGCATGATTAGCACTACTGAAGTTAGGCATAGAGTGTTTTTAGTCCACAGAGGTAAATCAATCAGTGTGGTCATTTATGGACGTGTCTAAAACATATGTCACGTATGCCGATCAACTTATTGAACAATGTTGAATGAAGTCGGATTAAGTCAAAAAGAGTTAAGGGTAGGCAGACAGAAAAAGTTCATGAATTCATTGTCGGCTTAAGCCCCGTTGGTAAGCGTAGGTTGCCAAAGGGCGGAAGTTCAGTAGAGGAAGAATCATTTGTTGGAAACTCATTGTGAAGTGATTTAAAATGACCGACATGTTGCCAAGTCTTTCAAAAGATAAATAGTATTAAGAGCGAACTTGTGTCCACACCAGTGATAATTCATCCACGCTTCATTATCTCACAGTCCTGATGGAGCTTCAAGTCAAAATTTATCACCGCGCATTCGGCGGTGAAAACATGTCACTTATTCTTCTCTTGCGTCCAATAAAGAGTAAACAAATAAGTGCAAGGAACAACCTTCGGTTATCATGCAAGCAACTTCAGTCGACAGATACTCAGACTACGGTATCTTCGACCGATGTTAGTTAGAACTCAGTTATCCGGTACGGAATTTATCAACCACCAAACTATAAGCCAAAGTTATTTCTTGATGATACTGTCAGTTGTTCACGCTGGATTCGATTAGGCCAATTCAAGCCCACCAGCTACAATTCATTGCTTAACTCAATGAATCACATTCACCGTTGCCATAAGTTGGGTTCCGTGTTTATATCCTTTCAGCAAACACGAAGGTGAGGATGATGTTTCGTAAACATTTGTTGAGTGTAAGGCATCCAGTGTGATCAGTTGTGTTGTTTTTTATGTTGTAGTATGTTTGCGCTTGCTTTTTAAATTAAAAGCTCCGGTATTCATGTATAAAGTACTTGTTGCACAAGTAAAGTATAATTATATTTCAATGGCTTACACACAATGGTGAGTTTTTTTATTGGTAATATTTCGAGCAAAATTACTGTCCGTGTTTTGTTTCCATTCACGACAATTCCAGCAGAGGTGTGAACACTGATTATATATATATATATATATATTGCTTAGTTACATAAAAGTCTCATTTCTCTGGTGTTTATGGCGAGGAAGTTGTGGAATTAATTGTAATTTGTTTACCTTCGAACACTGAATCTATGGATGTAATCTTGTTGACTGTTAATACCTATAACTATTTGGCATTTTGTGACTGTTTAACACTAATATCTGTAATTGGATTGTTGGAATTTACATGCCAAAGTTGACTCAAGACAGTGAGTCTCTGGTTTTGATATTATTTTTGTTAACCGTATTTGACAGTGATACTACTGCTACGATTTTTTGTTGTTGTTGTCGCTCCCCTTCCTGTTGCCAACTTCTTCCTTTTGCTGGTGTTGTTCTGATTGCTTCATTCCTTGTTTTCCTGATTCTAAAGGGAGTTACCCATAAAGCCGCTCCTCTGTAAACTACATATACATGCAACAACCCCCTCTCAGGAGTGAGGCTAACGATCTCCCCCCCATGTAAACAAAGCTACTACAAAAACCTCAGTACGATAAGTCTCCTTGAGCCAGAAGAAAAAGTCGGTGTGGGGACATGGAACACCCACACCATGTATGAGACTGGCAAAGCTGCCCAGATTGCAAATGAGATGATAAGATATGATATTCAATTACTGGGATTATGTAAAAGCAGATAGAATGGGAGTGAACCCACAAAATTGTCAACGGGAGAGCCAGTGATCTACTCTGCTCACCGACAATACAACCATGAGCACACCGAGGATGTGACTATCATGATGTCACCAACGGCAACGAAGGCTCTGATACAATGGGAGGCGATCTCGCCTAGGATAATGACCGCCAGATTCAACTCAAAAGGAAGGGAAGTGTCAGTTATACAATACTGTGCACCCACAAACAACGCAAACCTCGAAAAGAAAGAAGAATTCTACAAACAACTAGAGGTAACAATGGACAATACTCCATTTGGTGACATTACAATACTAATGGGAGACATGAACGCCAAACTGAGACCAGAAAACACAGAAAGAGAACTCATCATGGGTAGAGAAGCTCTCGGAGAAATGAATGAAAATGGAGAACTCTTCGCTGACTTCTGTGCCTTCAATGATCTAGTGATTGGTGGCAGCGTATACAAACACAAGGATATCCACAGGGCTACATGGGTGTCACCAGATGGGCGAACCAAAAATCACATTGACTTCATCTCAATCTCAAGGAAGTGGAGGCGCAGGCTGCTGGACACAAAAGTAGAAGAGAAGCAGACGTTGTCTCAGACCACTATCTCGTACATGGACACTCCAAATCAAATTTAAAGCTATCAAGGAAACAGGAGCTGCACATAGAGCAAAAACCAAGTTCAGTACTCAAAATCTGAAGGATCAGGATACAAAGGATATCTTCACTGCAATCATAAAGAAAAAGGCGGAGACACAAATCAACACTAGCGAAGAAACCAGAATTGAAAAGCACCGGAACAACCTGAAAGCTGTGTCTGTCTCCCTGTTTTCGACATGGAATTTCTGCACAGAAAGAAGAAGTGGCTCACTACAGACACATGGAGACTAATAGAAGAGAGAAGGATGTTGAAACAAAAGATCATCCAGTGCATCGACGAGCAACAAAAGCAGGATTTGAACGCAAGCTACAAGACACTGAACAAAAGAGTAAAGAAGAGTGCCAGAGAAGACAAAAGAAAGTACTATGAAACCATGGCAAGTGAAGCAGCAGGCAAAGGAGACCTCACATCACTCTACCAAACAACAAGGTTCCTATCGGGGAAGATTTCAACACAAATTAAGCCAGTGAAGGATGACAATGGGAAGTCTATCACCAAAGAAGTAGAGCAAAGGAAACACTGGGCTGAACTTTTCAAAAGACTTCTAAATCGACCGCCACCTACAACGCTCCCAATAATACCAACAGCGGAAGCAGAACTGCCAGTGGACATCAACCCTTCGACGAGAACAGAAATCCTGAAGGCAATAAAGGTGCTAAAAACTGGAAAAGCAGCAGGACCAGATGGAATCCTAGCAGAAGCATTGAAAACGGAGCCAGAGACATCAACGGACTTGATGACGCCACTACTGGAGAGGGTGTAGAAAGAAGGCAAGATACCTGCGGATTGGAAGAAAGGTTACTTATTCAAACTGCCGAAGAAAGGAGACTTAAGTCAATGCAAGAACTGTGCGGAATTATGCTCCTGTCCATCCCAAGCAAAATACTAAGCCGCATCAACCTGGAGAGAATCAAAAACGCCTTGGATGAAAAACTTCGACCGGAACAGGTTGGATTTAGGAGGAACAAGTCATGTATTGATCTGATAGCCACATTATGGATCATCATTGAACAAAGCTTGGAATGGCAGTCAGCTCTCTATCTCAACTTCATTGACTTTAAAAGGGCCTTCGACACAGTCGATCGACAGGGGATTTGGCAACTACATCGCTACTACAGGGTGATGCCAACAATTATACACTTCATCCAACAGTTGTACGACAATGCTGCATGCCAAGTAATCCACAACGGGAAACTCACGGAATCCTTCGAAGCGAATAAGGGAGTAAGACAAGGATTCCTACTATCGCTAATGATTCTGCTGATTGCGGTAGACTAAATAATGCGAGAAACAGCAGGCAACGAGGAGAGAGGCATAAAATGGACCCACACAAAATACTTAGAGGATATGGACGCCGATGATATATGTCTGATTTCCCACAAACTTGGAGGTATGCAAGTGGAAAGAAACAAGTTGACAGAAGAAGCATCAAAAATAGGCCTTCAGGCGAACATAGAGAAACCAGAAGTGATGAAGATTCCTGGACAACAGCAAAAGACAGCAATCAGCATAAATGGGAGAAATCTGAAAGAAGCAACCTCCTTTACCCACCGACCTGGGAAGCATCGTTTCAACTACAGGTGGACGGAACTGACGAGGACATCAAAGCAAGAATCGGAATAGCAAGACAAGCTTTCGTTTCTCTCAAGTCTGTGTGGAGGTCAACAGCACTCAGCATGAAAATTAACATCCGGATTTTCAACTCCAATGTGAAGTCAGTGCTACCATACGGATCAGAGACTTGGCGCATCACGAGGGGCACTTCGAACAAACTACAGACTTTCATCAACATCTGTCTTCGCTCAATACTCAAGATTAGATGGCTGGCCAGAAAAGATCAGCAACAGGATGGGATCTCTGGCAATGAGCGAACCAACCCAGCAAGAACCGATTGTGCAACAAATATGCAGGAGGAACTGGAGGTGGATTGGCCATACTCTGAGAATACCACCAAGTGACATCACACGCCAGGCTCTCGAGTGGAACCCAAGTGGGAAGCGGCGAGTTGGTCGTCAGTGCGAGGGTGACATGGAGGAGGTCATGTGAAGAGGAGATGAGAGCATTTAGGCAGACGTGAAGCTAGGTGAAAACGTTGGCGGAGAACCGAACGCAATGGAGACGTGCGGCTGAAGCCCTATGTTCCTCTAGGAATTAAAGGAAACTTTATATATATATATATATAAATTCACTTCTTTTGGAATATCCTAGCTTGCACTGGAGGAACCTTAACGTAACAAGAGTTATAAGCTGGAAACTCGAAGGTGGTCAAATAATTTGTAGAAACCAAGAACTGATGCCAACAGACACCTTAAACAATCCAGATCTACAATCTACCTAAGAAAACAAAGATATTTCGCAGCTAACAGGAAACGGATGAATTGAACCAGTCACTAGGGTAAGCAATTAGCCTATTGTTACTTAAAATGTTCCTTCACTTACAAAAGATATTTGGATTAGAAAATGAACGCTTTGAAGAGACCAATATCGCTTGTTTTCCTATGCATTTCGGTTAAAATGCAAGACTCAGAGATGAAATGTAACACAACAGTATCATATAGTAATAGTTTTGAAATCATGTCAGTAGTGCCTGATTATTTTCGCAACCATCCACAACAAATTAATTTTGAAAATTGGAAAGTTCAGCGACATCTCCTACTATTGAAACAATTGGCCTCAAAAAGAAATAACTGACACCATTCAGCGATTGAAGAATGAGATCGCTAGAGTAACCTCATGCAATGACGCTCACTAATCAATCTAAAGGGTGGAAATGGATACAGTATGCCTGTCAACAAGATATAAACAATGGTTTCCACAAAAACATATTTCAGTGATAACGTATTTATCATTAACCAAAATCTTGTTTCAAAAAAAAAATGCTTAACTAAAATCTCTAGCACTCACACGAACGTATGTTCATCGTCTTTCGGACTTTCACCTGCAATAGATGAATTATCTGCTTCAACCTGTGGATATGTAATGGTTTCACTATCCTGCAGCACCTATAAAAAAACGTAATGTCAGTTATAATGCTGCGAAATAGGAGGAGTAAAGAGAGACCACAGGATTACAGTTCACTGGATGTATTTATTATACAGAAACAAATTGTATGCTAAGTAGCGTTTCGAGTACTATTTACTACAGTCATACCGTGGAAACAATGAAGCGTGGCCCGGTAAACAGCTCTGTTTAACTGTGTGATAAACCTGACAAACATAGGTCAGTCTCATAGTTATTGCAGAGTCCGCATGCATGACTTACTTACTTTACTTCGGCTATATCCTACGGGAGGATGAGCCGGCTTCATGAACATCTCGAATAGAGTCGTTTGTAAGAGAGTTCATGAAGTTTCATGGGAATTTGGTACGCGTGATGTCCCCAAAATCGCTCGGCCTTTTGTTTGAGAGTGCAGCTCTAGCCTTTAAACAACCAAGTGTGATCTACAAGGCAGTAGGAGTGGGGTAGGGAGTCCACTATCCATTGGCAGCCGGTGACCGGAGTTCGGTTCATACGCCTTTCGAATGGGGCCAGACATCCAGGACATCCAACAAGCCCTTTGTCCATACGTCTGCTGGTGAGCTCCAGTGAGCTTCATACGCCAGTCATTGGAGGCTTGGAATCAGGGTTTAGCCATCTCCCCTAGACTGTCATCCAATGCACAGTCAACCCGGTGAAGAGCGCCGGGCATCCGCTTTCGCCCTCTCAATTTGGTGTGAAACACCTCCGCCACGTGAAGGCAGTGAGTAGGACTTCCTCAGGAGAGGCTATGTCAGACGCCCGGTCATATGGGAGCATTTCAAGAGGTGTGCGGAGGGGTGGCCAACCCGCAGCGCAAGGCACCCACCCCCGACCATCCTGAGGTTTTGGAGGTGCTGCAATCAATAAGAAGTTACCAATTGCTACATCACCAAGGTTTTTTTCAGAAAAACATTTGTAGCGCAGTACCACACCTCACTATCTATTACTGGGTTTATATATATATATATATAAATTCTAAGTTGGAATTGAAGGCCATGGGAGGGGGAGGGATTTAAATTTTTTTTGACAACTGCCTCAGCTATGCTTAGCAATCGAAGGCTTACAAATTTAAGGAATCGAGATGGCACCTTGTATGGAACTGAAAAGGCTGAATTTCTCTTAATCTTGTGCTCCGTATGTTATGAAAACATTGAATTGAATAACCCCATCACTAATTCGTTATGATAGATGTCACAAGTTGAAATAAACTCGTCGACAACTGATATGACCAGGTGGACTCATGCGTGAGTAGTATAATAATACTGATGCCATGAACATCTCGACTGATATGTTAGATGCACATACACTCGTCCGTGGTTCCTTCTACTTCATTGAGCCACATTAATATCAAAAGACAAAATCTGGCCTGTGACTGTTAGGAAAGTTTTTTTTTTAGGAAAAAGCACGTCATGCTTATGTATTCTTAACCACGTTATAATCTGCCTGGGGAGGTGGAAATGGATTGTTCTGATTGGTAGGTGGATAGGTCGGAGAAAAATAAGTATTCTGATTGGTGATTTGCCCAGAACCAAGGTAGGGAAAAAGATAATGAAATTTTGCAGTCACCCGATCACACAACGAATCATATGATGATTACTATTCTAAGCTGATTCTTATCACCGTATCCATAAGATGTACCAACATGGAAATCCTGACTGACTTTACAATTCCATTGCAATGCTATACAAAGTACCACCTCAATTTCATACGTCTGCACGCCTGACGCAGTTGGCATAATGATTTTTCAACCCAATGTATGTGTTCAGAGAAGGCTTGTTCAATTTACCTCCTTCACGCGGCCTTTCACTCCAACCTAGAATAGTTCTCTCTCGGTAACACCGGATAACTACAAATATTATTTTTCTCCGTACTGCTAATTGTATTATCAATATCATACTGCTCGTAATTTGCATATTTTAATCTTAGTTTCACAAACTATTATCATTACATTATCTAACCTCTCTGCGACAGTAGTTATTCCCCCCCCCCGCTACCGTTACTAGTGTTAACATTCTACATGATTCTATTGGTCCATATTGTTTCTGATGTCTATGACTAATACTTAATTCTATTGAGGCCTGGTGAAAATTTACCGAAAATACGTATCTGCTTAAATCGTATTCTATGTTTTAAAGCTGCATTATGGTTTTTAAGTTTTCCAAAAACATATAGTACTCTATTTCTGAGTAATAAGGGTACTCACTTTCCAAAAATGCATCTCCCAACATTATCTACATGGTTATCAAGAGGACAATGCAAGACAGTTGCTAGCTGGGTTCTCGAGCACCTTGTGAACTTAGGCCACGCGCCTCCACTAGAGTCATCTTTTCAAATTATCTTTAACATGACATTGTATGGTACAAAGGCTGTTAGGTTTTAGCACTAGCGCTAGCGATTCACCAATATAACCCCGAACTCTGTGCAGAAAAGGCTTGTTCAGTCTCTTATTCTACCATAATCTGAGAATTTCTCCTACCCGTTCGCTCCCAGTTTTAGTAATAATTTCACTATTATCATCCTTACATGTTCCTTTTGTACATTCCACTAAATTTTTTCTCGCTTCCTTTGACACTGTCAAATGGACACTCAACTACCTTGCTTCTCATTGAATAATAATTTTCACTTTATTACATTTCAAACCCTTGCTTCCAATGTGTTGTTGACTATTACATGATCTTTTATTCTTACAAACTACTTCTGAGTAACTGTGCCAACTATATCAACCCTCTGTTATTCAGTGCTAAACTAATTAAAGTCCTTGTTAAATATAAATACGATCGTACAGCCTCTGAAAATAACTTCGTCGATAAATAAAATTTTCTTCGCTGAATTGTCTTCATTTTTCTCTATGACTCAACGTGTTTTTTATACACACGATAAATACAATGGTAGAATTAATTTATGTTGAAACAGTTAATGAAAGCATTGGCTCACTTGATTTTCGTTCATGTCGGTAAAGTGATGGAGTTGTTGCAGTGTGATGTACCAGTATTTTACAACAGTTTCATAATCATTCTATGCGTATTATAGATGAAAGTCGAACTTACAGGAAAACTGTAGACCGCTACTTCTAAGTTTCGATCTTTTTTATATTTGACGGGTATATCATGAATAAATTCAGCGTCTTCACGCTCAACGACGTTACATCGCAATCCAGTGTTTGTACCATCCAAAGTGAAGGACTCCAGTGGAGCAAATTTCTCTTCAGCATATATATTTGCAAAACTCACATAGCCTGAACGCTTTTTCGCTCTTCGTGTGCAATCAGAAACGTCCTGAGAATCGTACAATACGAGAATACACATACATTCCACTTATCAGCAGTGTAAGAGTTCTGCATTTCTCCATCTTCACCAAATATGATTTTCTTCATGAAAGGAACACGAAGTTTAGTTGGAGCTTCTGAAGCATCGGTCTTCTGCAAAGGTTGAGATGAAGCGGTTTGTTTCTTTGTTCTACGGCGTCTCCTACGTGATTTGCAGATGCTAAGCATTCAATAAAATTATTGGTACACACTTACTTGTCAGCTTTTATATTAGCATCTCCACTGGGTTCTATCTGTAATTCACAGGGAGTTTCCATAATTCAATATCCTAAAATACAAAATAGAGTTGACGGATATAATGTGGCAGCAGATTATGCAGGATTAGCATTAAAATTTATCCCCTTTCCATACTTCGTGTTTAGCTGACTAATCAACATTTCCTATGATCATAATGCATATTCCTTTAAGTCTTCAACAAAAACATTTGTTCTTCGCGATATTTAAGCTGTTTATCATTTTATTCGGCTTACAGTAAAACCGCTATATGATAATTAATATTCAAGTCAAGAGATGGAGAAAATTCAATAATTCAATTATTTATTAGGTAATTCCACACTTTCAAGTAGGAAAGAAATTGTTCGAAAGCAGATCACTTAATGTCTGCACATTCTACTCTATACCATTTAACTGTTCATATATTGTATAACATAGGTACTAAATGTAATGCCTTTATTCAGTTATTCCTGAACTAGTCATTGCACAGACTCAACACACACCTAGTACTGCGAACGACGTAATGATTAAGAACCTGATGCCTAAAACAAGCCACCCTCATTTCACGGCGGTGGACTTGGCAGTACAGTAGAATAGAGCTCTCTGATAACGAGTACAATATGTAGAGACTTCCCTCCCAGGCAGGGACTGACGAGACCAAATGGAGATTCAGGTTTGGAGGTATAGACGAAAATGTCAAACGTTGATGGGTATGTTTGTCTTATTAACCTATTGATGAAAGTTGACAATGTGAACACACAAGCCTCACCAGTGTTTGGAATTCGGCTGATTGTTCCAGATTCAGTGTTCCCTAGCTCCACGTAACCTTCCTGTGACTAAGAAATCTAGGATCTGGAACAATACTCGTCCTGTGCCCATGACGTAGGGGCTTGTCCTTTTACCTCGGTCTTCCCCTCAAAAACCTATGCGTTGGGAAATTTAGTTCATACTTCACTGTATTAATCCCTAGCCATTTTTGACTTCAGTGTATATGCCACCTTCCCGATTTGTCGTGATTGAGATCTCACGTAAAGTGTGAGACTTCGGAGACAGTTGGCTGGCGTGCAGGTTGTCAGTCCTGATGAGTTAGTGAAAGTCCATATTTTTTCACGTACGGTAATTTGTGTATAGGACATCTCGATTAGCCTTACTAATTAATGGTCAGGTGTCACTCAATGTTTTAAGTGCTACTACCTACTGTGCTATCGTCGGTGGCCACTGCTGGTAATGGCGGATGGTGGTACTATATGTCTTCCCAGCAATCGGTGGGTGTAGGTGGATGAAGCGTTTTACCCTTTGATTAGAGGTCAGGTGCCTAACGCAATACTCCTGAGTCTGTCTTACCGCGGTGACGTAATAGACAGTTACGATTTCAAATTTTGTTTTAGAGAAAACACTGACTTAGTATCCAATGTAGAACTATGAACAAATGTACAGCAGCTGAAGTTGCGACACTCCATTCAGCACACACATTTGAAGGAACTATAAAGACTGGAAATGTACAAGGAAAATAATAGAAACTTGGAAAAACACGAGAACCTAATAAATCTGGCAGATCAAAATAGCTGAATGAATCTGCAACATCGAGAAGGATTTTGCATCATACCAGCGAGAGTATCAAGCCATTGGATTTTACTGCTTCGAGAAGCCCGAACAGGTAGCCTTCAAGCTTCTCGAAAAAATCGTCAACTGATGTCACGTGGCAAATGGACCACCCAGAACTCCTTTCCAACCTAATCCTGTGTCAGGTGACATTGCTCGTGGAGGAAGGCAGGCGGTGAGGTGGCTCGTCATGCGCAACACGTGTCCTAGCCGTGTCAATCGGTGCAGCTTGACTTACAACTTCATCTATCGACTCCCCTTCCTCACCTATCACTGACTCTACGCCTAACCTCAATATGTGTCACCATATTATACCGCTCTTAACTAACACGAGAGATAGAAGGCAAACCTCTGTGCTCAAAGACAGCTAACCTCTTCGGGTTTCCTACTTGCAGTGTTCACTTCTCACTAAGGTATAAATAAAGTGGGAAACTGCTTTGTAGAACGCACGTCTTTTAACCGACTGCCAGATATTACGCGTACAATGACTTATTGACATATGTGGACCAGTGCATGCAGGTTAGCTTCTAAAAAATATGCAGTTAGTTAATGTAAAAAGGCAAACATTTTTAACTGAATGAAGGGTTGTGAATCATCTCGAAACCTGAAAAATGACGGGGAGTGAATACAGTAGGGCCATTTTGAACCATTTCATCAAGACTCCCTGAACAGAGATTTCTTTAGTTTCAGGTACTTACTAACATGTCTTAGTCAATAAGTTTACGTACCGATAGCATTAATTTTTTTCCTTTCTACGATTGCTTTCCGAAGATAGAAGTCAATCAGTATGCGTAACATGTTTCCGAGATTTGAATTCAATATCATAATTTATTTCAAGAAACCAAGGATTTCTTTACTGATCATGCAAAAATGTTAACTGGCAAACAATAAAACATGAAGGACAACACCCTCTGTTTAAATCCTGAATCTCTCCGATAGAGAGCGATTGATTCCAAAAGCCATATCTTCAGCCTCATAAAAAACGTACCAGTAAAGAAATCTCATTAATTAAGCGACCGTCTAATTCAATGAAAAAGACAGAGCGGATGAACGAAATTGGAATAGATTATTTTGCAAAACTAAAAGAAAACGCTTATATCTGAAACACATGTTAACAAATACTAGTTTTAACCCAAATGTTTGTTTTAGAAATGTAAACATTTAAATTCATTTGCGCAGAGTAGGTTAAATGTTGATAGGTTTAAATGTTTAGGATAGTCTACAAAGCAACTTAAAGTAATTTTAGTGGTATCACCTATATCACTTTAAAATCACCCCATAAAAGCATTCATCATAGTAACTGACACTTATACCTTCAATAACAAATACCAGTCAGACGCCATTCTTATTGCGAATGTGAGCTCTGCAGCCTTTCAAATGTCCAGTCTTACGAGGAGAAAGACATAGGGTTAACAATGTAGCGGTTGTCCAATATACACTGGAGTCCTTAGACTGCTAACTTTATAACTTTGATATGCTGCAGACGATAAACAAGACCGTCCCCGATGTGCTAGTGAGCAAGGACTTTCAGTTTTAAGGCCTATTCATAAGAATAAGAATACTCACCCAGTTAACTAGTTTGCTGGTTTGTAGACGGTCCCAGGCCCGAGTAAAGAGGGAGGGTTGTAGTGGGGCTAGAATCCCCACACCGCTAAACTTATCAAACCGTTAGAGAAACTTCAGCACACAGAAAATATATTAAAAATACAAAAACTTCAAATGACAATCTTATTCTTCGCTCGAATCGGAGAGACGAAATGACACCGGGCTGGCTGGTGAATGCCGGCCTTCGGGAAGCCAGTCAGTCAGCCCATGTGTCTTCTCTCGATGAAAGCAAAAATAAGAATGGGGACGTGGAATGTACGTACAAGACTGGGAAGGCTGCCCAGGTAGCCAAAGAAATGCGAAGATATAGTACAGAAGTCCTGGAAATCTGCGAGAGCAGATGGAATGGTTGTGGATTATCATAATTGTCAACTGAAGGGTCAGGAATCTACTCCCGTCACCCAGACGGCAACCACGAGCACACTGAGTGGCTGTAATGATGTCACCTGTGGCAGCCAAAGCCCTAATGTAGTGGGAACCAATTTCATCCGGCAGGATCATGACAGCAAGATTGAACTCAAAAGGAAGGAAAGTCACAATTATCCAATGCTACGCAAAGTGCTACAAACAACATGGAACAAGAGAATAAGGAAGACTTTTGTAGATAACTACAAACAGTAATGGACAACATCCCAAGTGGTGACAACTAAATCCCCATAGGGGAAATGAATTACAGCTAAACTGGGAACAGACACTGCAGGAAGCAAACTAACTGATTATGGGTCGAGAGACTCCCTCGGAGAAATGAATGAGAGCAGAGAACTCTTAGCAGACTTCTGAGCTTTCAATGATTTTGTAATCAGAGGCAGCGTGTACAAACACAAGGATACACACAAAGCAACATAGATTTCGCCTGACGGACACACCAAACAAATTTCATCTCAACGTCGCTCAAAGAAGTGGAGACGCAGCCTGCTGAACACAAATTCGAAAAGGGGAGCAGATGTGGGCTCAGACCACCATATAGTTAAAAGAACCTTCAAGGTGTAGCTGAAATCCATGAAAACAAATCGAGACAGGCTACAATTCAAGTTCAACATTCAGAAAGTGAAGGACAAAATCAAAAGGGATAACTTCACTACAGAATAAGCTTTTATACGTAGTCAAAACAGCTGCAAGATAATAACATTAATAAGACTGGCGAAGAGGTCAGCGTCGAAAAGCACTGGAACAACTTGAAGACAGTGTGGAGTCAAACCTGCATGGAAGTTCTAGGCAGAAAGAAGAGACAGGACAAACAATGGCTCACTACGGACACTTGGAAACTAATAGAAGAGAGAGGGATGGTGAAACAAAAGATTCTCCAGTGCACCGATGAGCAACAAAAACAGGATTTGAACGCAAGCTACAAGACACTGAACAAAAGAGTAAAGAAGAGTGCCAGAGAAGACAAAAGAAAGTACTATGAAACCATGGCAAGTGAGGCAGAACAAGCTGCAGGCAAAGGAGAACTCGCAACACTCTACCAAACTACTAGGTACCTATCGGGCAAACGTTTGACACAAATCAAGCCGGTGAAGGATGGCAATGGAAAGTCACTCACCAAAGAAGTAGAGCAAAGGAAACACTGGGTTGAACACTTCAAAAGACTCCTAAATCGACCACTACCTACAACGCGCCCAGCAATACCAACAACGGAGACAGAGCTACCAGTGAACACCAACCCCCCGACGAAATCAGAAGTCCTGAAGGCAATCAAGATGCTAAAAGCTGGAAAAGCAGCAGGACCAGATGGAATCCCAGCAGAAGCATTGAAAACGGACCCAAAGACAACAGCGGACTTGATGACGCCACTACTGGAGAAGGTGTGGAAAGAAGGCAAAGTACCCGAGGATTGGAAGAAATGATACTTATTCAAACTACCAAAGAAAGGAGACCTAAGTCAATGCAAGAACTGGCGCGGAATTATGCTCCTGTCCATCCCAAGCAAAATACTAAGCCGCATCATCCTGGAGAGAATCAAACATGCCCTGGATGAAAAACTTCGACCGGAACAGGCTGGATTCAGGAGAAACAAGTCATGCATTGATCAGATCGCCACATTACGGATCATCATTGAACAAAGCTTGGAGTGGCAGTCACCTCTCTATCTCAACTTCATCGACTTTGAAAAGGCCTTTGACAGCGTCGATCGAGAGGTGATTTGGAAACTACTTCGCTACTACCGGGTGCCACCGACAATAATACATCTCATCCAACAGCTATACGACAATGCTGCATGCCAAGTAATCCACAATGGGAAACTTACGGAACCCTTCGAAGTGAGGACAGAAGTAAGACAAGGCTGCCTACTATCGCCATTGATTTTCTTGATTGCAGTAGACTGGATAATGCGACAAAGAGTGGGCAATGAGGAAACAGGCATAAAATGGACACACACAAAAAACTTGGAGGATCTGGACTTCGCCGATGATATATATCTGATTTCCCACAAACTGGAAGATATGCAAGTGAAAAGCAACAAGTTGACAGAGGAAGCATCAAAGATAGGACTCCAAGTAAACATAGAGAAAAAAGAAGTGATGAAGATTCCCGGCCAGTAGCAACAACAACAGACAACAAGCAGCATAAATGGGAGGAACCTGAGAGAAACAACCTCCTTTACCCACTGACCTGGGAAGCATTGTTTCAACTACAGGTGGACGGAACTGACGAGGATATCAAAGCGAAGATCGGGAAAGCAAAGCAAGCTTTCACTACTCTCAAGTCTTTGTGGAGGTCAGCAGCACTCAGCATGAAAATTAACATCCGGATTTTCAACTCCAATGTGAAATCAGTGCTACTATACGGATCAGAGACTTGGTGCATCACGAGGGGCACTTCGAACAAACTACAGACTTTCATCAACATCTGTCTTCACTCAATACTCAAGATCAGATGGCTGGCCAGAAAAGATCAGCAACAGGGATCTTTGGGAACGAACCAACCAGGCACCGATTGTGAAACAAATAGGCAGGAAGAAATGGAGATGGATTGGCCATACTCTTAGGAAACCATCAAGTGACATCACTAGACAAGCCCTCGAGTGGAACCCGAAAGGGAAGCGGCGAGTTGGTCGTCCAAGGGTGACTTGGAGGAGGTCATGTGAAGAGGAGATGAAAACGTGTGGGCAGACTTGGAGCCAGGTGAAGACTCTAGCAGAGAACAGAACGCAATGGAGACGCACGGCTGAAGCCCTATGTTCCTGTAGGAATTAAAGGATACAATAATAATAATACATATACTTCATACATTTATTCCTCTTTATATGTCTGATTATGGTCAAGAGCAACAATCCATGCAGAATTAGGTGCATGGTCGGAACATAGTAGAGGGCATAGCAGGAGAGTTCAAAAGACAAGAAGAAATGATACTGCGGTTGAGTACTGGTTCTCACACCGAGTCAGAAACTCTCGGAGCCGACTTCCAGAAGAACTGGTGTCTGCAACCTCAACTGATTTATTCAAGAAGAGTTTGGACAAGCACATAAATTTACTGGAAAACGATTAACATAAGATCCAAGCTTTCTATCCTGAATACATAAATCTGAAATCTGATGGTCAAGAGCAAAAATTCAAGCAGAATTATGAGCGCAAATAAAAAACTGGAGGAGACCTAGGAAAAGCTCGTGGCAACTTTGTGCAGAAAATTTAGGGATATGCAACATTTTCCCCTGAAAACCCCCAAACTCATGAATTTCCTACAAAAAAACCCAGAGTTGTCTCTAAATCTTTAAATTGGGTGGTACTATTCTTTATTTCGTTGGCTTCTCACCTATGACACATATGCGGATCTGTACATAACCTAAGGAGCACTCCTACAAAAAGCTGAAACTCATGCCTAAAACTACCACAACCACAAGATAGTGATTAGTTCCCAAAGTGCACTACGAATTTAAAGCTATTGCATTTTCAAGTTTTGGAGACGTCGATATTTTTGTTAAGATGGCAGAAGAACTCATATTAGCCTTAGTACAATACACTAATATACGAAAACTTTTATTTACAAGTAAATGAAGCCCTCAATACTTGCATTTATATCCCCGAAGTACTGGTAACTAATAAAATAACAGCATTTTGGTTCATGTGCACGTCATAACTGTGCATTTCAGAAGGCTATGATATATTACGTTATATGTGCATATTATTTATAAATTATTTTAATGTCCTAGTTACAACTGTATATGCCAAATAAGGTCAATTACTTAATCTTTCGAGGACATTTGAAATTCGCGGGGAGTCCAAGTGACCCTTAATATGTGACATCTCAAGCATTAGAAAAATATTCTCATTGTTAATGATACCTTAATTCCATGCAGTATTTTTCAGCATGCGATATCGGTAGTCTAAATTTGACAGACTGATCTTTTATATCATGTGTGCGTCAGCTGAAGATAGCCCTCGTACCATGTGCATGGTTGGCTGCCATCCTAACGGCTGTACCACCGAAGCATATACAGCCGCAAGTAAAAAGAATTCTCGACGGTTCCCTTAAGGGTGAATAAAACTCTTCGGAGAGGCTTGGCGGAGTGCCCACTGGTCTGTCTGCCTATGCTAATATGGTGACTGTACATCTCTTCCTTGTTGTTTGTCCGTTGGATCTCGGGCTTCGTTTGTTTCTTGTCCAGTGCCAGTCGCACCTAGAAAAGAAAACAAGAATGCTAAGAACCTTGTTAAGGAAAATGTAGCGAATCGGCGTTTTTAAAAAAAATGATGTGCACCCACAATAGAGTAAAATAATGTAAACGTTAAAACATTGAACGAAGTTTACATCTAATTTTATTTTTTTTTGAGTGCATGTAAAATGTACGGTTGTTAGAAAAAAGCTTTTACTTGTGTCTAGTGATGCCACATAAAAAGTTGATGCGTCTGAAAAGAAGAAATAATTATTAATACCACAAACGATTTAGTTATGCGAGTAGCACCACTTAGTTATGTGGTATAGGTATGAAGATATTCTGGGAATCTTACGTTACGTCCAGAATACATTTTCTTAGAGGGCTCGACCGAAGGTTCCGTGGCTTTCACCGTGCTCGAGAGTTCTTCGAGGACTAAAGGATATTCAATTACTTGTGGATTATTGGGTACGTTTAGCTCTAGGCTAATAGGATTATCTTCCAAGTAAGCCGGTTTCAGACGGTCAATGCTGATGGGGTCTTCACAGCCTTTTTTGTCTAAGACGAAGAATTTATCCGTACGTTTAATTATTGTATATGGTTCGTCATACGGGGATTCTAGAAGGTGACGCACAAAGTCACGACGAACAAATACGTGTGGAGAAGCTTTTATACAGGGGTGAACGGAGACATCAATCGACTGTGGTCGAAGGGGAGTGGGTTTAACTGAACGCATTGCGTTTGTAAGACTTCTGACGTTTGAGGAGTGATCTACAGCCGGTAGGAAGCAAGAGGGAGAAACAAACCCACCTGGCAGTCGTAGTGTCGTGCCATATACTAGCTCTGAGGTAGTACAACAAGCATCGGTTTTCAATGCGATTCTTAACCCCAGGAAAACTAACGGAAGGGATTCAGTCCAATGGGTGTTGCTTGCAGCTGATAAACCAGCTTTCAACTATCTGTGTAGACGTTCTACCATACCATTAGCTTGAGGATGGTAGGCTGCCGTTCGAAAACGCATACAACCAAGGATTTTAGTCAAAGCGAAGAATAAGCCGCTTTCGAATTGCCGCCTGCGATCAGTTGTTACGGATGATGGGTATCCAAAGCTTGCAATCCATCGTCCGACAAAAACGCATGCGACTGTTTCGGCAGATCCATCCTTCATACGGACTGCCTAAGAACATCGTGTGGAACGGTCGATGCAGGTTAAGATATGGATATATCCATGAGATTCCGGAAGGAGTTCAACCGAATCTACATGAGCGCGTTTGAAACGAGCATCGGGGATAAGAAAGGTGCCAAGAGGGCTTCTGGTGTGTTTTACTACCTTATACTTTTGGCGAGCTAAGCACCCTTATGCCCATTCCCTTGTCATGCAACGTATTGAGGACGTTGTGGAGAAGGCTTTTAGGCACGATGGGACGAGGAGTATTCGCGGAAATGTCACGCAGAATAGTATCTCTTTCTATGCCTAAGGGTTTCTCGGTTAATTGCAGTCGTGATTTCGACAACTCATCTTGAAGCTCGGCATCTTCTTTTCGAAGATGAGCCAGTTTCACGAGGTCTATGCCGTCTATTTGGACCAGGTAACTTATGCACGACAAGGCATCTGCCAGAGTGTTGTTCGCTCCATATACATGGCGAATATCCGATGTAAACTGTGAAACGTGATCTGGATGTCTTGATTCCCTGTATGAATACTTATCTGAAGTTGATTTCAGAGAGTACGTCAGAGTTTTTTGTCAGTCAAAATTATGAATTCACGACCCTCAACTGAATATCGAAAATCACGTATAGCTCAGTACATAGCCAGAAGTTTTCTCCCGAATGTGCTGTACTTCGTCTCAGCTTTTTGAAGGCGCCTCGAGAGAAAAGCAAGTGGTTACCTCTTTGTTAACTAGTTGTTGCAGAACTGCGCCGATTGCAGTGTCTGGTTCATCAAACGAGATGCTTAACGGTTCTGTTGGATCCTGATATATTAGAAGTGTGGCATCCGCAATAGCTTTTTAACTGAGTGAAAGCACGTCGAGCAGATGTGTCAAGTTCGATAGACCTTTTATTCCCCCGTAGAAGGTCTATCAATGGCTGAATCAGAGAGGCACAGTTCGGAATACACCGTCTGTAATAACTTACCAACCCGCCAAAAGTGCGAATTCTTTTCAATGTTTGTGGCTCTAGAAAGTTCCGTATCGCCTCGATTTTAGTAGCCAGTGAGCGAATCCCCTGGCAGTCAATAGTGTGACCCAGGAAGTCGAGTGAGTCAAGGCTTACCTGACACTTTTGAATATTGATGGTAAATCCACGTTGGCGTAATTTTTCAAATGCCAAGTCCAAGTGTCTAAGGTGCGTTTCCTTGTCTGGGCTGGCGATGAGGCAGTGGTCTAAGTATGTGTATACAAAGTCGAGAGCACGAAATACTTCACTGATGAAGCGTTGGAATGTTTGTGCTGCATTCCGGAAACCTAACGGCATACGCAGAATTCAAAAAGTTTGAAAGGCGTGATTATAGCCGTTTTTGGAATATCTTCCGTTGCCATCGGGATTTGATTATACGCTTTAACCAAGTCGACTTTAGAGAATATAGATGCGCCAGATAACGTTGCCTTCAGTTCATGTATGTGAGTCAATGGGTATCAATCAGGGGTTATTTTGGCGTTCACTCGCCGATAATCACCAATGGGTCGCCAATCGTTGATATCCTTTTTGGCACCATGTACAGTGGGGATGCCCATGGGCTATTCGAAGGTCGAATGATGCGAAGGATTAGCATATGGTCGAATTCATTTCTAACAATTCTCAGTTTGTCAGGGGCCAGTCGTCATGCTTTAGATGTCACGGGCTGTCCTGAGGTTATGATGTGGTGCATAACATTGCTGGTTATGCACAGGAGATCGTTAGATGGGCAATTAAGATCCGGATATTTGTCAACAATCGGTTGAAAAGTTGGGTCAAGGATTGCCTTCATCTTAACGAGTGACAAGCTAGGACCTATGTAGGTGATGTCTTTGATAGACAGACTAGAAGTATTGCCAATCAGTCGTTTTCGGCGGACGTCTACGAGTAAATCATGATGATTAAGCAGGCCCGTGCCAATAATGGGTATTGTGACGTCAGCGATAAGGAAAATCCACTGAATAGGTTTGCATAAACCTACGTTCGGATAGACGTATTTCCGACCATAGGTTGTAATTGGTTTTTCATTTGCAGCCTGTAAGTTGAAGGTGGGTTCCTTCTGTCGATCTGCTGCTGTAGCAAGAAGGACGCTGACTTCGGCGCCTGTGTCGAATAGGTATCAAGTCAGGCTGATCACATCATGGATGTAAAGTAAGCGGTTAGTGCCACCGACGACGGTCGCCACTAACGCGTGACGGCTGGATAGTTTCCCACAGACTTTGAGACATTGATGAAATTCCAAAGTTTTTGGCAACATTTCGCTTCCTGGCCATAGGTGTTGTGATACCAGCACCAGTCAGGGTTTCTCAGTGAATGTGGCTTGGACTTAGATCGACCACTTGCGTTTTGCCGCTGAAGGGATTTAGGACGACAGTAGGAGGAATTGCTAGGCATGTTTGACCTAAGCATCTGCTGGATGGAGTTGCATAACTCTACCACTGCAGTATCCTTACTCGAAGTCTGTTTGGCCACCGAACATATTTCAGGAACTGACCGTGCAGTTATTTCTAGAATTTTATCCACAGAAATAGTTATGTCATCCATAAGAACACACTGAAGTGTCACCAGCACAGTCTGTACTGACTGTGGCAGTTTGGATAAGAAAAGTTCTCTGAACAGTTCTTCATCGAACAGACTTTGGCATGCTCACGTATGACTGATTCCCTAACTCGATGTTACGAATTAATTCATCCAGACTTGAGTACGTTTCTCTTGAGGAGGAATGCTTTGAGCAACTCGTACGAGTTGCTTACCTCTGGACTCCACATCTGCACAGTTACGCACTTGCTGAATTCTCGCGGTTAGGCGTGAATAACTGCGAGGAACTGTGAACGTTGATCGGTTATGTCATGCTCACAAAAATCAGACTCAGCTATCTGAAACCACGTTTCAGCATTATCTGGCCAATATGGTACCAGCTGAATTGTTATGGCAGTTGAGCGAATATGAATAACTTTGGGACTAGGATCACTCATGACGAAATGTATGCCGATTAAAATATAGTTCAAGAACGACTACAAAAGGGAACGAACTCACCGGGTTTATCTGCGTACTTATTGGAGATGAAGTTGGCGATTGGGCTCACCAGTTTAGAGGCTAACGGTATTGACGTTCGCGAATTGTATGGATTATACTAACTCAAGATCTTATACCAACAACTTCGATAGTATTTGTTCGTCGTGTACCAAATACAATGCAAAACGCCACAAATGATCGTCCAAAGTACGAGATATATTTCGGGACCAAATAGTAAATCGTATTGAATGCTTAACTAGGTAGTGGTCGTGCACGAACGTGACACAACCGAATACCAAATGGCAAGGATGCTTGACCGGAAGCCTTCAGCTAAATATGTCGACTTAAACAGTAAGGGTCAGCATCCGATGTTCAGTGATGATTGCTGTGGTCAATAATTTGGGGGAATTATTTACCGCTACAGACTTAAGATTTTTCGCAAAATACTCTAGGCACTTCTCTTTAGATTACAGGTTTCCAGGCCGTAGGTGTTACGAACTTCCTGGAATAATTTGAGCACCGAGTCAGTTTGATTCATTATAAATTATTTAAATTAATCCCAGCGTGTTAAGAAAATCAAAACAAGATTTTTCTGAACGTTTCGCTTAGTAAGCCACAGCTTTTTAAGCTTATTTATTTGGATTTCTATCAATCACCAGAATATACAGTCAAAAAGTTTTCACGCAAATTGAAGTCAGTTTATTTGAAGGTCGTTTGCCCGTGGACATTTTTACCAATAGAAATGTAGGCAGTCTTCACATATATTTGTAATGACTAATGTCAAATTAATGTTGTGTTCACTCTTCTATAGTTGATTTTTACAGATTAATTTGGCCAAGTTAAACTTTAGACACCAATAACTACCAATCAGCGATGACGTCGAATTATTCAATCAGATTCACGAACTTGGACAATGTTGTATAGCGCTTGATTCATTTCAATGCGTGCCCTTACAAGGTTACGTTTGCAGTTTGAGGAGGATACTGTCATTCAGTATTGCCTAGACTTAGGTTTGCTAAGAAAGGAGAGAAAGTGTTCCTGTGGTGGTGTTATGACTCTGAAAAGCTATTCGAGGTCAAGTGATGGATTTGTCCATCTTTGTGGAATATGTTGGAAAAGAGTTAGCATTAGAGAGGGTAAGCTGCTAATTTTAATATTTCGTAGGGACTTTTTTTGCTAGATCACATCTCTCTCTAACCCAAATTTTGTATATCTGCAATTATTGGGTTCTGAAGAAGCCAGTTAGAGCGGCAGCTGCGGAGACGGAGAATAGCCTTGTCTCAACAGTCCAGTGGTATCAGCATTGTAGAGACATCGCATCTTGGAAAATGGATAGAATAACTTCACTGTTGGGTGGGGAGGACGTAGTAGTCCATGTAGACGAAACAGTGTTGATAAAAAAGAAATACAATCGGGGTCGTCAGAGAGCAGACAACATTTGGGTTATCGGTTTATATGACACGTCCCTTCGAAAAGGGTTTGTTGAAAGGATAGCAGACAGGAAGCCGAGCACTTTGATCCCTATTATAACTCGACTTGTTAAAAGGGGATCAATTGTGCATACCGACGAGTGGAGAGGCTACGATTCTCTGTCATCTCTGGGTTACGTTCACCATAGAGTGAACCACTCCAATGATTTTGTCGATCCTGTCAATGGGACTCATACCAATTCGATTGAAGGTTTTTGGGGGAGATTAAAAAACAGGATCCGGGCTATAAATGGATTACAAAAGGATATCATTTTCAGTCATTTGGACGAATACATGTATAGAATGTGGTGCGATTTCTCTATTGACAGTCCCATTTTGAATTGGGAGATGTTTTTGTCGCATGTTCGAGAAAGATACCCATTGTAACGGTTTTATACTTTTTTTCTATGCATTTTTGTACAAATATACGCTTCCACTTATCATAAACGGCTCTTTAATGTGATTGATCAGTTCAAGGTCGATTGCTGATTGGTTGTTATTGGCGTCGAAAGTTTAACTTTGCCACTCATTGAAAAGTGTTAATATTTGTATTTGTCGGGCTTCGTTCTTGTTACCATTCTTTGAGGCAGAAATTCTATGACCTTTATGTTCGGAAAGCCCTTCTCAAATTGGAGTCCAAATAAACCTGTCCCAAGGAGTTTTATTTCACTCGTGAATATCGAGAATCACCACCATACTCTAATGGCGGCTCTTTGTTGGGCATCCCGTAGAGGCATTAAAGATCTTAGTTACTCCTGCTGGGAAAATTAAATGTTGTTAGCTTAAGACAGCTGACCACGACCTGTTCAATATGTGCTCACACCAGTTACTAAAGACCACAAACAGTCAAGGAGGATATTATAGGACACTTAATTAGTGGCTGTGTATATTTGTATCAGACATACGTATGTCTAGTCAAAGATATCCTTTATTTATTTAATCTAGCCAAACCAGTTTATCGTACTATTCCTTTATCGAAGTTGCAGTAGTTAATGAAATGCATCAGGAATTTGGGCATACTTAACCACATAAGAGGAAAAATTCACCACGAGGTTCCTAGTAGTCACAGTTGCAGCGCAATGCGGAGGATATCTGCAAAGCATATAATGAACGTCCAAAACGCCACCATCCTATATGTTTCTGTGTTAACAACAGGGCTACATCATCAAAGTTAACAGAGATGTTATAGGATTTCCAACATCCGATAAAAATTGTAGCCTGTATATTTTTTTTTTTAATAATAATAATAATAATTTACTTTATTCCAAAAACAGTACTTATAATACAGAATGGAATTCTCAGCATTTGTCACAATATTGCATCTGATTTACTCAAAGTGTATATAAAATTAAAAATTTAAAACAAAAATTAATCGGAGAAATTTGTCCACATTAACGACATAATTATTAGATATTGTAATAATAATAATAATAGTAATAATAATAATAAATACTAATAACAGTGAGTTTGTTTCAAACGGTATTGTCGATTCAGTTTGGAAACTTTAGCATGTTATAGATTATTGGGTCTAATGTTCTGTTGATATGGTATAGTGAGGTGAAATACAAAGTTAACAGTCATGATACAGCTTAAAATTATGTCCACAGTTATGAAAAATAAAATAAACAAAACGAAAAAATTGAGAGGGTTATAAATATAAGAAATACAATAACAATAAAGTATGTTGCTTTAAGGTTGAAGGAAATGGTCTATTTAGTGGTGCTAAGAAGGTTAGTTAGTTCATTTCTGACACTATTTTCATCACATAAAGTACGTGCTATATATGGTATAGTGGAATTTTTATACTTAGACGTACGTGCATAAAGTCTTCTGAAAAGACTTCTTGTTTTACCTGAGGAGACACAAGGTTGGAGCTGCGGGTAGAGTGGGTGCTCAGAGTCTGACAAAATTCCTCTAGCGAATCTGTTGCATGACATCAAATGCCTATCGGTGACAATGCCAACGATATGGCCCAATGGGATACCACTAGACCTACTGACAGTCCTCAGAGTTCTACGAAGTATGACATAGTCCTTTTTTAGCAATCCAGGAAAGAATAAGGGTGAACAGTAAAGAAGAATAGGTAAAATACACGAGTTGACAAACTAAGAGGAGTGGTTGCGTTATGCCGGAGTGCCTTAACTTCTTAATGTAAAAAGTCAAACGAAATATTCTCTTAGAAATCGCTAAGACATGAGAAGACCAAGATAGGTCAGAAGAGAGAACTAATCCAAGATACTTAACTTCATACTTGCTTTCTATATCGGTATCATCGATTTTGCAAGGGTCATAGGAACCAACGGCTTCATTTAACTTTCGTTTACATCGAAAACTGAAATTAACAGTCTGACATTTGGAAGGATTAAGTTTAAGGCCGTTAGACGAAGACCGTTTGCTGATTTCTGATAGAAAGTTGTTAATCTTAATACAGTCAAGTTGAGAGTTAACAGACATCGAAATAGTTAGATCATCGGCATACTTAACAAAGTTCATTTCATCGGAGTGAGGCAAGTCATGCAAGAAGAAAGAAAACAGAAAAGGAGAAAGGACAGCGCCTTGAGGGACACCAGCCTCAGTAAGCAATGAAGTGGACGACTTTCCCTGATATACAGTGTATTGCTTTCTTTCTGAGAAATAAGAATGGAGCCATTTGACAACCCAACAGTCAGTTTGAGTTTCAGCAAGCTTCTTTAGTAAAATGTCCCTAGGTACTGTGTCGAAAGCAGATGTATAATCTAGAAATGTGCAGCGAACAAATTGAGCCCCCTTGTCTAAGCTGGAGACAATGTTATGATGCAGGACTGCAGCTGCGTCCAAAGTACTTCTACTATGTTTGTAGGCAAACTGTTTGGGATCATTAAAGGCTTTAAGTGAAGGCTGAAGATTAAGTAAGAGCAATATTTCCATAGCTTTTAGAAAAGGGGAAGTAATAGCAATGGGTCTGAATTTAAAACATGTCGCAGTAGACGACTTAGGAATAGGTACAATTTTAATGTCCTTCCAAGCGGCTGGCACGACATTTTTGGAAAAAGAATCATTGAATATGTCCATGAGAGGATAACACAGGATATCTGCACAATGTTTAAGAATAACACTAGGCAAACCATCTGGACCCAGGCTACAAGAAGGGTTCATAGACTGGAGGCATTTTAGAACGTCATTTGTAGTAAATCCAGGAAAGCAGGTTTCATTAATACTTGTAACACTAGAAAGTTTGGCATTCGTGGGAGAATGTATGAAGGAATTGTTTAGTTTGGAAACATCAAGGGGAAAAGGAATACTGTTCATCTGCTTACCACCAGTAATTTCTTTGAAAAGTTTCCATATGTTAGACGCATTTTTACAGGATATGAACTTTTGGTTGTAAATTGAATTCAATCTGTGCATTTCGGACTTTATTAGGATGTTAATTCTTTTCAAACCAGCATTATCCTTCATTTTATATAATTTTTCTTTCTGTCTGCGAAGCTTTTTAAGTTGAGGAGAGGAGAAACGGTCAAATCTGATAAATACAAGATCAAGGGAATTATCCAGTCTGGTGGGAAAGTTAACAACATTTTCATGACCTATCACTGTGAGAAAGCTGCAGTCACATGAATTAAAATCGCCTGTCACTATGGACAGGGAGTTACCAAAAGAGGCGGCAGCGAAAATAGTGAATTCATCAGCAAGCATAGATAATTCTGAAGTGCTACAACAAGGTGTGATATAAATATTCGTGATATAAATGAATTTGTATTTAGATAGGTGTTTAGGTCGACATTTGACAGTTATACAGTCAATATTATCATTTGAGAATTTAAAACAGACGTTGTTGGCAACAGACCACTGAGAATTGATGAAGGTAGCAACACCGCCGCCTCGCTTCTTCCTTGAACTACTCCGGTCTTGTCTGTACATATTGAAACCATTTATTGAGATTAAATTGACATCATATGAGTCGTGTAGCCAAGTTTCCTGAAGCGTTATTACACCGGTATTACGATAAATATTTGAATATAATAGAGAATCCAAGTGAATAATCTTGTTCGATAATGACCTGCAATTAGTGCTCATAATCACAGGAATAGTCATCTGATGCATTGGAGTACACTTTAAGGATCTTTGCCACCCACCATGGTGCTTTTTCTTAAGGTTATTATATACTCGTAAATTATCCGGTTGAAAACATTTTAAATAATCGCGAGAGTAAGTAACACGTTTTGGATACATAATTGAATAATTAAAACAAAATAAATCCAAGAAATCAGATGCAATTTAAGTGACGGAAAAATTTGGTAGCCCAAGCTTTAAGCAGGCCGCCAGAAATTGTATCATAGTTGACTGCTTAACAAAGTTATGAGGCCATGCCTAGCTCAATACAAGATTTAGATAACGCTGCTGAGGCGTTTTCTACCTTGGTACTACAGAATTACTGCTCTCTGGCCAGAAGTCAGTTTATGGGAAACATCACCAGCGAACTTGGCATCCAGAAAATTAACACTTTCCCAGACAGGGAGGAGTGCAGCGTACTTTCTGAGTAGTTACTAACGTACCCCACCGGGCGCAACAGAAATTTCGGGTACTGTAATACCCCAGTTAACCTTCTTTTTACTGGCGTTTTTCGCCTGTCTTCAATTTGTAATATGGTAAGGCACCAAGTCTATCAATTAGTTTTATCTTTCTTAGCAATAAATACCGCTCATGTCAATTATTACCTACTAAATGATATATTTCCGTGAATCTCTATCTGTTGCGTCAATACAGCCTTCCCCACCACGTTGGATTTCAGTGTCAAAAAAGGCGCAATGGGGAAACCGCCTACTGGTTGTCCAACGTTTGTAGCAGATAGACGATAATTGTGATCACTATGGCCATATGCTTTCGCTCTATTTTTCACCAAGCAATAATTGAAAAGCATATAAACTTGTTCATGGATTACATCCCCCACTTAATCACCAAATGCCAATCCTATCATTTGAGCAGATAGTTCATATCTCTTATGTTTGGAAATTGATCAACTACCCGGGAGTATCTTACGTTCAGGTGCGAATTCAATAGCAACCACCTTAAACATATGACAGTGTTGTCTACAAGCCAGTAAACTCCATCAGGAATCCCAGGTCCTGTGTAATGTAAAGTTCATGATCACTATCATATTCCACAATAAGTAACATAAGACGAAGCCATATGACGTATACATATTCCGAATATTTCCTTTAGAGAGCCGAAGTTAAAGATTACAGTAGACAGTGTTAAAATCAAAGATAAATACAGTGGCGATACGGAAATGTTGTTACATAACATACTGTCTTGGCTGTGAAATAGTGAATGAATTCTCCAAGAGTGACTTTAACGATAAGCACTTTGCCCGCAAACAATACATTGTATCGCCCTAACCCACAATCATATATGTAAGTAAAAGTGAGGTAAATATCTTAGCTTTTGAGAAACAAAACACACTCGCACAGTATTTATACGCGAAAAATTTCAACACTAAGAATATGCATCAGTCGGTGTCTAATAAGCATCCTGTCTTTTCCTTCAGAAGATAATACGATTGATGAGAAATCAAAAGGTAACAGACGGTGAAACTACTCTAAACATAACCCTTATAAGTTTTAATTTCAGATCAAGGATTACAGAAGCAGAAAAAATATATTTGATAAGTAACAAGTTACAAAGAATGCATATATGTACACGGTTATTTTCAATGTATAGAAGAAAACAAAGGAAAACTGGCAAATGCACAAATCGTTAAAAGTAAAAAATACACATCACATTGGTTTATTATGCATATGTCAAGAGAAACTTATTCTTGGGACAGTTTACGACAATGTGTGTTATCTAGAATGGCTATGAAGGCATACATCTGATAACCTTAGAGTTCATTTAGCATTGTACCTGTGTAAAAGCAATGCATGACATGTATCACAGACTCGTACAGGTTTGGAAGAACTTGGCAAGGTCATTTTTCGAGAAGAGCATTCGTGACAAAATATAAGTCCACAGTTACGGCAGTGATGCTGAGAAAGAAAAGAAAAACAAAGATTTGTAAAAGAGTATAGTGTGAGCATGTAATAGAAAATCACCATAGACTGTCACATAATCACAGCATTCAAATTTAACAGTGAGTACCAAGTATCTACCTATGAATACGTTCAGTACTCTGAAACCAGTGTGGAGATACATAGCACGCAACAAAAAGAATGAGATCCAAATTTTAAACACCTTTATGAAGTGAGTGCTTTTAAGTGGTTCAGAGACTTACTGTACACGTCACCAAAATCATTTCCAACAGACTACGGTAGACCATCATCAACACTTGCCTTGTTTTGATACTACAAAGAAGATGGTTGACTGGGAAGGATAACTGACAAGTAACACTGACATACAGAGAACCCAGTCAAGAATCTATTGCCCAACAAATATACAAAAACAAATGGAGTTGGATTTGATATTCGCTGAGGAGATTGACCTTCGAATTATATCACACATTAGGTCCTCATGTGAAACACAAGTGGAAAGCGATGGGTTGGGTGTCCGAGGCTGATATGTAGTGGTTCAGGTGAAGAGGGAATGAAATCTTGTGGCCAGCTGGAAATGATGATGTGCCTCTGAAGTCATATGTTCTACTCGGAGGGCAAGAAATGAATAATAATAAAATTCAATAGACACTCAAGATGACAACCAGAATGTAACTGAGAGATTGGTTCGAGTCCCACGCCACCTATTTCAGCCTGGGTAACTGAATACTATCATTAGTTAGCATTCACTTATTATGTGTGGCTATTCCTAATTAACTAGCCTATTAACTAATTAATTAACTGACAGGTCTTTACTGAACAATATTATCTAAAAGGAATATTTCCAACTTGGTGTTCACAGCCTTAAAAAGCAACTATTTTCGCCAACAATACCATACACTAATTAATCAGACTTAATAAGTAGTGAAGCTCGAATATAATTCTTGCACCATCCTCCCACAAAATAGCTACTTACATACATTTGGTTTTATGTCTTAACAGAACATCATTGCGGCTACTCTGATGATGACTAATTAAAGGATGAACATATCTATTGCTTGACTTATCTATTGCATAGTTATAGATTTTGCAATATTTTCGGCAACTAAATTTTACCATTCTTATTTTATTCACAATACAACATTGTGACTAGGAAGTAAGCTAAACAACAGCAACAAATTAGTTCATTTAATAGAATGTAGAAGCAAAATAGCAGTTACACAATACGATAGTGGATATATGTGTTGCAACTGTACTATGTATGTATGTCTGGGGAAGTTAGCACAGAAAACAAAACAAAACAACAATCCTAAGTATATGCAGACTAAACACTTCAAAGTAGCGTGTTTCACTCCATATGGGCGTTTTCAACTGAAAAAATATGTATGTGGCTGCATTGCACAACAAAAAGAAGACCTAACTAATATGTATCGTCTTTTTAAACGTCATAGAGTTAGGCATTATACAAGTGACTGAACTGATAATCGTCACTTAAGCAACAGATATCAGATGTTACTAATCAATGAAACCTGTGGTCTTTCTTAGTTTCACTCGTATTTATGCAAATGCACTCGGGTACCATCCATCGTTTTCATGATTTTCGCTTGCATCACTATTCTATACCTGTCACTATTAACATTCAATCATATCTTGTGTCTTATTCATTGCAATTAGGAAAGCAATATTCAGCAGATAAATTCTAAAGTTAATGGGTTAATAACTTAAAGGGTATGGTTACAAGACAGAAAGGCTTTATTTGGCGAAACTCTAATAGATAATTCTATTAACGAACTGATAAATAAAATTATGGTGTAAAATTGAGTTTCTATCAAGTTCTTTGGAGAAAAAGATGTTGCATAGAAAAACAATCATAATATGAAAAATTTAAAACAATGAGACTAACTGACAGCCTACCCGACGACGACTAACACTGAATGCACTCTGGCATAAAAAGCAGTTGGGATTTTCTGAATCATTTGCCCATTGAGCATCTTTAAACGCATTGTGTGATTCGCGAAGACTTTCAGCTTCAAGTTTAGTTGAATTAACAATTTCAGCCATTTCAGTTAGGCTACATTCTTGTTCTTCACATCGTTTACGCCATTTAGTAAGCTGTTTCGTTAACTCTTCAATATTCTGCAAAATGAAAAGTGAACTGATAATTAAGTGTGACTGTAATATAAAGTCTATACAACACTGAGGATTACAATTTATGTAATATTTGTTTACATTTCTATAATTTTTGAGGATATATACAAGAAAACAATTTTTTCAGGGAGGCAAACAAGATTAATGATGAAACAGTGAACGAGCAGGAAGAAATGAAAATGAAGCAGTGGAACGTCTGACTATTATTTATCAGAAAAAAATCAGATATTTCATCGATTCTATCAAAACAGAATAATCAGTGAAAGATAATAGTTGTCGATAAGTAAAATGATTCTGAGTAAAGTAAAGATAAGTGTAAGAGACATTAAGGATATGAATGTCAGTGTACAGTATCCATTTTTCCGCGATGAAAATTTCACCAACTACTCACGTGATCCAGGATTCGATTCACCGCCGATACACCCTTAAATCTCCCTTAACCAGTAGTAAGCCAGCCAAGAGGGTCGATTGATTGGGCGTGAGACTAGCGACCCCATCCTGGAAAAACAACACCACTACTGAATCCTTAGAGATTAGGCAGGAATTCTTATGTTTCACTCAGAACTCAAGTAAATTGAAACCTTAAAACTTATATTTATATATACATATAAAACCTACATATATATATATATAATTATTATTTCCTTTAATTCCTAGAGGAACATAGGGCTTCAGCCGCACGTCTCCAATGCGTTCGGTTCTCTGCACACATGCTTTCATCTCCTCTCCACATGACCTCCTCCATGTCACCCTCGCACTGACGACCAACTCGCACTTTCCCGTTCGTCTTCCACTCGAGCGATGGTCTGGCGTGTGATGTCACTTGGTGGTATTCTCACAGTATGGCCAATCCACCTCCAGTTCCTCCTGCATAATTGTTGCACAATCGGTTCCTGCTGGGTTGGTTCGCTCCCAGAGATCCCTGTTGCTGATCTTTTCAGGCCGGCCATCTGATCTTGAGTATTGAGCGAAGACAGCTGTTAATGAAGGTCTGTAGTTTGTTCGAAGTGCCCTTCGTGATGCGCCAAGTCTCTGATCCGTATGGTAGCACTGACTTCACATTGGAGTTGAAAATCCAGACCTTATTTTTCAGACTGAGTGCTGTTGACCTCCACAGAGACTTGAGAGTAATGAAAGCTTGCCTTGCTTTCCCGATCCTTACTTCGATATCCTCGTCAGTTCCGTCCTCCTGTAGTTCAAACGATGCTTCCCAGTTCGGTGGGTAAAAGAGGTTGTTTCTCTCAGGTTCCTCCCATTTATACTGATTGTTGTCTGTTGTTGTTACCCAGGAATCTTCATCACTTCTGTTTTCCCTATGTTAACTTGGAGTCCTATCTTTGATGGTCCTTCTGCCAACTTGTTGCTATTCACTTGCATATCTTCAAGTTTGTGGGAAATCAGACATATATCATCGGCGAAGTCCAGATCCTCCAAGTTTCCTGTGTGGGTCCATTTTATGCCTGTTTCCTCGCTGCCAGCTGTCTGTCACATTATCCAATATACTGAAATCTTATATATATATATATATATATATATATATATATATATATATATATATATATAATGAAAAATGGGAACCATAAGACTTTTATTCGACTGCCAAGAAGTCCACTAGATAGTGAAAAATCTCTGCAATACGCTTATAATCGATTTTACCAGATAACAAGATCAAG
This sequence comes from Trichobilharzia szidati, assembly GCA_944472155.2. Classification (NCBI taxonomy): domain Eukaryota; kingdom Metazoa; phylum Platyhelminthes; class Trematoda; order Strigeidida; family Schistosomatidae; genus Trichobilharzia; species Trichobilharzia szidati. The sequence continues at coordinate 81,912,854 of OX235279.1, read as the reverse complement.
TTTGATAATACTGAAATTGTTACTGAAATATTCCGAAAATCAAAAAGGAATATTTTAAAGCAGAAACACATTATTTAATCTAGTCTGCACTATCATAAGGTATGTGCCATAAAAAAGACTTTCAATACATGAATATACAGCACTGTTAAATGGTTGGAAGAAATAGGCAGGAAGCCTTTCACCTAGGTCTCGTGTTTGTTGGCACTCGTTAGCAACGTGTAACTGCGACCTTGAAGGAACTCATATCCCTTTCGGGATTTGAACCCGTATCACCCAGTGTTGTGGTTAGAGACGTTACCACTGAGCCATTCGGACTCGCGATTGACCTCCTGTAAGACTCTATTGGATACTTTGATTGGACACAAATTATTAGCTAGTATAATGTGTCTAGTCCTTTATTTGGTGCAGAGTGAATTCTATCAGTCAAGTCTGCAATGTGGTCACAATGGTAGTTAGCTCGCCATCACGATGCACTGTGAGTTGTTGATATGATATCAGATAGTTGGAAGCGATCGGCAGGAAGCCTGAGACCGAGGTGTCGTCCTTGCTGACTGATAGAATTCAACCTGCACCAAACAGAGGACTAGACACATCACTCCAGTGACTAACTTGGGACAAATCAAAACATATACGGCGATTCTCCAGAAGTACACTGAACATAACTGAAATTTTAAATATGTCTATAGTTCTTATCTTTTTCAAACATGTAAATAAGTAGAAGAATTTTCAGCACAGAAGCGTATATTTTGACATGGATCTCTTTATTTAACACTAAATGAAAAAACGTCAATATGAGCAGTATTCTTTTGTTTCCTAGTTGGATGATACAAATTTTTAATAAAAACTAAGGTAATGTCACACCTATTCAGTGACCAATGATCAAACAAGCCTGAAAATTATATTTTCAACAAGCAGAAAGTCCATTTGACTGTAATCGCCAACTGTAAGGTTTGCTCGTCTAAGACCAGAAACTCGGATTAAAAAAAACATGTTATATGTACATCAGGTGGGCGAATTACACTCAAGTTTAAAAAAAAACACGTACAGATTTACAGACAGGCAACTCTTCAGCAGTAACTTTCAATTCATTCAGTTGTGTGGTTTTTTGATGCAATTCACCTTTCAAACTTTCAATTTGATTTGCTTGGTTTTCAATTACTCTCGATTGTTCATCATATTTCATCTCTAGGTTGGACAGTTGTTCACGTAAGATGGACAGATCTCGTTCCTGAGAAACTTTATCATTACTCAGATTGGATATTCTGTGCATGAAAGTGAAGGAGAAAGAAGAAATAAACAGAATATTAACACTCGAAAAGAAGCATGTGTAATGATATGATTCCAATATTTTGAAGAATTATTATTATTCATTCCTCGTCTTGCAAGTAGAACATAAAGCAACAAGGGCATATAACTACTATACTCGGTTCTCTGACATCCCCTTGAACTGGCTACACAACTACTCACAAGCGTTCTTTTCCTATCCACACTGACTTTTCCATATTACTATCGGACACCCAACCTACCCATTCCTAATTGCGTTGCATTGGAGAGCCTGGCATGTGATTTTACTCAGCGGTCTGTTCAGCTTGTGTCAAATCCAACTCCACTTCTTTCTGCATATTTGCTGGTGTATAAGTTGTTGACTGGTTTCTCTGCCCGCTAAAAGTATTTGCTGTTTATCATTTCTGGCTGACCATTTGATCTTCAGTATCAAGAAAAGACAGCTTTTGTTAGAGGTCGACAGAAGTATTTTGGAAGTGCTCTAAGTAACGCGCACGACTTGATGACGATGTCGTAAACTAGGATCTTTTCTTTGTGCAGAGTATTCAATATTTCGACACCAATTTTAGAGTAAAGAACTAAAATTTCTCTCCATTTCCGATTCAAGCTGTCATTGACATCCTGATATACACTGCCTATAGTTGAAACGATGCCTCTCATGTAAAGGGGAGAAGTAACTTTCTTCAAATATCTCCTAGTGATGGTACTTACTGTTTATTTATCACCTCTGTTTTCTCTACATTCACCTGAGCTTATGTGTTGTCTTAATTTACTGTCAACTTCTCTGAGCTTGCTTTTAGACCTTTGAGGTCGTGTAACATGAGACATAAATCATCTGCGAAATTCACATCTTCTAAAGTTACTTTTGTAAACCTGTCCTCTCACTCACCACCGTAGGCTGATCGACCCAGTCCACCACAAAGAGAGGGGGTGGTGATCGTAAGCAGGATTTACTTCCTCATGTTTTCACTTCAAACGCTTCACTAATTTTTCCGTTGTGAGTTACTTGAAGTATGCCATCATGGTAAGTTCGCACATGACTTCTCATTCTTGAATCCATCCATTTCTAACAGAAGTCTTCCAATCAAGACATGTTTTCAGTTGCTTCAGGAGGATGCAGGCTAGGGTGGAGAGTATTATGGATGTGCACCAGTTCTGGCATAGGCTAAAATCGCTCTATACTGGAAGTTTCACAATGTAACCATCCTTCCAGTCGGTCTCCGAAGAATATCTGGTGACTAACACTTGCCATATTTCTCATCCCTAAGGCCATATTCGACTAGGTTGACCGAGAGGTACTGTGGCAGTTGTCTGGTCGTGAGGAGAGTGCAGGGGAGGTAAATTCTAGTCTACTCGAACTAACGAAGCCGTGCGAGACCTTATGGAAAGTTATCATCTGAAGTGATGACAACCAAAGGTGTCCGTCAGCGATGCCCTGTGTCTCAAATTTCTATAGATTCATCACACATGTATGTGTGCCAATTGGTTTTACGGAAACAGAGGTTGACTTGTTAATAGGCAACACTGTCGTTGATTTACAGAATAGGGATGATGCTTCAATCCCCATGAAAACAATGATGGCATGTAGTTTTCTAAACACTATGAGCAGCAGTCATAGAATATTTACAATTTGATGCGTCCATGGCGAGCGAAATTTGATGCTGTATGACTGGGTCCCACCGACTCCGAGTCTGAGTATGTTGAACACCTTACTTATTTGGGAAGTTGCATCAGGCTTAATGGGTTGATTTCCGACGGAATCTCAACACGGATACAAAAGGCTGGTGTGGCATTCGACAACGTACGTCATCTCTGGTGTACACGTGATATCCGGTTATCGGTGAAAAGACGAGTTCACTACAAAGCAGTTGGTTCTCTCCTTCTTAATGGCTGACTGTCAGACATGGCCATTGACAGTCGCAGATATGATGAAGAGGCTAGCTGTCTTTGAGCACAGAGGTTTGCCTTCTATCTCTCGTGTTAGTTAAGAGTGGTATAATATGGTGACACATATTGAGGTTAGGCGTAGAGTCAGTGATAGGTGAGGAAGGGGAGTCGATAGATGAAGTTGTCAGTCAAGCTGCACCGATTGACACGGCTAGGACATGTGTTGCGCATGACGAGCCACCTCACCGCCTGCCTTCCTCCACGAGCAATGTCACCTGACACAGGATTAGGTTGGAAAGGAGTTCTCGGTGGTCAAACCAAAACCTGGCAACAATCCATGCAGTCTTTCACTGTTGGTGTTTCAGTCACGTAGCCAGGTATAGACCGACTGTTTGGAGACATCGCGATGATAAGTACCAATGTCTGCAGACTATTGGTGCTATGACTGAAAATCCTTCTCGATGGCTCAGATGCATTCACGCTTTGTCATCTCCCATTTACACTGAACCCTCGTGTCTTCCCATCTTACTATTCCCTCTCGCCTACATTTCTGCTCATTAGAGTTCCTTTGAATTTCTTCCTTCTCTCTACTCTCTACCTTTGTGTGATACATGCAGTGTGTCAACTTGAACGGTAGTATATTTGTACAACGTTGTGAGTTAAAAACGCCACCTGTCAAGCAGTCAGACAGTGACAAAACAGCAAACCATTATATATATATATAAAAGCTTCAATGAGAAGACAGTAAGTTTTTTCATAGCAGTGAAACCGGAGTAATTCGTATTTAATTGCCGAAGTTTACAAGTTTACACTATCGAAATGTGTTTTGTTTGCTTAAGCATTCAACTCTGTGCTACTTCAGTCTGGGCAGCGAGGTGGTATCGTTAACCCTCGCACAATAAATGTCTCATAGCTCAGTATGTGGACAATTTGTTTCGGATCTCTGAGATCTGACACGTGTGTTTACATCGAATACATACAACAGAAATATTGTTTTAGAGACTGTAATATTTTGCACATACTCATATTCAGATCTCAATAGGATTATAATCGATAAATTGTTAACTCTAGAAACGTCATTAGTAAACACTACTGAATCAGTGTGTATTTTATCCAAACAAAATTATACTATGATGGAATTTATAAAGCTAAATCTAAGAAATCGAATGTTTACCGACAATTTCATATTATAACTTTGTGAAATATAAAAAATAGGAATATTTTGCACTCAATGTATTCTAACTGAAATCAAAAATGTCAATGCTTATCAAACTAAGTAGGCTATTGATTTATGGAGTTTTTATACGCAAATTCATGAGCAAATACTCAAATTACTTTAGTTGAGCAGTGCATGCTAAACAAACCTCATCATAGTAATAATCCACAAGAAGCTAAATAAACCGAAATCTATTTGCTGTAGTCATATAACTAATAAACTCGAGGAGAAATCTAAAAGCTCACTTCAAATGGAAGTATGCACTGGAGATGTTGCCTAGTGAGGCAACGAAAGCTTCGCGAATACACTATCCAGCTCAGAGAACACAACTACATCGAAATCATCCACCTGAGCTACAAATCTTCTCCATCATATCTAAACTGTACTCTTATTTGAGTATTTTTGTTTAAAGAGAATTATGGCAAGATTTACGCACTTGAAGTGAACTATTCAGACTGACTCATATGGACGAGTTGTCTGGAGTTCTGTATATTGCAGGAATACACAACTGAAATTTAAGCGCCAACGAAAGTTATGGTATACAGGTGACAAAAGAAGACTGAATGTGCGTAATGCTCTGTGTTTCTCAGTGTGAAAACCTATGGTGATAGGATAAATACGTATGAAATTATTCGCAACAAAAGTACCACGAAAATTGCTTACCTTTCTTTCATCTGTTCAATAATACTTGTCATACCTTTAGATTTCGCCTCTAGTTGTTTAATCACAGTTTGTTTATGCTCAAGTGAGGACTGAGAATCCTATAAAGAATAATAATTAGGCAAATACAATGTTTTAGAAAATGTATTACACAAGGTAAGGTGTGTGTGATCTAAAAGGGGATAACTAACTGGAAGTTAGAAAAAGCGGGCATAAGTTAGGATGATGCAATAAGTGTGAAAAATAACTAATCAATATAATTGTGTAGAGTGAACAAATACTAGTGGAAAAACAATAAAGCGTTTTAATGAAATTTGTATGGCAGTGCAGTGTTACTAATAAATAGTGACACAGTGATGATAATAATAATACAAAACAAGGATGATGAGAATAATAATAATAATAAACTTCCATAATAAAATGAAGCAAAATTTTAGTAAGAACGTTACTCTGCCCACGGTGGGCGAGTGAATGTGTGTAGTGCTTTTGAACAAAGGTGTCCGGTTTCAGATCCTGAATAGCCAATGATTCAGCTATGAACAGATGACGTATTCGAAGTCCTTTCGTGCGATATTGAGGAACTCTGTATAGAAATGTGAAGCAGTCATGCAGGGGTGCTCGATACCCAGAGTTGACAAGGTGTTCGAGGATGGCGCTGCTGGTATTCCTCTTTTGTCATCTGGTCAGCCAGGCTAGACGTCATCCCAACTTCTGCCACCTTTTTCTAGTTTCCAGTTAGTCATCCCCTTCTAGATCACACACTTTACATTACAGAATAAATTTTCTAGGATAAATTTAACAGTAACTGATTGGTCTTATGAATTCTTTGTTAAATATAAATACAATGTTTAATTTAAAGCAAATCATTATTATTCTCATAAGATCTACTAAAATCTTTTCTCAGGTGGTAAACAGAAGAAGTAGGCTGACATAAGCAAAAACATTTTCTCAGTAGATTTTACTTCAATGTCAGAAATAGGAGAAAGTTCAGTAACACCAGATAACTATTTCATAAATAGTTCCGTAGTGTTAAGTTAGTCCCTAGGTATCCTTATTCAGCCTGCCCATGTAACTGTGACAATTTTGAATTAGCTTGAACGCTTAGATTCATTGACCCCGATCACTTCAGATACAATGCTGATAAAGTCGGTGGTCTACAATTAGAGAAATAAACTTTGAGTCCTTAGAACACACATTAGCCTTGTCGATGAACACTTACAAACTGATTTCAGAGATTTTCAATTACTCATAATCAATCAGCAGTAGGTGGGTGTGTATCTCACAATATAAGACTAACAAACAATTCGAGTTTCTATTCTACAATGACATGTACAAAAAGCGATCACCTCCAAAGTGCAAGTACACTGAATGTCAGTAAGAAAAATTCAGTTTTTTTTTAAAAAAAAACTAGATGAATCTGAAAGTAGTGAAGTGATGAATAACAAGTGTAATTTGATATATCATTATAATTAAAACAGTGCACCAAAGTGCAACAACACTAGCAATGGTAAGTATATACCTATTGCTTTATGAGGACAACAAAATATGAACACTACTCTTTTATCTATTATTATTATTATTATTGTTCCCTTGGGTTCCTAGTGGGACATAGGGCTTCAACTGCACGTCTCCACTTGCTTCTGTCTTCTGCTGTGCTTTTCACTTACATCCATGTTATTCCATACTGCTTCAACTCCGCTTCACATAATCTCCTCCATGTCACCCTTGGACATCCCACTCGCCTCTTCCCTTTCGGGTTCCACTCGAGGACCTGACGTGCGATGTCACCCAACGGCCTCCTCAGTGAGTGTCCAATCCATTTCCACTTTCTCCTGCATATTTTTTGAGCGATTGGTTCCTGTTTTGTTTGTTCCCATAGTTTATTGTTGGTGATTCTTTCCGGCCATCTTATCTTCAGCATAGAACGAAGACAGCTGTTGATAAAGGTCTGCAACCTGTTGGAAATATTCTTTGCGACCCGCCAAGTTTTTGATCCGTATAGAGGAAATGACTTGACGTTTGTGTTGAAAATCCGAATTTTATTGTTGATGCTGAGTGGTGAAGATTTCCAGATTGGTTTCAGGTTGATGAATGTGTTTCTCGACTTCTCGATTCTCGATTTGACATCTTCGTCCGTTCCTCCTGTAATTGAGTCGGTGGCATAGCGGTTAGGACGCTCGCCAACCATGCATATGGTCCCAGGTTCGATCCCCGGCCGACGCACTCCTTGAACGTCGCCTAGATTACTAGCTCACTAGTTTTCTAGTTGGTCCCAAGCCCGGATAAAGAGGGAGGGTTGGGGCTTGGTGCCAGCAAGTCCACCCCCAAAACTTAACCAAACTGTAACAAAAACTTCAACGCACAAATATATTAAAATATCTAAAGAAACACTCTTTTATCTAGTATTATAATAATACATAACTCTCTCCATTTAACTCCATTATGGATAAGATTTTATTTTGATAAATCACACAGTGTTACACAGTAATATTAACTGATGATGTTTCGAGCACAAATTATTGCTCATAATCATATCAAGTTACTCACACAACTTGATATGATTATGAGCAATAATTTGTGCTCGAAACATCATCAGTTAATATTACTGTGTAACACTGTGTGATTTATCAAAATAAAATCTTATCCATAATGGAGTTATACTCTACCACAGTGCCCAAGTTTTATACTTATATCTCTCCATTTACCCTCACCAATCAAGATATGATGCAAAGGCAGACAAAGGTGTACTTATTAGGGCAAAAATAGAAACGAGTGGAAATAACGAAAATTTTGTATGCGTACAATGTTACTGTACTTCAGTTACACTAGTCTATGATGTATAACGAACTAGTGATAACATCAAATCTAATGCTTTCGATTGAAGTAAATGCCTTAGGTGATCTGATGAATTTACCATCTAATGACTTGCTGATAATGGGTCTCAGTGGCTGAACGGTATACAAGCTTGCCTTGTAACCAGAAGGTCCTGGGTTCGAACCCTTTTAGTGCGTCGGTGGCATAGCGGTTAGAACGCTCGCCGACCATGCACATGGTCCGGGGTTCGGATCCCGACCGACGCACTCCTTTACCTCGCTAAGCTAGGAATAATGATGCTGGTGAAGAGGAAAGGTTAGGCATGAGGGTAGCAACCCCATCCTGTAAAATAAACACTACTACAGAAACTTCAAGCCACTAGCTTGAAGCCCTATGTTCCACTGGGGGACGTGAAGGAAAAAAAATGGAATAACTGTTTGTTGGATATATAAACACAGTATTCCCTATTTAAAGATATTTGGTCATGAAGAAGCAAGAATGTTTAAGACAGACAATATTGTACTTGCAATGGATAACAATGAATACTGATGAAATCAATAAAACTATTTTTTTCGGTTCACTTCGTGCAATTAATATATTGACACTTTATAATCTAGATATTCCTATTACTTCTTTGATTATCTTCAATAGATCAAGTTTAAATCTCTTGTTTCTTCTCAAGTGGGATTACTTGTTAAATATACTTTCTGAAAGATATCACACACACTATGTACTACTTGCATCCCCAGTTAAAAGTAAAGCAGTACTGTTTACCGAATAGTGCCTACTGACTGCTGGACTTCGCTTCAGAATATCCACCTAACCTTCATTGCAGATATGCTTCTGTTTTCACAGAAGTGGTCAGAAAAAGTTGGTAATACAAAATAACAAGCATCATATTTAGCACATTCCGACCGTATGTTGTTTGGTTTCATGAGTATGGAGTCAGCATTAGATAATTTAAAACTTTTCGCATAATGCATAACCTCCATCATCTGTATTCATATGTTTTTTTCACCTGTCAGTCCCCCATTACCCCATCGTGCCTCCATCATCCTTTTGATTTCTACTTTGTTACTTTTTTCGTATCTGGAAACTATTTAGGTGATGCAGAAATTTTCCCTCGATAGGTAATCTTCTTTTAGTTTTATCAAGGTAAGTAAGGGGAACCGTTCACACAATGACGACAAACACAAGAACAGACACAACACGTCAAGAGATCTAAGGCTACTTCGTACTTGTTCAATTTTAAAATGTAATTTAGGTGGAATACTGGACAAAGAACTTAAACTCTGGCCACAGCTGAACACATCCCAAGTAATCTAAGACCAAAACTATAAGGCTTGGTTAGCGAAATAAAGTACGCTTAGTTTGGAAAATAACTTGAGGAGTCCACACTCGAGGAAGTTTCAGGCTGTTCATCTGAGCAGTGTAGACAATTTTTAAAAATGCTTAAATGGTCGTTTAAGAGGAAGTGCTTAAGTTCTAAGGTTAAAACATACTGGCGCTGAGAATACATTTTGACTGCATCGGTACGTAAATCATAATATAACAGATATTAATCTTATTTCTTTTTAGGCATACAATAAGATGTATAATATGAAAACAAAATTCATTTCAGATGAAAAATTTCAAGGTGTTTCTTTATGATGAGTAACATTAGACAGGCGCACTTATCGACCTATACTGGAAACGATGAGTCCCTTTGGAAAAAACAATAATCTGCACAAACTAACACATGATTACAACATGAGAATAGAAGTGGTAGGTAACTTACAGATAGATATCGAGTTAACTGTTTACAACGCTTATTTGATTCATTCAAATGATTTCGGAGAGATTCAATAAGCTCAGAATTTTCTTCATTTCTCTTTTGGCAATGCTTCAACTCTGATTCTAATTGACTCACTCGATTAATTACTTCCTGAAGAGAAAACAAGTCACAGAAAGTATGAAAAGTACTTGTTACTACTCGAGATTGATGCTTTACGTAAGAGAATCAAATTAGAGAATAGCGAAAAGTCAGTCGACAGACCGGATACTTTCTGGTTAACTCAACCGTTTCTCACTAACTAGCTATCTCAATGACAAATATATGTTAGCAGAGTAATTCAATGAAAAAATAAACCACTTAGAGCAATTAAATTGCTTTGAGGATAATTGACTAAAAGGCATATTGATGATGGAGAGAACAGCACACAAGGTTTTTAATTGAGCTGAGTTTTCATCGTATAACACTGCAAAAAAGCGCTGCAGTTCAAATAAATACACTCCATGAGAATGACACGCATCCCAGCCATCTTAATTAATGCAGCTTCACAAACATTTCAGTTGACTTATATCCTCACCTAACACTTCACGCCTAACCTCAAATTTATTCCCCAAGAAGGACAACATCATCCGCATACTCTATGTCGAAATGTCTGCTCCTTGGTAAAAATTAAGCAGTTGAGTCGCTAAATTCCATTAGTACATCTATGATGAAATGACTTGAGCCAACTTGAACATGTAAATCCATCAATATATCCAATTGCAGATGTTAGTTAGTGTTAGACAGACACAAAGTGCCAAGCAGATAGCTATGTGTATTATCAGTATATTATCATCATTGAACAAAGCCTGGAATGGCAGTCACCTCTTTATCTCAACTTCATCGACTTTGAAAAGACCTTCGACAGCGTCGGTTGAGAGGTGCTTTGGCAACTACTTCGCTACTCCAGGGTGATGCCAACAATTATACACTTCATCCAACAGTTATACCACAATGCTGCATGCCAAGTAATCCACAACGGGAAACTTACGGAATCCTTCGAAATGAAGACGAAAGTAAGGCAAGGAGGCCTACTATCGCTAATGATTTTCCTGATTGCGGTATATTGGATAATGTGACAGACAGCGGGCAGCGAGAAAACAGGCATAAAATGGACCCACACAAAAAACTTGGAGGATCTGGACTTCGCCGATGATAAATGCCTGATTTCCTACAAACTTGAAGATATGCAAGTGAAAAGCAACAAGTTAGCAGAAGAAGCATCAAAGATAAGACTCCAAGTAATCATAGAGAAATCGGAAGTGATGAAGATTCTTGAGCAACACCAACAGCAACAACAACAGACAACAATCAGCATTAATGGGAGGAACCTGAGAGAAACAACGTCCTTTACCCACCGACCTGTGAAGCATTGTTTCAACTACAGGTGGACGGAACTGACGAGGATATCAAAGCGAGGATTGGGAAAGCGAGGCAATCTTTCGTTTCTCTCAAGTCTGTGTGAAGGTCAACAGCCTGAAAAATAAGGTCTGGATTTTCAACTCCAATGTGATGTCAGAGACTTGGCGCATCACGAGGGGCACTTCGAACAAACTACAGACTTTCATCAACATCTGTCTTCGCTCAGTACTCAAAATCAGATGGCCGGCCTGGAAAGATCAGCAACAGAGTGGGATCTCTGGCAATGAGCGAACCAACCCAGCAGGAACCGATTGTGCAACAAATATGCGGGAAGAAATGGAGGTGGATTGGCCATACTCCGAGGAAACCATCAAGTGACATCACTACACAAGCCCTCGAGTGGAACCCGAATGGGAAAGGGCGAGTTGGTCGTCAGTGCAAGGGTGACTTGGAGGAGGTCATGTGAAGAGGAGATGAAAGCATGTGGGAAGACTTTGAGCCAGGTGAAAACTCTGGCAGAGAATCGAACGCAATGGAGACGTGCGGCTGAAGCCCTATGTTCCTCTAGGAATTAAAGGAAATAATAATAATGAAATGAAACAAAAACAAGGACAGTGGGCATCAATGAAAGACACTAAGCTGTTTGTCATCACGTCTGTCGACAACTCTCTATAACCTTTTATACCACTGAGTGAGTTTGAGAAGAATGCCTTGACTAGCGAGATATCCTTTTCGGCACTACCTTCATGGCCAAACATTGCCACAACACCCCTCTATCGAAGGAGTCGAACGTCGCCTTCCGATGAAGAAATATGCCAAGCGTTTGAGTACAGCGAAGTATGCTTATGTTTGAGAATCTGTCAAAGCATGAAGACATGATTAAAACACCCTTTCTTATGTCTAAATCCCACCTGGTTTTTACAGGTTTTGTTTCTTGAGAGCACCGCTTAATCCACATCGAGTTATAACATCTAGAATTCTACTTTGATTGGCCACCAGGTAATAACCAATATCATGCCTTCAGTCCTTGGTTTAGGGGGAGACTGAATTCGAACAGTCAGATTCGAACTGTGGTCAGCAAGCTGACTAACTCGCCATTACAGTGCACTATGAATGCTGTTATTAAATGTTTGGAGGAAATCGGCAGGATGCCCCGAACCTAGGTTTCCAGCTTTTTGGAGTTTGTCCTTTACGTTCCCAGTGGAGCATAGGCTCTCTAACTAGAGGCTTGAAGTTTCGGTAACAGTGGTGTTTTATTTTTACGGGATGTAGTTGCTAGCCTTATGCCCAACCTTCCCTCTTTACCAGTCATATTGCTGGCTTAGTGAAGTAAAGGAGTGCGTCGGTGGGGGCATACCTGCAAACCTAACTGAAAGGAATTCAGTCTGGACCTAAACCAACGGCCTACAGAGATGACATTGGTTTTTACTCATTGTCCAATCACAGTACCCAATACAGTTCTACAGGTAGCCAACCACGAACCCCAATAGCTCAGTGATAGCATTCCTAGCTGCACCAATGTGACAGGGGTTCGAATCTCGGAAGGGACATGAGTTCACTCAAGGTTGCAGATAAGCTTTGCTGACGAGTGCCAACAAGCAAAAAACCTAGGTCCAGGGCTTCCTGCTGACTGCATCTAACCAACTCAATTTAGAACTTAGAATACTACGTTAGTTAAGCTAATGCTCCCTTGATTATCACAAGGATTTTTATATCCTTCCTTACAAATCAATCAATGACCTGTACTAGTCCCGCAGGACTATGCCAGATTCCTACTCAAGACCTTATACTTTGATTAACCCAAAAGAATTTACCACCACTATAATTAAACACCTCTGGAGTCATTCCATCAGGTCCCACTGCTTTGCATCGTTTCAAATTAGAGATAACTTTTGGAACTTCAGTTATAGTTGGAGGACTGATATTCACATCCCATTCAGATAAGGGTTGGATGTTGGGCAAGTTGAGAGTGGCTGTAGGCCAGTTAAAATGTCCCTCAAAATGTCCAACGAACATTTCAGTCTTCTCTCCCGAGCAGTAATTTAAGTGCCGCTTTTCTCGGAGATTGTCTGGTTCATTATTTTGCTTTTTACAACCTTTTTCCCTAGTAAACTTGAACAGTCTGCTTTTAACTACTGCGGATGCCTTTTTCATTTTTGTCTTTTGTCGCCAACCACTGTTCACGATTGTTGCGGGTACAAACAATGCAGGTTAACCATACCTTTTTAAAATAATATGCAGTGATAGATGTAAATTTATGGGTTACAATCAGCCTCACAGTCTCAGTGACGCCAAGCTACCCGCTGCGAGTGACTCAGATGAACAGAAACAACTTCCGAGTGTTGCTTCCAACTAGTACCAGCAGACGCCACACTGTTTGGTGGTATGCATATACCCCTAATAAAGTTTCAAGAAATTTTCAGAAGCCGAGTGCTTGCTAATGTGGAAATCTTCCAAGCCTCAAGTGCTTTAACTCGCTACTTTAGTATTGTCTTGTAAGTGCCTTTGTTTTTGGCAAACCAACAACTAGTCTCGCATCTTGGTTTGGTATTCTGCTGTACAATTAAGTGCAAATTATTTACTTACATTAGTTTATTTTCGGGATAACGTTTATAGTGTTTACCAAAATAACGAGAGAATGTGCGACACTCAAAAGGATAATATGAGCGGTAACCCTGTATCCACCGAATTATCAGTTATTAATAACAATGTGATCTACTTGAGCCTGGTTTTGAGTGGAAAATGAACGCAAGGTCGGACAACGGTAATAGTTGTACTAGCAGTTGATGTTAGCACGAGGTAGTTTGTAACTTGCACAGATTTGTAGAAGGCAGGCACCATTGTCTGGCCACAGATCAGTTGTTCCCTATTGATCACCTAAACAACGTATCTTTAGCTAAGATGGTCGAGTTATGCATTCACGTTTCCACCTAGCACTACAACATACGCACATAGCACTTGGGTGAGGTTACACACCTGATGGTAGAACTCATCCTTAAATGTATCCGGACTGTAATCAATAAGTGAGCAACCAGGGATGACGAAAGGACGACTCAGTGATAGGTTACTTTTTACCCCAATTAAGCACTCTGGTTAAGTAGAGCATAAACGACAATTGAGTAATGCAGCCGCAACTCTCGTCCTTAACGTGACAGTACCAGTGGTTAGTCAGAGTACCGAAACTTCATGGTACTTAGATCATACAGGAGACATACTTTTAAAGCAGACGAATTAATAAATTAGTCGAAGCACTGCAACAGGGTTTGGTATGTGTCTCTAAGAGGCTTCCCAAAACTCTACTTAAACCTGCATGCTTTCCAATTCACATCAGTATGCAAACACTGTAGATCACAGGATAAAGCAGGACGTGCTGTCAGAAAATTATACCGGGAGTGTGGGTAAGTCTCCGGAAGCACTTATTTTACGACCCAAAAGGGAAGAGATAGACTCAGATTCCGAACTATTATGAGAAGCCGATGAAAATGAAGACAAAAAACAATTGGAGAGATGGGAATGAAACCAAGCAGTTGATACACGGGAACAATAATAACATTAAGATAGTGTTAACAGTGAGGTTCGTAAAGTAGTAGATTGTAGGAAATTAGGAATGAACAATGGTTCTCAATACATTGTCGGTTAACATTTTGCGCGATGGCTGGAATAATACGACAACGCTCGGACCGAAGATGGTTATCACAAGCGGACATTCCCAGACCTTTGAATTCAAGTCCACAAGATATAGAAGCAACATCACGAGTTGTATTCTTTATAGTTGTGGGTGACCAGAAGCAGATACAAGTATCATTCGTTCTTCTCGGATTTTGAGGTCTATGAGCACCATTTGTTTGGGTCCAGAGTTTGCTAGATCTTTTACGTGAACTCCGCATGTCCATTATCCCGGTGCTAACAGCCAGATATTGAACTTTTTAGGATAGTGAAGGCAGTGAATAAGACTTACCTAGAAGGGGCTATAAACTCTATGGATACGTGCCATGCTTTCGTATGACTACCTTTGACTCTTTTCCGACTTATTCCTATATCAGTTAACTGCCCATCAAGGATGGCGGTGGTTTTGCTTTGAACATGTCCTACACGTCGCAGTCTATACAGCTTCACAACGTTATCGATTGACTACTATGCTTACACAACACTCTACGCTTAACATCACTGTTACTAATTACACAGTAACACCTAAAACAAGACTGTAAACGCAGCCACGCATGGTTAAATACAGCCTAACTTTCATGTCTCACATCTTCAACGGCCATATCTCCGCCTTAAATTAGGATGGGGTGGATATGGACAGTCAGATATCACACTTGACCAAATTTGACACAACTTGGCATTCACGCTGAGATTTTATCAGCAGTCAGTTCTCAAGGGCTGATGCCACTAGCCAAATAGGTGAAGTTGACATCATGTTCAACTATAATGCAAAAGTTAATGTATTGTGAATAGTGAATTCATGATATTTTATGACCTTTTCACAACATATATGGATTTTATTCTCCGAAGCAACGGCTTCCAAGGAGTAACGAAGCATCTGCCGTTCACACTTCTCATGAGACTGGTAGTAACTGGATAACTACTAACTAAAAACATAAAAAGCTAATTACATTTCCGAATAGTATGTACTAGAACTCTACATCTTAATTTAAGGATATTTCGGACGGAAAATTGCATACATATACCACTTCTGTTTAGGTAGCCTATCTATTCATAAGCAAACATAAATCTATACTTACCACATTTTCTGATTGTAAAGTAGTTAAACCAATTTTATCCCTTTTTAACTGCGCTACAGCAATAGATAAACTTTGATTTTCAAGTTTCATGCTTTCCATCTGCTTAGAGAGATCTGCAAGTTCCATGTTGAGTTTCCGATTAGTTGCATTTTCTCGATCAATACGTTTCCTTATATAGAAAAAGATGTCAAAAAGGATTCGACTTAACACGTTACAGTTACATAGAATTGAAAGCCTAGATGCATCCTGTCGAATGGCACAAAATGTACTACAACTACGCCAACAAAGCACCATGAGTATGCACACTGCTAAAGAGACAAAACAACTACTTGATATCCGCTGATTTTCAATAAATCTGCTCTAGAAACACAGGTATGCAGAAAATCAGCCCAAACAGGCCAACTACCCAGCTACAATAGCAGTAATCCAACAGCACACAAAATCAACTGTAACTGAGAAATTCGTATAAGTTCACTTTATACACTAAAGTTTTCGCTTAAGTTGTTGTCTGTCTGTCTGTCTGTTTTCGATATAGAACTTTGCACCAATGTGCAGCAGTTCAAGATGTTATCTAGAAGGTCAATGAAAGCATCGCACTTAAACCACTTAAACCAAGTCAGAGAACGCAACCACATGAAAACCACCCACCTGAGCTACAAATATTATCCACTCTTCCGACTGATGGCAAAATAAATTTAATTACTACATTTCACTATTTTATTTTCATTTAAAACGTATGTCAAGGTATACACTAATCCACCTTGAGTACCTATACATAGAGAGATTAGTACGGAACAAGTTTACACGAAGTTAGTTTGTATAGGAAAAACATCCCTTTAATATGACCGACCAATAAGGACTGTTGCGTTTATTACATACGTAGTTCATAAACTATAATACAGCACAGCTGATGACATCATTTTTAGTGAAAGATTGGTAGCACAATGTGCCAGTACAATAAATAGATAAACAAAGGAACTGTTTATAACAGAGATAGTGACTTCCTCTACAGATAGTTATAGCTGGAGTAATGGTGGATTAGTAACGAGATTGTGTTGAACACAAAAATAAACACGCCACCAATACATGAAGTCATTACATACTTGGCTCATGAGAATTCGTTTCCTGTCAAAGTGGATTTCGCCATCAAGCGATACCACGTACTGAGCACTGGATGGTTGTTTCCGCCTACTTTTAGACTCCTTACTAGCGTGAACCGACGAAAAAAGATTGAACCGAGAACTTTCAGGCTACGATGTGATTGCATTACTATTCACATACTTGGATGGAAAGTTAGAACATATTGGCAATTAGGTTGTCTTAGGTTAGATTATTCTGAGGCCAAGACAGTTTAGTTGACTGCATTACCTAACATATGGGTCCTACTTCGTGAACTATTAAAGACTGTAGCAAACAGAATTGATGAGTTTGTGTAGAGATTTTTATATTCACCTTTTTATCTAGGCAAAATACCCAACCAAACAATAGTGCGAAAGTGTGGACAACATTACATTGGACAACAAACAAAAGCTAGTCTCCGAAAACATGGTAGAAAATTGAATCATTAGTGCCGAAAATACTCAGTGACACGCTCCAACTGCTCAAACCTTGAAAGAGGAACATTACACTAGGCAACGCCTAGTAAGTGGACGCCATGAGTGTCCTGGATACCCTGTTAAGCTACAGTTGTTATAATGTATATGTGTCAAGTTCCAGTTATTTGAATATATGTCATATAACCAATCTCAAGTAAATATACCTTAGTCGTAGCCCTTTTCCTGTATTCCAAAAATCTGCTAACTTCCAAAGCTATGAGTATTGAGTACATTCATGCACGAGAATCTTCTCTTCATTAAAAAACAAAACTTCCACAGTATCGCTAACCTCTGTTTGTTCTCCTGCTGATTGAGAGCAAATTATCTCTCTCTAAGAAAATTACCTTTGATTTGCTTTCAGAGTTCAGTGTAAAGACACTGGTTGTAGCTAGAACGATGCACAACACCGATACATAAACTAGTCAAACATCAGCTTGAACTTCGGAATGAATTCATTTTTTGGGAACGATTTCTAAGATAATAAGGAACGACAGCTGAAGAATAGTTTACAAATTAACACAGTGTGCATTTGACTGGAGTATCTAACTATTTATGACTTGTTCGTTCAGGGTTTTCAAGTGTTTCAATGTGATCATTATACCGTTTTGAAATGCGACAAATTTAACGAATACACTTTCGTGCGGGATTCTAAGCTTATATATATATATATATATATATATATATATATATATATATAGTAGATTAGAATCGTAAATAGACAGGAACTTACTTCAATGCGTTGCATAAGTCTTCCAGGAAATTTTTTTGTTCAATTGACACTGACAAATCCACTTGAGAAATTAAACTGAAACGAAAAACATGCTTCAATATGTCTTACTTGAATGAGCAAAATGACTTAATGAATAAACACAAATTGCTTCTGAACTACGGAAATAAATCCAGTAGAAAAATACCGCTGAGATCTATGTTCACTTCTAAAGACTGGATGGCTTTCAGTACAAATACAGTACACTTGGTTAGAATTTGCACAGAACCGTTCTACGCT
Organism: Trichobilharzia szidati; assembly: GCA_944472155.2. Lineage (NCBI taxonomy): Eukaryota > Metazoa > Platyhelminthes > Trematoda > Strigeidida > Schistosomatidae > Trichobilharzia > Trichobilharzia szidati. The sequence continues at coordinate 81,894,475 of OX235279.1, read as the reverse complement.
CATTCTCAAGAGTACAATGTATATCCGAATAAGTAAGAAACCTGAGTGATCATAATGTCGTCTTGTGCAGTATATCTGAGTTAAAAATTTAAAACTATCAAAAAGTATTTTCTCAATGTTCAGTTGAGACAAATATCATTTGTGAAGCACCAAGCAGATTAATGTGAAGAGACACTTATCGGTGTTCGAAGTTGCTGAAAAGAAACTAACAACCAGTTTATCCCAAGAAGTATAGGAAATTTCATACACAAACAAAGCTGTTTTGTCTTTTTCAAAACATTAACTTCATCCCACAACCATACAATGAGTGAGGACTTATGATCCAGATATGAAGGTAACTCGAGAGGCCGGAAGTAATGTTTACTGAGAACATCATAAGGCTTACATATGTAGTACAATTTGCAGATAATAATATCTCCCTTCTCTGTTTTCTTCACGCGTCTCTGCTTCAACTGACTTTTCAATCAACATACAAGTTATCTTGATTGGATTGGATTGCTAGCCTCACATTCAACCTCCCCTGTCTACCCATCTTGAGAATCGAACTTCGGACAGTATGCATGGTAGACAACACTGACCCATGGGCACACTCACTACAGACATTTTGCCTTGGCATCTGTTGTCGCACTGAAAGCGTAACACTTAGTATTGCTCCAATATTGTTTCAAGCTCAGTGATAAGTGAATGGTTTGACTGAATTACTTAGCATTTTTTATTTTGATTACAGCTTGAATCCACACCGTATTTTTGGTACAGGTATGGAATTATCAGCATGTGATATCGGTAGCCCAAACTTTGCAGGCCGACCATAGATATCAGGTGTGCGTCGGCAGGGGATCGAACCCCGGACCATGTGCATGGTCGGTGAGAGTTCTAACCACTGTGCCACCGACGCACAAAGTGTGTAATACAGTTATAGGTGAATAACAAACTGAAACGCAAAGCTTACTTCACTTTTGAATACAGTTTTTCAAGTTTATCCAAGTTATATTGTAAGTATATATGATATGGTATGGGTTGCAACTAAAATTTAAAAACAAAAGGTATTTTCAGTGGCACAGTACCATTGTGTTTATACGCATCGTAAGAAAAATTACATCTCATGGTGATAATTAACTTGTGTAAATATTCCGTTTGGCAAAATCTAAGAATACGAAAGCTTCACAAAAGTGAAGTTACGCATTTCACTGAAATGACTGAAACTTTAGATAATATGAATCAGGTACGGACACAAATAATATACACTAAGGTTAAAACCGTTTGCTTTGTTCACATAATCAAATACGCCCTCATGTAAAATGTCACAACCAGAATCTTACTACTGTTTTGTATCAGCGACTGTAGGTCCAATGAATATAAAATTTAGATAAAGCAATAAGAAGACGTAATTTGTCTGAATCGTGTAATGTATTTGCGCAACACATTTCGAACAATCTGATCACACACGGACTTGTCATAGGAATATATATGAAATTAATAAAGAGGTAAGAGGTGAGAAAAATAGACTTAGGTCAAGTTAAAAGGACATATTCAAGGTCAAAGTAACAATGAAGACCACTAAACCAAATAACAGAGGTAATAGTACATCTGCTATGGTGTCAAAACAAAATTTACCAAGGAAGGTTTAATGTGATGACAAATTGTTTTTGAACGCATAAAGGTGGCTTAAACTTTCTAATTGCTAGGGCTTCCACAAACTTTAGGATACGCCCCAAACACGTTTTATAGATAGGTTTAAAAGATCTGTTAACGTCAATTTTATGTCCTGTTTCTATAATATGTTTTGCAATAGAGGAGCTAGGTCTCCTGTTCTCACCATTAATGGGTTCTGAAGATTCCATTTGTTTCTGGAGCCATTTAGGAATATGCTCTGAAGCCCTTACTTGCAGAGATCGATGAGTCCTCCCTATGTATGTGTGTCCACACGTACATTCAAACTGGTAAATACAGTGGGATGTGACGTCATTTTTCGCATGTTCGAAGGGCTTAGATAGATATATTGGCTTTACATTCTCTATTATTATGATATTGGCTGCACAAAAAGTCTTTTTGACAGCAGCGTTCAGTCTTTGTCTAGTTATCAAGCTGTTTTGATGCCCCATATAGGGTAGCTTGATGTATACGTCTTTCTTAGGGGCGAGTTGGAGAGTGGGTCTTGGTGTTCTGACTACTTTATATCTCCTGATGAACTTGTCTGGATAATTGTTTTCAACCAGAGTTTGTGTCAATTTTCCTTCTTCCGCATCAAGGAGGATTTAATCGAAAATGTGCCACTTTATAGAAGGTATGTAGACGATATTGTAATCATCAGTGATAAGTCTTGTTCTGCTACCTCAATTTTAAATCGAATGAATGAAGTCCAAAATAGCATATCACTTACATCTGTAGAAGAGGAAGATAACTGTTTATCTTTCCTAGATATACTGCTAAGTCGACGGCTTGATGGGTCGATAAAAAGATCTATTTATAGAAAACCTACCTGGACAGGACAGTATCTTAATTACCACAGTTTTTGCCCTGTTCGGTACAAAAGAGCCTTAGTAAGGTGCCTCTTCAGTAGAATCCAACGAATATGCACTGAAGACACACTTGATGCGGAAGAAGGAAAATTGACACAAACTCTGGTTGAAAACAATTATCCAGACAAGTTCATCAGGAGATATAAAGTAGTCAGAACACCAAGACCCACTCTCCAACTCGCCCCTAAGAAAGACGTATACATCAAGCTACCCTATATGGGGCATCAAAACAGCTTGATAACTAGACAAAGACTGAACGCTGCTGTCAAAAAGACTTTTTGTGCAGCCAATATCATAATAATAGAGAATGTTAGGCCAATATATCTATCTAAGCCCTTCGAACATGAGAAAAATGACGTCACATCCCACTGTATTTACCAATTTGAATGTACGTGTGGACACACATACATAGGGAGGACTCATCGATCTCTGCAAGTAAGGGCTTCAGAGCATATTCCTAAATGGCTCCAGAAACAAATGGAATCTTCAGAACCCATTAATGGTGAGAACAGGAGACCTAGCTCCTCTATTGCAAAACATATTATAGAAACAGGACATAAAATTGACGTTAACAGATCTTTTAAACCTATCTATAAAACGTGTTTGGGGCGTATCCTAAAGTTTGTGGAAGCCCTAGCAATTAGAAAGTTTAAGCCACCTTTATGCGTTCAAAAACAATTTGTCATCACATTAAACCTTCCTTGGTAAATTTTGTTTTGACACCATAGCAGATGTACTATTACCTCTGTTATTTGGTTTAGTGGTCTTCATTGTTACTTTGACCTTGAATATATCCTTTAAACTTGACCTAAGTCTATTTTTCTCACCTCTTACCTCTTTATTAATTTCATATATATTCCTATGACAAGTCCGTGTGTGATCAGATTGTTCGAAATGTGTTGCGCAAATACATTACACGATTCAGACAAATTACGTCTTCTTATTGCTTTATCTAAATTCATAAAGGGAACTAATTGTTTTGAATATAAAATTGCCAGTTAAAATTTTGGATTTAATTTCGAGCAGTCGTTTGCTTTCAATATGTTTACAGTGCTATAGAATGAGTGCGAATAGAAAAGATATGACACCACATTGAGGTTCACACCAGTCAATCGGTGGTTAACAGTATAACACACATCGCTGGCATTATTTAAATATTTTAGAATCCATATGTTTAAAGTTTTAGTTCACTCGTAATCTTATACGTTCGAATGACAGCAACATGTCTTATCCATCAATCCAGTTAGCTGTATTCTGATGTCCGAAAAAATCAGCTTTGCTAGCTAAACTTGAGCACTTACATTCGTCAGTGACACCAAGAAGACACCGAATAACGCTTTTATTGCGTACAAATCATTCTAATGTAGCTGTGTTAGTATATCTTCACAAGCACAATGGACCAAGATACAAACAAAAAATATGACGCATACGTTAGTGTTGTAATAAGCCTCATCAGTAGATCAGGATTAACCTTGCCCAGTTTACCAGGCCGAGTGTTTTCTAACCGGTTTTCAGCCATGAAAAAGAGGGAGGGTCGGAAGACAACTTATCATTGGGTCCAGAGAAATGAATGAGAGCAGAGAACTCTTCGCAGACTTCTGAGCTTTCAACGATTTTGTAATCGGAGGCAGCGTGTACAAGCACAAAGATACACACAATGCAATATGGATTTCGCCTGACGGATACACCAAACACCAGATAAATTTCATCGCAACGGTCTTCAAGGAAGTGGAGACGCAGCCTGCTGGACACTAATTCCAGAAGGGAAGATGTCGGCTCACACCATTATCCAGTGTAGTGCAAGGGATTTTCAAATTCAACACAAAGGCCTTCAAAGCAACTAGAGATAGACCACAATTGAAGTTCAACATTCAGAAACTGAAGGACAAAACTAAAAAGGACACGTTTACTGCAGCCATTGGAGCAAAGTTATTGATAAAACATGGCATCACTCAGGAAACCTGTGTGAAAGAACATTGGAACTCTCTGAAAGCGATATTCAAGGAAACGTGTACAACTCTTCTAGGAAGAAAGAAGAAACAAGACAAGGAATCGCTCTCAACCGACACCTGGAAGTTCATTGAAGCGAGGAGGATGGTGAGAGATAACTCAATACAAAGATGGACAACAGTAGGAGAAGCTGAGTTCAATGTACACTGCACTGAATAAAGAAGTGGAGCAGAGTGCTAGGAAGGACAAAAGACAATTCTACGACACACTGTCTGGCAAATGAAGCACAACAAGCAGGCCATAGATAAAAGAGACCTAGGGACATTATATCAGATAACCAGGCTGCTCGCTATCCGACAGAGATCAATGCAGATGATAAAACCAACAAACAATGTTCAAGGGAACCTGGTTACCAAGGAAGACAGATAAATAAAGCAATGAGCTAATCACTTCGAAGGACTCTTGAATTGACTATCGTCACCTACATCTTGGCCAGAAATCCCACCACCTACAACAACACGCACACAACTGCTGTCTGCCAGTGGACACCAATCCTCCAACGAAAGCTGAAATCTTGAATGCAATCAAGCTACTGAAGGCCATTCGGGAAGGCAGCAGGACCAGACGGAATTACCCCCGAAGCACTGAAAACGGACCCAGAGACTGCGGCAGTTGTGCTCACACCATTGTTGGAAAAGGTTTGGAAGGAAGGAATGGTACCTATCGGTTAGCAGAAAGGCTACCTTGTCAAGCTGACAAACAAAGGTGACTTAAGTCTCTGCTAGGACTGGCGTGGAATAATGCTCTTGTTCATGCCAAGTAAAATACTAAGTCACATCATCCTGGAGAGAATAAAAGATGCACTGGATACAGAACTCCGCCAGCTCCACTGGAACAAGCTGGCAGGATTCAAGAAAGGTAAATCATATGCTGATCAAATTGCAACTTTACGCATTATCATCATCATCGAATGAAGCACAGAATGGCAGTGAAACCCCTCTCCACCTCAACTTCATCAATTTCGAAAAGGCATTCACCACACAGCGTTGACCGAGAAGTAATTTGGAAGCTACTTTGACACTATGGCGTGCATTGCCCAAGTCTTTATCAACCTCATTCAACAGCTGGCTACATGACAATGCCAAGTGTCAGTCAGGTGATCCACAGTGAGAAACTCAGCAAGGCGTTCGAAGTCAATACAGGAGTGAGACAAGGCTGCCCACTACTATCACCGATGATATTCTTAATTGTGGTGGACTGGATTATGCGTCAGACTGTGCTTGGTGGTGAGAAGACAGGAATACGCTGGATCACCGATAAGAAGACTCTAGGAGACCTGGATTTTACGCCCGGATGATATATATCTAATGGCACGCAAACTCGAAGACTTACAGGCGAAAATCAACAAACTGGCTGAAGAGGCTGGCAGAGAAGACAGGACTCCAGGTGAACATAGAGAAGACGGGGGTGATGGAGGTAACCAACTAACAACAACAACTACCACTAATCACCATCAACGGAAGAAATTTAACAGAGGTTACTTTCTTCATTTATATGGGCAGCATCGTTTCAACTACAGGTGGCGACACAAATGAGTATGTCAGAAGCAGGATAGGAAAGGCAAGACGGACCTTCATCAACCTGAAACCAGTTTGGATTTCTTCTGTATTGAGGCAGCATTAAGAACAAGATTCGCATTTTCAACACCAATGCCAAGTCGGTCCTTCTATACGGGCCAGAAAAATGTACTGCGTGTAACGAAAAGGATTTCCAACAGATTGCAGACTTTCATGAACAGCTGCCTTCGCTCCATACTGAAGATCAGATGACTAGAAAGAATTAACAACAAGAAACCATGAGAAAAAGCTTACTAAGAACCTATAGCTTAACAAATACGTAGGAGAAAATGGAGATGGATTAGGTACATGCTGAGACCGTCGAGTGACATCGCTCGCCAGGCTCTCAAGTGGAACCTGAATTTTTACTTGGCGTGAACAACAGTATATACTGCTTAGCCGTTAAACCCAAAGCATATCCGTTTGAAGTCAATAGTATGCGACAAATTTGGAGATAGTGTTGTAAATGCATTTGAGTCTGTACCTTGAGAACTCTGCCTCAGAGACAATAAGCCTTAGAGACAGGGGGTACCATGTTTTTGAGGCAAACCTTTTCCAAACTGTCTACCTCAGTTTGGGGGAGGTTGTAGTACATCTATTCAAACTATCTAAATAATGTCTAACAGGGCCACAAGGAATAATCACTTAAACCAGCAGAGTCTGTTCAAACCCGTGAGGTAGGTAGAACCTGGAACCAATTTAGGAGCTGTCGCTTAATTTTGTAATCAATCAGAAAATATCTATGAAAGTTAGAAGGAAAAACGAAAACACATACCGGTCTATCCATGTAGGACAAATTGTCTTTCAATATGAAGCAAAAGTCGATGGATTTTAAGCTTGCTAACAGTCCAGTTAAAACAATCCCCTCGTTATTTAAAAGCAAGGCACCGGGTTCATAGAATGTAGTAAATAAATTAAACTTTTGTGCTGCATTTGATATTGATTTAGACTCACAATCTTTCGAAGAATCTTCCGATTTGTAATCCGAACTGTGAGTACCAATATAATCTATGATTACTTGGATGTATTCGCCAAGTTGCTAAATATAATATAATAGAAGGGATTCGATATTACTGAGAAGAACATATACACATGTGTGGATGTAAAAATTATCCATACAATAAAGAGTGAAAAGTTTATTTCTTAAACACAATTAATTAAACACTTGTTTCTACGGCATATAAATCTCAAAATATACTAGTAGAGTAGCGTAATATTTAAAGTTTATTAGAGCACTCAGGAAAACAAATGATACAAGATGAATAACTGTAGAACAGAATTTCAGCAATAACGAATTTCAGGAGACCCAATGACTGAGAACTATACAACTTGAGATGATAGTAGCGTAATCAGAAGATTCAATCTATAATATTACCTATCTGACACCATACAAAACACTGAACTACCAACAAGAGGTAACATGATGGATACTACTAAGTAACACGAGTAACCACAGACCACTTGCACAAATGCGAAATGTAAACAAACAGTTAATCAGAATTTCCGTGATCAGAAAGATAACAGAAATTCAAGAATCTATAGTAATGTATGCAGACCAATGTTATATATATATATATATATATATATATATATATATATATATATATATATATATATAGGCGAAACAATGCTATACAGAAAAGGTGTTTAACGCACAGATCAGTAAAGTATGATTAAATGAACTGTTAAGTACTAAACGTAAGTGCACCCTTTTACTGAACAACGAAATTTACTGACTTGCAAGTAAAATTTTCGCGTAACAGTATTCATCCATCCAGAATTGAACAAAATGAAAGATGACATGAAGTCTTAAGACTTGAAATTAAACTTATATTTACTCAACTAAGAACAATAATTACTTGATAAGTATTAAAAAATACTTAAATTATAAAGGCGTAATGGTAACACTGTTTTCGTGTAGATACGGATAATCGAATTCCAGCCAGAGGATTTTGAGTTCAAATCTCGTCCTACCCATTTGTATTACCATCTAGATACTATAATCAGCCCTCATACAAAATATGCCGTCTATCGCCTGGTACATGAACAATTTCCAGGTAACTAAGATTATTTTACAGTTGTAAGGGATTAATGAAAAGATACAACATAGGTAAAAAGAATCAAACGAATTACCTTCCGCATTAGAGCTTGTCTAAGCCATACGCGAGAAAGACCTATCCCAGTCTTTATTTCAGTCATTGTAACAATAGTACTACTAATTACATTCGAAAACGCCGACAGTTTTTCTACTTCCAAAAGTACTGGCCAGGGATTCGGGTAAGATGACTGTTTCACAAAGCTATTTGCAGTAGATGTCACATGATCACATGCTCGTCGAATAACACTTGTAGTGTTCCTTAAAAATTCTTTAGCCATAGTCCCTTCACGAGTACTATAAGCGGAATTAGTGGTGGTGTATTCGTGGCGCAATCCATGACAAAGGCAGTGTTCAATAACACAAAGTAGTAGCCAGATAATATTTGAAACTTCACCATTAGGGACATTTCCAGGTATAATCGAAAAAAAAGTTTCATCAAAAGACACTTGTTGTCGACCATATGTATATTGTATCAGATCTCTCACAACTATCTTGGCAACAGCCAATAAATTTGACCGTTCAGTCTCCATTCCAAAAGTTTTCATAGATTTTTCAAGGACGGACTCTTGCTTAACATGGCCTAAAATATACGACAAGCACGTATACATGAGTAAATGTCAATCTAATTAAAATGAATTTTAAAACATAAATAAATACGACTAAATAAAATCTCGGTATACAAACTGAATAACAAATATCAAAAATAGATTCTAAACTGGTATCTATTAATTATTAACTACGGAAAATTCGTCAAATTATCCCAAAATATGATTTATCGTTTGATTTATACGCTTAATGTGTAAATAGACTGTAGTGTATAGTGTATTGAACCTATCTTCGTGACCAGTAACGAATATAACATATGCGTGACCATTAGAACAAAAAACAAGAAAAATGGGAGCAGTTAAGCACGCTTTATGTTGGCCCAGAGGTTTTAGCAACTAATCCTAAGTGGTTGGAATACTGAATTACCTTTTTACTAATCCGGTACGTGACTTAGTGGTAAGCCAACAAAAACTCAGCTCACGAAGCCAAGCTTTCCGTAACACTTGCGGCATTAATCTGAATTCTGTCACTGATATACTACTAATGCCTACACGATTTGTTCACTGAACCAAATAGGAACTGGATAGAGAGTCCGTACCACGAGCCAACATGTCAACAGGTACTGATCATATTGGTACAGAGAAATCAATCAACGGGAAATTCCCAATAGTTTGAATGAGAAGTAGGTGATGCAAATAGCCTAAGTGGTGTCTCTTGTAGTTCAGTAAGCTAATGGGTAAAGCCTTAACGTCTGAAACAATAGTTGCTGCGTTCGAATCCCAGTGAAACACATACACTGGGATAAAGTTAAACCTGGCTGACGAGTTGAAAACAGGACAAAATACGCGTCCTGGATTCTACAAACAGATAAATCAACCAAATGAGATCAAGTTAATCATTTCCTTTTGAGATATGTCACAGATCTCGGTGGATTTTGAGTGAGTGAACTAAACTTACGGGTTTAAAGTAAAGTTATTTGAGGAGTAGATTGGTAGTAGCAGTTTCTGCCAGTGGAGCAATATTTTGAACTCGAGTAATCGGAACCGATCTTTCATTTGCCAGACTAAGAGCCACATTTATCATGTGAGGGCTGCTGATACTACCCGGTCGCCGAGGCTGAAATAAATGGGGTACAACTCGAACCTGTGGCTAACTGCCCGAAATAGTTTAAGCCAATGAACTCAACTCCACCAAGGAGTGTTTTGCAGAAGTCATATTTTTTCATAGCTGGAACACACATACATAAATAGGTGGAGAACCTGGACGACTGCATCAGTTTAAGTCTTTGCTAGACAAATTAGTAGACGAAAATGCAGTAAAATAGATAATAAAACAGTATTAATATCTCTATTTTCCCCCACACTGGACGACGAACAGATGAAAGGATCAACTCCATTCACAGCAGCGACACGGTCTTAACATACCCCATATTACGAACCACATATAACCAATTCCAGTAATGTTCAACTTGGAGTCAAAAAAGCCACGACAGTCGAGTGGCGTAGTGCATTAAGCAGAATTTTACTTAAGACCAGGAAATTTCACCTTAAATCCAAGGAGAGAGCACAAAGAATTCAATTCAGTTAACACTAGCTCATAAAAACGATGCGGAATTTTGTACTCCTGGAACTGTCCTGTGCCCTAAATCAACTAGTTTCATAAGGGATTAACAAATAAGGATACTTACCGGGAAGGGAGTAAAATACGCTTGGAGGTTTCTATTCCCCAGAAAATACCTAAAATATGACTAAAAATAAATACTTCTCAGGGAATACGACATCTGAATACAGTCAACGACCTTAGAGTTGAGACATGTAGAATATGAGCTTTGACTTCCTGACTAGCAAGCACAAAATTAAGTGACAGCGACTAGATGACACTGAAGCGAACTACGCTAAAAAGCGACTTTGAACCTCTAATTAGACTCGAACCATATTTTTTCCCTAGACTAGCATTAGCCATTGAAGAAGAGTAGGTGAACTCAGTAAACTTCAGTCACACCTACACCTTAAAATAATGATCCTGACTGAAACCTGGCTAGTCACCACTATAGCCGACGACGAAATCAGTGTAAATGATATGGTCTTTGGTCAGGAGGGAAAGGGATAACAAGGAAGGTGGGGGAGTTGTCATGCACTTTCACAAGCAACTTAAATGCGTATGTACAACCGACCCACTACTTACTGAACTTCCAGACTCTACTAGGTGTCATTTCACCGTAGGCCACACCAAGCATTTACTGATTGGCATCTGCCCATCACCCACCTGCGGGGCAGAACACAACCAGCTACTGCTCAACACCATCACAGGGATAAGGGATTTGGGCCATGACCAAATCACTATAGCTAGAGATTTCAATGCTCCATCCCTGAATCTTGCCTCAGGTTATCCTCATGGAAAATTCGGTCGAAATCTACTAAAAGCCATTAAAAATACAGGACTGACTAAGAATGTTGGAGACGACACTAGTTGAGGCCTTAGTGGAAAGTCATCGAAATTACATTATATTCTAACTAGTGACCAACTACTTGTAGAAAATTTTCAGATCATGACTCCCCTAGAAAGTATTGACCACGCAGTTATTGTGTTTGATCTTGATCTCCATGAACGCTTACAGTGGGATGATAAGGAATCATGTTTGTGCTATTGTGGTGAGAGCTGGCTGCTAGCCAAAGTTGGTAGACAGTAATTGACGTCAATGTTTATGTCCCCAATATTGGTGGTGAGAAAATGAGAACAAAGGCTTCGCGTAGGCGGGTACAGTTAGCATATGGATGATCTGACACAGCCACAAAGAGATGCAAGGTTAACTTTCTGTGAGAAACAACCAATCAAAAGACTGCATTTTCTACTAACAATAATCTATAATAATGTACATTATAATCTATAAGTATGTGTTGATTTTCCTTAATAAACGATCTGTTGCCTGGCCCTTGTCTTCTGTTGCTACACTATAACAAGGCTGACTATGCCAGAATGGGAAGGCTTTTGTCCGACTCAGAATGGCCCATAGAATGGGCTGAGTTATCTGTGGATGAACATTGGGAAGTATTAAAGAGATTATTCATACAGCAATTTCAGATACTGTCCATCTAATTACAGCACAGTCGAAGAAAAGATCCTCATTGCTGAGGAGAGATGCGCAACTTATTCCGCAAGCAGGGAGGAAGGCTTGGTCTACGTGGCGAACCTTCAGGCGTTAAATAGATTACGATGCATACCTGGAAATCAGAAACTGGTGCATCGTGAGTCATGAGTAACAGGAAGTTATTTCAGGCTAACGTTGCCAAAAAAAAAAACTCGTTGCGAATCGCAAAAGCCAGTACCGATTCATGCAGAGAGAAAACCAACCAACCAGAGGGTATACGCCTTAGTAGGTCCACACGTTCAATATCTCACTAGTCCAGAAATGGCTGAAACATTCAGTTCAACCTTCGCCAAACAGTTAAACAGCAGTGTATTACTGGCATGGACGAAAACTTCACCGGAGGAAAACCTAGTGGCTACTCTCCAAATAAACCTGGTAATAGTACTAGAGAAGCCACAGTGACTCACGTCTGGAAAGTCCTCAGGTTGTGACGACATCAGGCCATCTGTTCTGGAACTGTGCAGAAGCTCTCCGTAGGCCCTTATGCGACTTGTTCCAGCACTCGATGGATTTGGAGAAACTGTCAAGGGAGTGGAAAAGAGCCATCCTTTCTCCGATCTTCAAGTAGGGGGACAGGTGAAATGCCACCAGTTATAGACCAATAGCGCTACTCCCAGTGGTATCAAAAGTACTGGAAAGTAAAATTGATCACATCAGGCAGTACCTCGGTAAGACTAACAGACTCCATGAAGCCCAACACGGTTTCGGGAAAGGTAGACCCCTTTTAACAAACCTACTATCAGCTTGAGACGATTAGACATCATGCTGGGATATGAATATTTCAATCCATGTGATCTTCCAAGACTTTGAGAAAGCATTTGACACAGTTCACCATGAGCTTCTCCTACACAAAATAAGCCAGGCAGGTATAGGTAAGCCACTTCTGTCATGGTTGAAGGACTACCTAGGTGAAAGGAAATTGTTCACTAAGGTCAACCAAGTTCAATCATCTTGACACGGCTCGTCATCGGGAGTGTCACAGGGTTCTATCCTAGGATCACTGATGTTTTTGATCTTTATCAATGACCTATCATGCCGTCTAAGCTGCCCGACTTTTCTGTACGCTGACGTAAAGATATGGAGGGCGAAAATGTGTCCGGAGGACTCAGATAGGCTGCAGGCAGATCTAAAGCTTCTGGAAGACTGGGAGGTGGCCAATGGTATGACTTTCAAACTGAGAAAGTGCAAAGTGTTGAAATTACGCACCTGTGGAATGCAGAAGCCAAGTTACACCCTGTGCAACGTAAGATTGTCCTGCAAAACGTCTGAGCGTGAATTAGGTTTAGTTCTAACGGAAAAATGGACATAAGTGTGAAATACAGGGGCGATGTAGCTAGGGTATATGTTGTCATACACTTTACGTATAGACAGTTAGGTGCACTCACTCCTGAGCTTTTTCTAAGGTTGTACAAAATGTACGTCAGACCACACCTTGAAGTGCATAATATCATTGCACCCCGACTGCTTAGAAGAGACGCAAACCTCTTGGAAAGAGTCCAAAGACGGGCGACAAAAGAAGTGATGGGTCTCCGAAACAAATCGTACTATGAACAGCTACAGAAATTAGGTCTCTTAACACTTAGCTCCCATCGGCTTAGGGGGACTTGATTACTGCCTACATGATAACAGATCACCAGAATCACCCAAACAAAGGTGTTCTGCCATTGAGCAGGTATAGGCTTCCACGTGGAAACTCCCGAAGGAGAGCTCACCAGAAGGCGAGGACTCCAGTGAGCTTCCATTTCTTTTCACTGTGAATTTGCCGTCCCTGAAATTCCTTACCAGCACATGTAGCTATGGCACTGTCCGTGGACAGCTTAAAGCGAAGGCTGGACAATCATGCAGCGACACAAGGACAGTATAAACAGCCTATCCCCTTAAAATCTCATATGATATTAATGGGTAGACATCTAAACTCATCGTTTTACTTCTTCACATTCTGTCTTGTCTTACTCTCCTGACTACTCTAAATATTATATCCCTTACACTATTTATATTGATATTATATATATATATATCGACTTTAAATTTCATTAGCTGTCTGTTACTCTTTCTTTATATCTTTTTCTGTCTTTCAGTCTGCATAACCTAAACTAACTATATGTATTATCATTATCTCTTTTCTTTTATCGATACCGGAGGACTAACTGGTGGAACGAACAACTCCATTCACGGTAGCAACACGGTCCTGACACACCGCATGCTACAAAGAACGCATGATTAATCCATGCACCACTCCTTTTGCAGTCAACCAAGGCTACTACAGTCGAGTGGGGGGTGACGAACTACGCAGAAGTATCACTTGTATATGACAACTGTTATACATTCTCAAGGATAGAAATAATCAATTATTATCCTCAACCAATAAATCTGAATCTGAATAAATCTGAAGGGAACTTTGCTCGAAAATATTTGGGCCAGAATTCCCTAATGAGAAGTGAAGTATTTTTACTTTTTGAAGAGATCTGCCGTCTGATATGTTATCCTTTTCTAATCGTTCAGAAACATGTTTTTACAACTTGTGGCTCTAAACGTTGAGGGCAGATTTTAATGACTGAAAAGAAGTTTAGGCATTCGTGTTACTGTGACATCAATAATTAATATATCTCCAATCATCTTCGATAACTGACCTTTCAGGAACCCGCAACCATCCCTTTGCATTCATTTAGTATCTCAAGGTCAATATGCCATTCAAAAAATCGCTGTGTTCCCTTAATCAATGTCAAGGTGAATTATGTGTCCAATACTGTCATGTGCGCCTTATCTTTTTCTTCATGTCATCAGGTAAATACCAGGCTTTTTGAAAACATCAGTGTATTTCGTGTCAGCAAATTTCGACCAGATTCAGATTTGTTGGTTGAGGATAGAAGGCTTGGAGCCTATGTTAATCGTTTTCTGTGCTTGTTCAAACCCTTCTTGAATGGATCAGTTGATGCTGCAGACACCACTCTGGGAGTCAGTTCCAAGAGTTTATGCCTCGGTCTAAGAACCAGTACTCAACAGCAATATGATTTCTTCTTGTCTTTAGAACTCTCCTGCCATGCCCTCTAAGGTGTTCCGACCTGGTGGGAAGGAAAAGAGAGAATTGGTCAGGTCCGTAGTCATTATATAAAATTTAAAACATTTTAATTAAATCACCTCTCCACTCACGGTATGACAATGGGAATAAATTTAAACTGTCAAGTGTTTCCTCGTATGGAAAACTAGTCATACTGATAACCATACAAGTTGCCTTCCTTTGGACCGTTTCTACAATGTCTGAGTCCCCTTTAAGACAAGGACTGGTTGCCTGGATGCAGTCTTTTGTGGGGACCATTAGTGAATGCTTTGCTGAAGTCTATGAAGATATCAACGGGTCTTCTGTTGTCCCTTGACTCGACCCAGCTTTCTCATGCAGTGAGGAGATTTGACAGGCATGAAAGTTTTCTTCGGAAGCCGTGCTGTGCTCTGGATAACATTCTGTTGTTTTCCATATATGCCGTCATACTTTTTTGATGATTTTTCCAGTGTCTAGATTATAGTGCTGGTGAGACTAATAGGCCTGTGATTTGAAGGGCTTTGTCTTGATCCTCCTTTGTGGATGGGAGTTACTATGATGTCTTTCCAGTCATGTGGTAACACTCCATTTAGGAGAGATAGCCTGAAGATCGTAATCAAAGGGCCGGCTATATGGGCTAATAGATCCTTGAGAAGCCTTGGATAAAGATTATCAGGACCCATTGATTTCCCTGCATCTAGTTTCATTAGGCAGTTGAGCACGATTTCTTGGTTGAATCCATCCTGTATTCCTCTGATACAGCCAGAGCTGATCCCATAGGGAGTGATGATTCCTGTGTAAAGACTTGGGAGAAGTAGTTTGCTTTTGCTTCCGCTTTTTCTTGATCTTCTTCGATTGTGTCATTGTCAATAGTCAGGTTCGGGACACCACTGAATGTTTTATTCCTGAAGTTTATGTACGAGGAAATCTTTTTAGGTTGTGCCTTTGCATCTTGAGCCCGATGTGCTTCGAACTTCATCCTTGATTGGCGGGTTTCTGTAGTAGCTTTATTCCTAGCGGTGCAATGTAAATTCCTGGTCTAAGGAGTCTCAAGTGTGGCACGCAGGCTCCAACATTTGTGTTTGCGTCCGAGTAACTTACGAATCTCTCTGTCAATCCAACAGGGGCAATGTTTCCGACCCTTTGGGACAGACCAAGGGATAGAATGTTCAGTTGCTTGGTAATAAAGTTGTTTAAACTGGTTACGAGCCGCTTCTCCTTGGGACTCTGGGTTTATGTACCAATTCACTTGGTTGGCTGCTGAGACGATCGCATTTATATCAGCTTTCCAAACGCTTCGTCGAGCTGGGGTTTTTGCCCATGATACTGCTGCTGTGAACTTGAAAGTGAACGCAGAGTGATCACCTCTTCCTAAAGAAGGAAGATGCCGAATGAGATCCAAGTCTTCGCCATGAGAGAACACTAGGTTGAGAGTTGAGGAGGAGTGCTCTGGATCGTAGCGCCTTGGCTTCGTGACAAACTAGACTAGGGCTAGCGAAATGCTAGATTCTAGCAGTTTATGATTTAAGGAGTTGTTTGAAGATGGCATCTTAAGGCTTGTTCAGTCAACTGTTGGAGCGTTAAAGTCGCCAACAACGAGACCTCGACATCTCGACGTCCAGGAGCCTATCTTCTCCATTAGGAAGTCATCTTCACTGCAGTCAGGACTGCGGTATGTACCAACGATGTCGATATCTTCGCCTATGCGTTTAAGTCTTCAGCGCAGAAGTTCTCACGACTCACTTTCATCAGTGAGTGCTTCGATGCATTTCTTGAAATAGATGACTACGCCACCTCCTTTACGGCTTAGTCGGTCCATCCTATGCACTTTGAAGTTTGGGAAGTTATCATTGACATTGAGTTTGAGCCATATCTCAGTGATTATAGTTACATATGAATTTCCGAAGTCTATCATATTACCCAGTTTAGCCCGTTTGTTCAACAGGTTCCGGGCATTTGTGTGGCGAACTGTCAATCCAGTTTGGTGCTTTCACAGCCTACCTACAAAGGTTGCAGGATCATCAAACTTAGAACTTGGACAACCCGGAAACCCTTAATCTTAAGATTTTTCTATGTTTCGGAGTCATTCGCCTAATTCTAGGGCCGCAGACTGTCTTTTGTCATGGCCTGCTAGGCATAAGTCGGCATGGACGTATATGCCTGATCCTTTAAGAGTTTGAGAGTCGCTTAGAATGGCATCCCTCTCCTCTTTGGAGTTTAGTACAACCTTGAGGAGGCATACAGGCTGATTAGTTGCAGGGTCAGGCTTTTGGCCGATCCTTTATAAGCTGTGTATTGTTATGCCTGATACTGTATTGGCAGTAGCTTATCTACGAGGGGCTTGATCAAGTTAAGGTCATGCTGGAAACTGCCCCTTGGATCATAAGATGGTGATTATTCCACTTTGTGTATAATGAGCTACCTGTCAAAGAGATCAGTTTTCCTTGCCTTGGCTTTCCTGCTCCGCAGCGCAAGTTTCCTCCCGTCCTTCGTGGATAATGTATCCTTTCCTCGCCTTTTGCGAGATATTAAATTACGCCATTCATTGTCGTCCCCCCCCCACTAATCGTAGCCGACTTTATCTGCCTGCTGTCCACCGATGTGGACGAGGCTTGATCTTCAAGTTCCTGGGCGACCTGAGCAGCTGATTTTCGACCCCTGGTACGCCTCTTCTTCTTGTCATTTTCTCTACTGCTGTCACTGGAAAACTCCTCCAGTAACGTAGGGCCAGAATGGGTGTCTGGAATATGGTGCGTGCTCTTCTGTGCTGATGGGCACTCACTCCCTGACAGAGACGCATCAGGGACTTTTATTTTGTTGTTGGTGTCGCTAGTCACGTCATCGGTGTCTGAGCAGTAGTCGCTCTTCTTCTGTGGTGGAAGACACTTGCAGTCTACCAGCTTTACAGCTCCAGTGAGAGTGGCAATGACTTCCGCCATACGAAACTTAGTCTAATGCAGCAGTCATTGCACAGCCAGTTCGCGAGAGGTTTACAGCAGCTCTTCTATGCTGCAGGAGTTAGGTTCGTGCACATGCTATTCAACCATATCTTGCAGTTATCACACTGCTTTCTTCTTCAACAGGAAACTGGCATATAACCCCTCCACAGCGGTTCATTTCGATAGGCATGCCTTTAAGAGCAAATTTGGATAAAATATTTCAAATATAACTTTATATATGACCTTTATAAATCAGCGATAAAAGCCAATGAGTGCATAAAAGGTATGTATAACTATCAATACATAAGAACACAACTTCATATAATTAAATAGACTCAAAACTAAAACGGAAACTAACTTCGATCAGAATGAAATGATTTAAAAATAATCTATATACTTATGGAGCGTATAACACAACAGAAGCCAAAATTAAACAAGAGCGTGTACAATTCACTTCCTATTCAAAGTTCGTGCACTAGCACTTCTTAGGCTACCTGGGCAGCCTTCCTAGCCTCGTACATTGTACGTACATTCCAAGTTCCCATTCATATTCTTGCTTGTCCTATTACTACTGACTTAATTTTTTCATCATTTCATAATTTAACAAGATGTACTGTTGCGTTATACCTGATAATAGGATTTGGATGTTGGAATGGAATCTACTGACATTTACCATGGAGGATGTTTAGAGGCTTAAGGTGTTGACGTTCACGGACAGTACGATTGATACTAACGCAAGATCTAATATACGCAACTTTTATTGCATTCGCTCCGCGTAGGCTGAAGGCAAAGCAAAACATAAGAACTGACCATCAAAATTATGATGAATATTTCGGGACCCAATCGGACTGTGATGTTGACTGATTAACTAGCTAGGGATCGCGCACGAGCTAACTAACGTAACACGACGGCGGGCCAAATGGCCCGGATGCCTGGCCGTAAGCCTTCAGATGAACGAGTCGACTTGAACGATGAGGGTTAGCATCCATCGTTCACTGATGAATGTCGTGGATAATAATTGTAGGCATTCATCAACCGCTACCAATGCGTCAGCAAGGAAAATTTACGGTTTCTTGTGGGGTACTCTTAGGAATCGTGGTAACTGAAGTCTTCAGATATGTTTCTGCATCCAGGTTAGAGTAAAGCGAACCAAGGGGTTTGGCACACCAATGACCTACACACGCGGTTGGATCAAGTTGTGGAAAACATTTGTGAAGAAACTCTATAAAAGGCAAGAAAATGGAACAAACTGTTGCGCTACAGGTGTCCTGTTTCTGCGTGAATCATCTTTCTATATTCTTTCGGAATTAAGCCGCGTTCCTCACAATATTCACTTATTCATACTTAACAAGTATTGCATTGTGTCATCTAAAGCTACATATAGTATTCACTTGTGGAGTCTACAACCCTGCATTTACTGATACTCCTTCTAACCACGTGGGACTAAGGATTTTATCCCCACGCAGTACTATTAAAGGAAAGTTTGGTTTTTTATTTTTCAATATGTATCTGTTTATCCTTGATTTTGATACTTCGATAACACGACAATCTCTTTTTATATCCTCAAGACTTTTTTACCGGAAATTGTGAAAATTTTTTACTGTAATAGTTAAGTCTGTCAAATGTGTAAGTACCGTTAAGAGACAGATCTAATACTCGTCAACCATCAGAAGGCCTCAGAATCATAGGTGATTCTACACTTTTGAAACCAGATACACCCCAAGTTATGGTATCTGATATTACGGAGAAACTGACAGATTATGCGGCTAGTAGCAAAATGGTTTGCTGACACTTCAAAATCATTAGCAAACCTACAGAGTAACTTTGGCAGCATTATGCCCCTCATGCAAATGTATGACCCATCACGAAACATCGGTTCAGAATCATTATGGATAAGATTTTATTTTGATAATTCCCACAGTGTTATACAGTAATATTAACTGATGATGTTTTGAGCGCAAAATATTGCTCATAAACATATCAAGTTACTTACACAACTTTCCACTTCATTTAAAGACATGAGTGGAATTGACTTGACACTTGAATAAAAATCAGTTTAGGATAATGCACATTCAGAAATAATAATATGAGTGGAGTTATGCTCTACCGCAGTGCCCAAGTTTTATGCTTATATCAATGCTTAGAATCACTTATCAAATCCAAGCGCACAATTGACTATTCGGTTGGAGAATCTGTTAACAGGATTCTGACTTCGCATAACGTCTTTGCTTACAACATTCCAGACAGAGAGCCTATTGCCAGAATGTCAGGTTTTGCGCCATTTTAAGAAATCTGAAAACCACAAATGTCATGTGCTTTTCAAGTCTATATCTATTGAAGGATCTAAGAATAATAGGCTCTTAAACATTCTACACCATCATTAGGATTTCACCTGAATTAACAATATAATAATATATTCCCTTTTTTGTACATGAGGGACACCAGTTTACGAGCATCATCAATCTGATAAATTATATATACGATTAGTAAGCATATTTAATAATAATAAAGTAAAATACATATGTATTCCTACCTATGTAGGACACACCTATTGTACAGGCATCGATAATTATCATTTAAATTACATAAATTCGGTTTATGGTTAGATCAAGTGGTTGCTGTCTCTTTTGTCTCTAGTTTGTGGGAACTGTCTTCTAACTGGTGGAGCACATCAAGAAATATAGAAATATTTTCTTCGCATTACCAAAACAACTCAAGTATGTTTTGGATGGATGACAAATACTTGGGAAAATATGAAGCTTGAAGTGGTCAAATATCTATATTCTTTATTCTCATTCAAAAATTCACATGGAAGCCAAAATGGTGAGAGAAGAAAGTACACAGACGACAGCAGCACAGAAGAAAGCCATTGAATCTCTAAGCAGCGATTTATAAATTTGAAAATATATATTCTTCGAAATTAATCGTGAGCATTTTGGTGCACCAACTAACTAACTAACTAGTCCTGTTATGCTAACTTTTATATTATGTGTCCCAAGGGTGACATGGAGGAGATCGTGTGAGGAGGAGATGAAACAGTATGGAATAACATAGACGCAAGTGAAAAGTACAGCACAAGACAGAAGCAAGTGGAGGCGTGCAGTTGAAGCCCTATGTTCTACTAGGAACCCAAGGCAACAATAATAATAATGTCCTGTGTAGAAATGTTTATCGTGTCAATCCAATAATATTATTATTTATAAATGCAGCTTGTTGTAACTTATACGTTTAATGAACTTGAAATATCTGTGTAGGGTGAAAAATAGGGTGTAGGATTCAGACGCAGGAGTGCATTGTCATCTTCGAGCAGTCTGGTGACTGAGGGGATGAACACTGGAAGTGTGTTTGCATCACGCATATTAGCTGGTAGTCTATTCCAAATGAATGAAACCTTATTCAAGAAGAGGTTGTACCGCATGTGAGTTTGACACACCTGTATTGCAACTACGTTGTCATGATTTCTAAGACTGTAACTGATGACAGCGGTGGATTTAGTTATTGGCCTGGAAGAGTGCAAGAGCAAATTAGTTAGCTTGTAGTATAAAATAAGGTTTAGCTTAAGAGGTCTTTTCCAGACTGGTTCTAAACTCAGTCTGTTGCAACGTTCGGAGTATTCAAGACTACATTCTAAACCAAGAGTTCTTGAGATAGATTGCCGTTGCACATCCTCTAGTTTAAGCTTTTCATTCTCTCGGCAGTATTCTAAAATAGGTCGGACATATACTTTGTATAATAGAACCCTAGTTTCACAACAGAAGAAAATGCAAGTTATGCATCCTAGGAGCCTTCGTGTTTTACATCTGGCATAATCAGTTTGTTGAGAGAACGTTAAGTTACTAGAGTATCTGACACCGAGATCTACCACTGAGTTGAGCTTGGCTAGTTTTCACACATTTACTTCAAGAGTTAGGTCAAGGTTACTGTTGCTGATGCAAAGCCGCATTTGTCATTATTAAACTTTAGACAGGATTCAGCACACCATGTTGCGAGACCACTTAGTTCAAGATGTATTTCACTTTCCATATTGCTCAATTCGTAACTCTAGTAGGGGTGAACGACAATGAGGTCGTCAGCATAAAGGAATGGTCTACTTGAGGTAAAGGAGCTAAAAGTGACGCTAATGTAGACCGTAAATAAAAGTGGTCCTGGGACACTAACTTGCAGAACCTCACTTGTGATCTGCCTAGAATGAGACATTACCGACCCCGAATTTGGTTATTTGTGCCTTGTTGCTTAGAAATGACTTCAACCATTTCAGTAACGGATTGCGAATTTCACATGAGTACAGCTTCTCAGAGAGAATACTGTGAGATACTACGTCAAATGCCTTAGATATTTCGAAGTAGAGAACAATGACTAGATTAAGTGCTTCGCGACTACTAGTGATGCAGTTGAAAAAGTCGAAGTGGCAAGTAACGCAAGACCTACGTTTGAGAAATCTCTGTTGAGACCTTGTAACAAGATGTTCCCTGGGTGGATAGTCTGATGACTGATCTTTGACAACTTTCTCCACGATTCGCGAGATAACTAGGGTTATATTTATGGGCCTGTAATTGCGAACGTTTGCCCTATCACCAGATTTGTAGTGTGGAATTGTAAAGCTAGTTTCACACTCATTAGGGTAAGTGCCAGTGTCCTCAGATATTGAGAAGGAAAATTATCGAAGCAAGTCCATCCGGTCCCGTGCTAGTAGAAGGTCCAAGGCTTTTAACTGCTTGTTCTAATAACCTATTGGTGAACACTGTGCTAGCGGGGGGAGAGCTAGTAGTGGGTGCGGCTTCACCTGGGATGCGCGCTTATGAACTAAAGTTCACAAACCGCTCACTGAAAAGTTCACAGATGGAGACAGGCTCACCGTAGATTACTATGTCGTGGAGTAGGGGATATCCATCGTCGACCGCATTCGCTTTTTAAAAAGTGTTGTTAGGTTATATACTTTGGAAGTTTTGGTGACTGCGGGTATCGACGTTCGCGAGTTGTACGGATTATACTAACGCAAGATCTTATACCAACAACCACTATAGTGTTCGTTCTTCGAGTACCAAATGGTAAAGCAAAAGACCAGATTTTGTCGTCCAAATACGATATATATTTTGGGACCAAATCGCGGGTAGGAATGAATGCTTAGCTAGCTAGTAATCGTGCACGCACGTGACACGACGAAGCACCAAATGGCGGGGATGCTTGACCGTAAGCCTTCAGCTAAACAAGTCGACTTAAACAGTGATGGTCAGCATCCAATGTTGAGTGATGATTGCTGTGGTTAATAATTTTGGGGAATTATTTACCGCTACAGCTCACTCCCCCCCTAGTGGGTTTGTGAGGACCCTAAGACATGACCAGCCGGAAGTAAAAAAATCTCGATGGTTCCCTGATGGGTGAAAAAAATCTTCCGAGCGGCTTGATCGAGAGCCTGCTGGTCTGTCTGCCTATGCTAATAGGGTGTCTGTACATAGCTTCCTCAGTGTTGTTCGTTGGATCCCGTGCTTCGTTTGTTTCCTGTCCAGTGCCCGTTGCACCTGGAAAAGAAAACAAGAATGCTGAGAACCTTGTCAAGAAAAATGTACCAAATAAGCGTTTTTTTAAAAAAAAATTGACATGCATCTACTATACAGTAAAATAATGTAAAGTTCAAAATATCGGGAAAAAAAATATACATCTTATATAATTTTATGTACGGTTATAGGAAAAATATCATTTACTTGTGTTAAATGACGCAACATAAAAAAAATTGATGTGTCACTCAGTTATGTGAGATAGGTGTGAAGGTATTCTGGGAATCTAACGTGACGTCCAGAACGCGTTTTTTTAGAGTGATCGACCGAAGGTTCAGTGGCTTTCGCCGTGCTAGGGAGTTCTTCGAAGACTGAAGTAGATTCAATTACTTGTGAATTATCGGGTACGTTTAGCTCCAGGCTAATGGGATTACCTTCCAAGTAAGCCGGCTTCAAACGGTCGATACTGACGGTGTCTTCGCGGCCTTTTTTGTCTAAAACGAAGAATTTATCAGTACGTTTGATCACTTTATATGGTCCGTCATATGGGGGTTCTAGAGGACGACGTACCGAGTCGCGACGAACAAATACATGTGAAGAAGTTTTTAAACAAGGGTGAACGAAAATATCAATGGACTGTGGTCGGAGGGGAGCAGGTTTAACTGAACGCATAGCGTTTGTAAGCCTGCTGACGTATGAGGAGTGATCTACTACTGGTGGGAAGCTCGAGGGAGAAACAAACTCACCTGGCAGTCGTAGTGTTGTGCCATATACTAGCTCAGAGGTAGTACAACCAGCATCGGTTTTTAAGGCGTTTCGTATCCCTAGGAGAACTAACGGAAGGGATTCAGTCCAGTGGGTGTTATTTGTAGCTGATAAACCAGCTTTCAACTGTCTGTGTAGACGTTCTACCATACCATTTGCTTGAGGATGGTAGGCTGTCGTTCGAAAACGCATGCAACCAAGGATTTTAGTCAAAGCGAAGAATAAACCGCTTTCGAATTGCCGCCCACGATCAGTTGTTATGGAAGATGGGCATCCAAAGTTTGCGATCCATCTCTCTACAAAGACGCGTGCGACAGTTTCAGCAGATATATCCTTGATGGGTACTGCTTCAGGCCATCGTGTGAAGCGATCGATGCAGGTTAACATATAGGTGTATCCATGAGATTCTGGAAGGGGGCCAACTAAATCTACATGGACGTGTTCGAAACGGGCATCAGGGATAAGAAAAGTGCCAAGGGGGCTTTTAGTGTGTCTTATTACCTTGCACTTTTGGCAAGCTAAGCACGTCTGTGCCCATTCCCTTACTTCCTTGTTAATACCAGGCCAGCAAAACCTACTAGTTACGAGTTTGACAGTAGTTCGAATACCTGGATGGGATAAGCCATGCAACGTATTGAAGACGTTACGGCGATAACTTTTAGGCACGATGGGGCGAGGAGTACTAGTGGAAATGTCACACAGAATAGTATCCTTTCCTATACCTAAGGGTTTCTTGGCTAGTTGTAGAGTTGTTTTCGACAACTCACGCTGAAGCTCAATATCTTCTTTTTGAAGACGAGCCAGTTTTACAAGGTCTATGCCATCGATTTGGGTGAAAGAACAAATACGTGACAAGGCATCTGCCACAGTGTTGTTCACTCCGGAAACATGGCGAATATCTGATGAAAACTGTGAAACATAATCTAGTTGTCGCGATTCCCTGGGTGAATACTTATCTGAAGTTGAGTTCAGAGAGTACGTCAGAGGTTTGTGGTCAGTGAAAATGGTGAATTCACGACCCTCAACTGAATGTCGAAAATGACGTATAGCACAGTACATAGCTAGAAGTTCCCTTCCGAATGTGCTGTACTTCGTTTCAGCTACTTGAAGGCGCCTCGAGAAAAAGGCGAGTGGTTGCCATTCGTTGTTAACTAGTTGTTGCAGAACTGCGCCGATTGCAGTGTCTGATGCATCAACCGAGATACTCAACGGTGCCGTTGGATCCTGATACATAAGAAGGGTGGCATCTGCAATAGCTTTCTTTACCTGAGTAAAAGCATGTCGAGCAGACGTGTCGAGTTCGATAGCCTTGTTGTTCCCTCGAAGGAGATCGGTTAATGGCTGAATTAGAGAAGCACAATTAGGAATAAAACGTCGGTAATAACTTACCAAGCCGTTAAAAGTGCGAAGGCATTTTACTGTCTTTGGCTCGGGAAAGTTCAGTATTGCTTCGACTTTAGTAGCCAGTGGGCGTATGCCCTGGCAGTCAATAGTGTGACCCAGAAAATCGAGTGAGTCAACGCCTATCTGACACTTCTGTATATTGATGGTAACACCATGTTGGCGTAACCTTTCAAATGCCAAGTCCAAGTGTCTAAGGTGAGTTTCCTTATCTGGACTGGCAATGAGGCAGTCGTCTAAGTATGCGTATACAAAGTCGAGACCGCGAAATACTTCGTTGATGAAGCGTTGGAATGTTTGGGCCGCATTCCGGAGGCCGAATGGCATACGTAGAAATTCAAAAAGTCCGAAAGGCGTGATGATAGCCGTTTTCGGAATATCTTCCGTTGCCATGGGAATTTGGTTATATGCTTTAACCAAGTCGATTTTGGAGAATATAGATGCTCCAGATAACGTTGCCGTCAAGTCGTGTATGTGAGGCAATGGGTAGCAATCGGGGGTAGTTTTGGCGTTCACTCGACGGTAATCACCAGTGGGTCGCCAATCGTTGCTATCCTTTTTCGGTACCATATGCAACGGGGATGCCCATGGACTATTCGATGGTCGAATGATGCCAAGGGTGAGCATATGATCGAATTCGTTTCTGGCAATTCTCAGTTTATCAGGGGCCAGTCGTCGTGCTTTAGATGTCACGGGCTGTCCTGAGGTTATGATGTGGTGCATAACATTGCTGGTTATACACGGTAGATCGTTAGATGGGCAATTCAGTTCCGGATATTTGTCAACAATCGGTTGAAAAGTTGGATCGAGGATTGCTTTCATCTTAACGATTGACAAACTGGGGCCTACGTAAGTTATGCCTTTGATAGACAAACTAGTAGTGTTGTCAATTAATCGTTTACGGCGGACGTCTACAAGCAAATCATGATGATTAAGTAGGTCCGTGCCAATGATGGGCATTGTGACGTCAGCGATTAGGAAAATCCACTGAATAGGTTTGCGTAAACCTACGTTCAGATAGACGTATTTCCGACCATAGGTTGCAATTGGTTTTCCATTTGCAGCCTGTAGGTTGAAGTTAGGATCCTTCTGTCGATCTGCTGCTGTAGCAGGAAGGACGCTGACTTCGGCGCCTGTGTCGACTAGATATCTAGTCTGGCTAATTACATCGTGGATGTAAAGTAAGCGGCTAGTGCCACCGGCGACGGTTGCCGCTAACGCGTGCCGGCGGGATAGTTTCCCACAGACTTGGAGGCTTTGCCGAAATCACAAGGTTTTCGACAACATTTCGCTTCCTTGCCATAGGTGTTGTGATACCAACACCAGTCAGGATTTTTGAGAGAGCGTGTGCTGGACTTAGATCGTCCACGTGCACTTTGCCGTTGAGGGGATTTAGAACGACGATAGGAGGAATTGCTAGGCTTGTTTGACCTAAGCATCTGCTGGACGGAGTTGCATAACTCTATCATTGCAGAATCCTTTCTCGAAGTCTGTTCGGTAACAGAGTATACTTCAGTAACCGGCCGTTTCGTTATCTCTAGAATTCTATCTGCAGAGACAGCTAAATCATCTATGAGAACACCCTGAAGTGTCACAAGTACAGTCTGAACTGACTGTGGCAGTTTGGATAAAAATAGTTCTCTAAACAGTCCTTCGTCGAACTGACTTTGGCCAATGATCTCTTTCATTCTTGCCAGCATGCTCAGGGCTGACTGATCTCCTAACTCGATGTTACGAAATAACTCATCCAGACGTTGTCGATCTGTGAGAACGTTTCTCTTGAGGATGGATGCTTTTAGCAACTCGTACGAGTTACTTACCGACATCTGCAGAGTTACGCACCTGCTGAATTCCCGCGGTAGGGCGTGAATAACTGCAAGGAACTGTGAACGTTGATCAGTTATGCCATGTTCACAAAAATCAGACTCAGCAATCTGAAACCACGTTTCAGCATTATCGGGCCAATATGGTACTAGCTGAATTGTTTTGGCGGTTGAGCGAATCTGAATAACCTTGGGGCTAGGATCACTCATGACGAAAAGTGTGCCGATAACAATATAGTACAAGAATAAACACAAAAAGGAACGAACTCACCGGGTTTATCTGCGTGTGAATTGAAGATGTAGTTCGTGGTTGGGCTCACCAGTTTGGTGACTGCGGGTATCGACGTTCGCGAGTTGTACGGATTATACTAACGCAAGATCTTATACCAACAACCACTATAGTGTTCGTTCTTCGAGTACCAAATGGTAAAGCAAAAGACCAGATTTTGTCGTCCAAATACGATATATATTTTGGGACCAAATCGCGGGTAGGAATGAATGCTTAGCTAGCTAGTAATCGTGCACGCACGTGACACGACGAAGCACCAAATGGCGGGGATGCTTGACCGTGAGCCTTCAGCTAAACAAGTCGACTTAAACAGTGATGGTCAGCATCCAATGTTGAGTGATGATTGCTGTGGTTAATAATTTTGGGGAATTATTTACCGCTACAGCTCACTCCCCCCCTAGTGGGTTTGTGAGGACCCTAAGACATGACCAGCCGGAAGTAAAAAAATCTCGATGGTTCCCTGATGGGTGAAAAAAATCTTCCGAGCGGCTTGATCGAGAGCCTGCTGGTCTGTCTGCCTATGCTAATAGGGTGTCTGTACATAGCTTCCTCAGTGTTGTTCGTTGGATCCCGTGCTTCGTTTGTTTCCTGTCCAGTGCCCGTTGCACCTGGAAAAGTAAAACAAGAATGCTGAGAACCTTGTCAAGAAAAATGTACCAAATAAGCGTTTTTTTAAAAAAAAATTGACATGCATCTACTATACAGTAAAATAATGTAAAGTTCAAAATATCGGGAAAAAAATATACATCTTATATAATTTTAGGTACGGTTATAGGAAAAATATCATTTACTTGTGTTAAATGACGCAACATAAAAAAAAATTGATGTGTCACTCAGTTATGTGAGATAGGTGTGAAGGTATTCTGGGAATCTAACGTGACGTCCAGAACGCGTTTTTTTAGAGTGATCGACCGAAGGTTCAGTGGCTTTCGCCGTGCTAGGGAGTTCTTCGAAGACTGAAGTAGATTCAATTACTTGTGAATTATCGGGTACGTTTAGCTCCAGGCTAATGGGATTACCTTCCAAGTAAGCCGGCTTCAAACGGTCGATACTGACGGTGTCTTCGCGGCCTTTTTTGTCTAAAACGAAGAATTTATCAGTACGTTTGATCACTTTATATGGTCCGTCATATGGGGGTTCTAGAGGACGACGTACCGAGTCGCGACGAACAAATACATGTGAAGAAGTTTTTAAACAAGGGTGAACGAAAATATCAATGGACTGTGGTCGGAGGGGAGCAGGTTTAACTGAACGCATAGCGTTTGTAAGCCTGCTGACGTATGAGGAGTGATCTACTACTGGTGGGAAGCTCGAGGGAGAAACAAACTCACCTGGCAGTCGTAGTGTTGTGCCATATACTAGCTCAGAGGTAGTACAACCAGCATCGGTTTTTAAGGCGTTTCGTATCCCTAGGAGAACTAACGGAAGGGATTCAGTCCAGTGGGTGTTATTTGTAGCTGATAAACCAGCTTTCAACTGTCTGTGTAGACGTTCTACCATACCATTTGCTTGAGGATGGTAGGCTGTCGTTCGAAAACGCATGCAACCAAGGATTTTAGTCAAAGCGAAGAATAAACCGCTTTCGAATTGCCGCCCACGATCAGTTGTTATGGAAGATGGGCATCCAAAGTTTGCGATCCATCTCTCTACAAAGACGCGTGCGACAGTTTCAGCAGATATATCCTTGATGGGTACTGCTTCAGGCCATCGTGTGAAGCGATCGATGCAGGTTAACATATAGGTGTATCCATGAGATTCTGGAAGGGGGCCAACTAAATCTACATGGACGTGTTCGAAACGGGCATCAGGGATAAGAAAAGTGCCAAGGGGGCTTTTAGTGTGTCTTATTACCTTGCACTTTTGGCAAGCTAAGCACGTCTGTGCCCATTCCCTTACTTCCTTGTTAATACCAGGCCAGCAAAACCTACTAGTTACGAGTTTGACAGTAGTTCGAATACCTGGATGGGATAAGCCATGCAACGTATTGAAGACGTTACGGCGATAACTTTTAGGCACGATGGGGCGAGGAGTACTAGTGGAAATGTCACACAGAATAGTATCCTTTCCTATACCTAAGGGTTTCTTGGCTAGTTGTAGAGTTGTTTTCGACAACTCACGCTGAAGCTCAATATCTTCTTTTTGAAGACGAGCCAGGAAAGTTGCTATGGGTCATACCAGTGATTCAAAACACCTAAAATATTTACTGTGTTCCTGGATATAAGGGTAGTAGTGGTCGGGGCTTGGTTGTGGATTAAAAGTCATAGCGTCATGAGGTCTACCCATCAATCTGCTATTTTTCATACCTGTACACGTCTTCGTGTTGTTTTTATAACCAGAAGAATATTATGGGGGAAGGTGCTTCGGTTGCAGGACTATGGGGGTTTGGGGGCCCAAGTTTCTTCAAGGCGGAGAATGGTGAAAACCACCAAATATACTTGTGTTTTGAGAGAATTTCTTCGTATCAAGTGTGGGTTTGTTGAAACGTTTACTCTCAGCAGGCCTATTGAATACAAATTATTCTTCCCGATCACTGGTCTCAATCCTACGAAATTTGTTTACCGTGGTGAGGTTACTACGTCTCGGTGAAAATTTCTTTGATTAACTTGCAGTAGTTGTAGCTATTTTAACACCTTTCAGTGAGGATTTATTTACATGGATTATGATATCTAAATCAGTTCCTAGTTGCATTGGCGGGCGTGGTTGTTGTGGAGTTCGCTGAGTGCTACTGTCAGTACTAGGTGACTGTTGCTGTACACGATCCACTTTTGGTAAGTTTAAGCCAGAGAAGGTGACCAGATTATTACTGTGCCCTATTCTGCGCTGACACTGGTTACAGACTTATAACTGCCATTCAGTCATGAGTAATCCTGCAATTGAGTTGACTTACTAGCATCAAGAGAATTGCTTAACTTAAAAACATTTTTTTGGTTACAGCTTGATGCCACACCGTATTTTTAGGTACAGGTACGGAATTTTCAGCATGGATATCGGTAGCCCAAATTTTGCAGGCCGACAATAGATATCGGGTGTGCGCCGGCAGGGGGTCGAACCCCGCACCATGTGCATGGTCGGTGAGAGTTCTAACCACTGTGCCACCGACGCACAATTAGACTGGGTCGACTTTTCACGAAGTCTTTTGCATTCACATGGCACACTAGCCATGCCACAACAATCGAGGATTGTGAGTTTTATAGTCTGCAGAGTCATTGAGTCTGGGATGTTACAGCCGGGGTTGGGCCACTTTCTAAAACAATTGTGTTTCCAGGATCACGTATTTTAGAGATTGGGACCATAACTATAAGGATTATTCATCAATAAACAGTAAATGAATGTCAGAGAAAACATGTGCGAAGGACGAGATTGCCCAAGAACACTAAATGCCCATAACCCTAATAGGACAAGTGTAGATGATGTTCCATGCATTATTCAGTCAAGTGATATTCTGATGGAGGCACAGACAAATATTAACGAGCGACTATATAGACACACTGATGCTGACAGTGAAGTGATAGACACAAATGAATCAGAATAACGTAACGTTGAAATACATCCTTTGTACACTGACACAAACGTCAAGTGTCAGAAAACATCAAAACCCAACACACTCAAGTTCCACCCATCTCCTTACATGTCAAAAACTCCTCAGTCTGACAATCTAACCAGTCCAATGCAGCTATCCAAGCCAGCAAGTTCCCTGGGCAATGTAACAAATGTTCCTTTTCCATTAAGAAAACTAAAGCTGCTGAGGTGCCTAAATAACAGAAACCCAATTTAGTATGTATGTATTCTAAGAGAAAGTCGTATTTGACAGACCAAGCTATTAGAGGTAGGCCTAATTGGTCTCAAGTGGAAAGCCAATTACATCTGACTACTACTTCTACACAAACAACTCAGCGAGGTTATCGGTATTATGTTCATCTACTGCGTACACCCATCGTTAACCAGCACCCCTTGAATGTCCTATCAACGAAAATATGCTGATAGCTGCATTTCAGATCCCAATGACGCATTCGATAGCAAAATTCTGCTCCTGCGTGCCTCTTTCGACATTTTTGTATGGATTGGTTCGCAGTTACTCAGGTTCCGGACCGAAAAGAATAAAAAATTCACCAGTTGCTGAATTATGATTACTTCTCTGCATGTTTAACTGGATAAAAACTGCTGTGGTGAGCCTTTTGCAGATTATATTGCTTAAGACATCGTTTACGGTAAAATAAGTAACGTTTTAAAAGCCATTTTTATACTTTTGTCACTAGCACACCATATCGACCGAATGTAACGCAACACTCAGTTGTTACGCTCATGTTCAACAAATTCAAACAATAATTGTGCCTAGGATTATGCCATATAAACTGTTTTAACTTATGCATAGTGTACTTACAGTCAATATTTCGTTATCTTCCCTTGTATATATATTTTGTGTTAGTGAAAAATTTTAAACATGTTTACTCCATGTGTGCATTATTATGATATTGATGATGCCTATCAACTGGAGTCCCTCAAGTGAATAAAGTGGGAATATATTATGGTAAGACGCATTTTATTGTTTTATGAGGGAATTGACTTCAAGCTTTATTTATTTTCCCAAGTATCTGTAATCCATCCAACGCATATGTGTGTTTTTGTTAATGCGAAGTCAGTATCTCTATATTTGTTGGTGTGTTCCATTGAATCACCAGTTATCCGATTTTCCCCACAAACTAAAGATAAAATGACAACAACCATGTTATTTAACCGTAATCCATG
The DNA here is from genome assembly GCA_944472155.2 of Trichobilharzia szidati. Classification (NCBI taxonomy): domain Eukaryota; kingdom Metazoa; phylum Platyhelminthes; class Trematoda; order Strigeidida; family Schistosomatidae; genus Trichobilharzia; species Trichobilharzia szidati. The sequence goes on along the minus strand of OX235279.1, from coordinate 81,862,103 downwards.
TAATTTAAATATGTAACTTAAATCATTCTTATCCATTCCTATGCAACTTGTGTGTCCTATATTTGTATGAATAAATATGTACTCTATTATATTATCATTACTAACTATACTTAATGCGAAGACAATATTTCTATATCTCTTTATGTGTTACACAGACAGACCATTTTGCAGACTGTTCTGACTGACTCTAATGTTAGATTGAACAAACAAACTGTAATTTATATAATAACTTATCCATGCCTGTACAATTGGTATGTTCCTGCATAAACAGGAATAAATATATATAATCGTATGTGTAATTTATCGAATTGATGATGCCTGTAAACTGGCGTCCCTCATGTAAAAAAATGAGAATATACTATTATTATTATTAACTGAAAGTTATACAAGATCCCCTAAACATCGGCTATAGACTAAATTCAGTAGGCCAAATAAGCCTATGGAACCCATTCAGACATCTTATGTATTTAGTAGGGAGCATGTAGCGATGTCTGCACGAAACCTGCTATGTTCTGAAAACTACCCCGAACAGATACCAACAATTCATTCCTATTCTGGCAACAAATTACCGAATACCCATATCGACTCTACCTTTCACAACAAAATTACCCCTACCATCCGCTTTGAGCAGGAATTTCACCAGCGTCAGTTAACAAAAACATCTGGCATCATGCATACAGCAAGCATGATACCGAATCGATTCCTTGCTGGCATAGCGAACAGTCTTCAGCTAGAGCAAGGCATATTTCCTGGGAGATAGCTGACATATTGTCAACACCAAACGCGGATAGTAATATCTCTAAAATACTAATATATTATCACACAGGTGTCTCTTACTGCATGCCTTATCCAAAGAACAGACTACCACCTCACAAACCTGCCTGAAGTCTTCCTATGATCCTAAGATGGTGGTTAGTGAGTCCTAACACATGTTTACAGAGGATAGTCACGGAGTATTTTATCAAGATGTTGTCCGCGCACTGAAACCACGTAGCCATTATTTATCTATTATACCAGTAAATACTAGATCAGCTCTAAACAAACACTTAACACTACAAACATAAGCTTATGTATGCAGACTGTCATTGACTATGATCAACGAAGCCTGGTGCACAAGTCAAATCTCTAATGACAGTCTAAGAATTGAAAACTACAACCTTTCTCGAGTGGGTGGAACAATAATTTACTGTGAACAATCCGTGCGTCCAGCCCAGTTCAGTAACCCAGTTCTGTCGCAACTCAATGACTCGATCTGGGTCGAAATAAAAGTTGTTAGGATTAAACCTATACATGTGGAATAGGTATACCGACCCCCTTCATCTAGCAGAGAGTTTGATAATACGCTCAGCAACACTCTTAATGTTCGGCCGATCTTCCCTTCACTTATACAATTATTGGAGGTGATTTCAACATGCCAGAAGTATTATGGCCTTCATTCGGAGGACCCGAAAGGTATGATAATCTCTTAAATTTTATAGCCACAGGGGGATAAATATGACACATAGATTCACACACTACATCCGCAGACATCGTTGGCCTTATTTTCACGAACAACATAACATGGGGCATGAATTTCCAGGCAGTGAACATAATGAATTAGTGTGTTCTTTCAACACCCTTCCTGAAACAAAACACAGAGATGAAGCTGGCCAGACACCTATGAGATTGTACACACACGCTGACTGGTACTTGTTTCAGCACCTAATTAGATGTTGTAATCGGGATTCGTACTTTTCGAACGATTTTTGTCACAATATTAACTCAATTCATGACGTCGTTGTACCTGAGAAGATCCTTAGCTTCAGATTCTCTCAAAGCGATTATATTCTTAAATCGTTAAGGAGAAGTCTACGAAGGCATACAATAAAGTACTACAGACATCATGACTTATCATCATTATTTGCTTATACGTCTCTTCTCACTAGAATTGAAGAGTTAAGAAATATAGGCTTCAGAAGCAAAGAAATGCGGTCCACTCAGCAGTCGCATAACCCAAGAGAAATAGAGAAACTTTTCGAAAGTAGGTTAGCAGACTCCAAAACAGTCAATCCGAAAATAATATACTAGGACGGCATTGCTTGCGAGAATACCAAGGTGATATGTGTACTGTCTAGCAAGCACTTTCCCATACTGTGCACTGTGGAGAACGACCAGCTTGTGGATTACCCACGTAGAACAGATGCGTGTCTAGGTGACGTACTTTTCACCACATGAGACGTTGATAAACATGTTGCAAATCTTAAGCTTAGTAACACCACTGGTTCAGATGGTATATCTTCCACTCTGCTGGAAAACGGTGGTAATGAAATGAATTTGCTCCTACCTAAGTTATACTCAATTTTACTAAGTGATGGGATATACCCTACCTGCTGGAAGAATTTCTATATTGCATCCATCCATAAATACGGGCCCATAGCTGATATCAACAACTTCCGCCCCATCAGTATCACTTCTGTAGTTTCATGTGCAATGAAAAAGATAGTATAGACTCAAATCATTCAGTACTAAATCTAATGACCTACTACCTCCATCCCAATGCGGTTGCTTAAGTAGAAAGCCGTGCATTACTTGCCACTTAGACTATTTTGACTACATTACACAAGGCATAAATAATTGGCATCGAGTAACAAAATTATTTCTCGACATTAGCAAAGTCTTTGACAGACTCTTAAAAAACTTCAATCCTACGGAATAAGTAGAAAACTTTTTCGAATGGATAAATTCTTTTCTCACAGAAAGGCAGCAATTAGTCAAAATCAACTACTAGCTCTCTTCATCAGAGCGATAACTAGTGGTGTAATACAAGGAAGCGTTCTTGGCCCAATTCTATTCCTCTTATTAATAAATGACATAGACTCTGTGATCAAGCATAGCAAGCCATACATCTTTGCAGATGATCCCAAGATAGTATATGATTATGGGTACGATTATATGAGCGCCAAAAGCAAGATCCAAAATGACTTACACAATCTAAACGATTGGATATACAAGTGGCGACTCGCTTTTGACCCAGCCCACTTTGAACTCTGGAAACTGGAAATAATCCCATATACCTGCGGTAAGATCCTCTCAAAACTAAACACATTTACAGATGTCATGAAGACAAACTCAAATTTAACCCTTTTCGGTCATGCAAACAAGGTTGTACCTAACCGCAAACGAATTACTGGCTCTGTACTGCGTAAATTTTACACAAAAGAACCAAGATTACGGAGTTAGTCCGTTCACACTATTTCGTCTCTTGTATTGTTCAAGTTATTCGAAAGACAGTTTTTCCCTACATTCCTTACGATGAATGGCAATTTAAAACTAGAAGTCTGTGACGATAAATGATGAATGAGCTCATCCGTTGAGTTTGATATCTATCTAGTTACTATCAACATCACAAAGGCACAAAGATAAAGATTTCAAAAGTACCACTTCATATTAGTTTTACCTGCCTTACTCTGAGAATTGATATGCAGTCACCCTCAATTACCACCACATTTTCAAAGAACCGCATAGAATTCAGCACTACTCAGTCCACACAGAAGTCAATGGTTTGGGTTTTACAGTGTCGCTCAACATAAGTGATGTGTGACTATCGACTGGTATTTAAACAGCTGGACAACAGAACAGCTAACATTATATGATGATGAATAATAATGATACTGTTAAGGACTGATACACAATGAACATTCGATTTTAGGAGTACAAATGTTTAGTGCTGCAGAGGAAAATGAATGCAAGAATGAACAGGTCTACATAGAGACATAACAGAAGGGAAGTGTATCCTTTCATGTACCAATAACACTAGTTATTTCTGAAATTAGTTTCTCCACACATTATTTTAAAAGCAATTAAATGAATACGCACTCATTTGAAATCACAAAGAAGACCAAAGTACAGCATTTGTTAGGATAAGTATTGCTTAAACAAAAATGTTCATACAGTTTTGGTTGCACATAACCATGTTACCGACTAAGTTGAACTTTAAGCACCAGTAAATACCGGCGGAACGTGACTGCACCGATGACCTTAAGACGCTCAGTGAGCACGTTAGCGAAACCTGATAAATAATATTGCACTCATGAATAAAATATGCTTAATAAGTGTTATGCTGCTAAACGGAATATCTAGCAAGATATTGGTTAAGTTTGGGAAAGATTAAGTTAAGGTTTAGGCTAAGGACAAGTTAGGGTTAGGTTGACATATTGAGGGCGACATTAGGACTAGTTTGAGCTAGATCAGGGTTAGTTTAAAGATATTTACACGTTACGGCTAGGTAAAGGAAAGATGAGGGTTATCGCTATGGTTAGAAGACCTAGGTAATTACATGCATGAAATACACCCATCCAGCATTTTATTCATGAGCAATGAAGAATCTTAGGGGCAATAAGCTTCAAGTGCATTGCAGAACGTGAGATTAATCTGCAGGCTGCCCCGAAGTTTCTGCAGTGCGCCCGAAGTCAATGTTATAGCTGGATGGTTATATACTCCGTCGAATGGGACATAGACACTGGCCCGCCGTCTGTAAGTGAGGTCACAAAAGCTATCCGTAATTTGAAACGAGGCAAAGTGGCAGGACCCGACGGAATTATTCCGGAGGTGTTTAAATATGGGGGTGATATACTAGTATATAGTTTAACTAAGGTACTAGGTAACGTCTGGGAATCAGAGACGGTTCCATCAGATTGGGGTAAGTCACTTATTATACCAATTTTCAAGAAGGGAGACAAGTCCTCATGTGATAATCATAGGGGAATCAGCCTGACGAACATAGTCTCTAAAATCCTAGGCTCACTAATCATGAACAGACTAAGCCGAACTCGGGAGGAACAAACGAGGGAAAATCAAGCAGGCTTTAGGCCAGGTAGAGGGTGCATAGATCATATCTTCACTCTCCGACAGATCCTAGAACATAGGCACACTTTTAGGCGTACAACAATTGCCATATTTCTTGACTTGAAGGCGGCCTTCGACTCCGTGGATCGAGAGGTACTATGGCAATGTTTGACTGTGAAGGGAGTGCCAAGAAAGTACATTGCACTAGTCAAGGCACTCTATTCAAACTCATGTAGCCATGTAAGGGCCTATGGGGAATTGTCATCCGAATTGATAACAACCAGTGGTGTCCGTCAAGGATGTCCACTTTCCCCTTTTCTGTTTAACTTCATCATAGATATGCTAATGGAAGTGTCCTTAACTGAACTTAACGACTTAGGAATCAACTTGTTACCAGGGAATAGTCTTACGGACTTAGAATATGCAGATGACATAGTCCTGTTAGGGGAGGACGCTGACAAAATGCAGAGTCTTCTGAACACCCTGAGCAGCAGTCTTCGTATGTTTGGCGTGCGATTCGCCCCTGTAAAATGTAAGATGCTGCTACAGGACTGGACTACGTCAACTCCTAGCTTAGTGATAGGGAGTGAAGTGATAGAACATGTTGACCACTTCACCTATTTGGGAAGTTGTATCAGCACCAACGGACTGATTGGCGACGAAATCTTAGCACGGATCCAAAAAGCTTGGGCTGCTTTCCCTAACTTACACCGTCTCTGGCGTAGGCGTGACATCCGGCTGTCAACCAAGGGACGTGTGTACTGCTCAGTAGTTCGCTCCGTGGCGGTGAGACGTGGCCATTGAGAGCGGAAGACATGAAGAGATTGTCTGTTTTTGACCACAGATGTTTACGATCTCTTTCTCGCGTTAGGTGGTATAATAAGGTAAGTAATGTTGACGTTAGGCGTAGAGTGTTGGGCAAAGAGGGAAAATCAATCGAAGAGGCTATAAAGTTACATAGATTAAGATGGCTAGGTCACGTGCTGTGCATGCCTAGCCATCGCCTCCCACGACGGTCGTTACTAGCTGATATGGGTGCAGGTTGGAAAAGAGTAAGTGGTGGCCAAACAAAAACATGGCATCAATCCATGAAATCCTTGACAGTTAAACTGAGTCAGGTAGGGAGATACAGACTTCCGGGTTGGGGCCCTCGGGACTCTAAGAATCAATAGCTGGAGACAATAGGTGACATGGCTCAAAATCGTTGTCATTGGCGCAGATTTATTCAGTCTCTGTAATCTTTCATATTCCTTTCTACCATTACCATTACCATTCCGTTTCACTCTTATACCAGTCAAAACTCTATTGATTCTCTTCAACTCGAACTGCTGCACTTCGGTGCCAAGTTCTACGTTGAATCCAGACAGACAGACAGACAATACTTCAATCCAAAACGTATGAGAGAAAGGTATCCTTTGTAACAGTTTCATGCTATTTAATTCATTACCTTCTTAAATATATGTATTTTATACCGACAAATCGCCTTTATCATGTGTTTGGTGCGTTCAAGATTATTTCTCCGTTGGTGCTTAAAGTTTAACTTTGCCGTGTTGTCTTCAGCTTACCTTTCCATCGACCGGTATTTAAACAGCTGGACAACAGAACAGCTAACATTATATGATGATGAATAATAATGATACTGTTAAGGACTGATACACAATGAAAATTCGATTTTAGGAGTAAAAATGTTTAGTGCTGCAGAGAAAAATGAATGAACACATATATTCACATTATAGGCAGAAATCTTCGAACAGTATGGCAATGTGAAGTGCAGCGGACTAGCTCAAATTAGCTTTCTTGTGAAATTAAAGATTAAATCTATGCACTGACAAAGTAGTCTACAAGAATGATTTCGGTAATTAGTGGGGCAATTTTTCCGGTTAAATAAGGAAAGTGTATGATGAATTCCGATTGAAAAGTGGGAATGTAGGAGAATTTTGGTAAACATGTGGCGGTTCATCCACAATTTGCCCACATCTCATCTGATCGCCTGCCCACGTTATACCCAATCTTCCCAGGTGCATTTACGTATCCAAAAGAAACCTCCAATCGCCCCAGACTGAATTTGACTGAAAGTGCTGAGGAAAACGGCTAGTAAAACAATCACCTTAGGTTATGTACAGTTAGGAAAATGAAGAAACAAGACTAACTTCTCCTTACAGATACAGTACAACACAACTGCCAAAACTCGCGCCGCCAGAGGATATTCAACATCCAATATCGTTTTAACGATTTGATTTCTTCGTGCTCGCTTCTTCGTTGTGAGGTAGATGTTCCTGGTCTTTGGTAAAATTCTGCGCAGTTCGTCCCATCACTCGACTGCCGTAGCTTTGGTTGACTCCAAAAGGAGTTGTGCTGGGATTAATTATGTGGTTTGTAGTATGAGGTGTGTTAAGACGTCGCTGCTACTGTGAATTGAGTCAATCACTTCACCAAATAGTTCTCCAATGTCGTCATCAGATAGGTTGTTTCAGAATGAAGAGGGTGATTCAGTGACATATTTCTCACACATGTTCAGGAATAAATCTCCTCATTTTGCTTGTTTTCATAGTAGATGAGGAAAGAAAGTGTGAAATTTAGAATACGAACTACAACTGGTGCATAATTAAGCATCTAATTGAAAATTCTGGACAACCGCCATTAATTTTTGATGCTGATGAGACATAAATAGTGGTTACTTCTCGAAACTATATCATTAGCCGACCACTAAACTTTAGATACTGGTTCAGCCAGTTAGCATCAAAATAACGAAATGGGAAGCATATGTTGGAAGCAGCAGGACTAGTGACTACACCAAATGATAGCAGTCTTCACTTACCCCAAAACGGACTTGCGGACATTTTTAACTGTGCCTGTGGTGTCACCGTAAGATACAGGTGATAGTGCAAAAGATTTGATAGTCAAACATCGGCATTTTCTGCTGGTACGAACGGAGACAGAAGAATTTCATTGTCCTGATAAAGTTTTAAACGTTCTGACTGGTCAATTCCAGTGATAAAATCAAATAGTTATAGGTGGCATGTCATACAAGACCTGGACTTTATAAAACCGTGCTGAGAAGGCGTCGTGACATTTTCGGTTATTAAGAAGTATTGATTTTACTACTGATTATCATCTCAGGTATCCTTGATTGCGTAGTAGTGGTTTCTCTCAGTTGTGTTCGTCGTCTTGAAATGTCATCAGGAAACATTGTTTCATTGACTATCCATAACATGGGCAAATAATAAATCATATCTGCTGCAAAACCACGACTACCTTCTCAAGGTGCCTACCCACCGAAAAACCACTAAGGCAAACTTTTCACCATTAAGTTTTGCATTCTTTGGAACCAACTACCATCTGAAATTACATCTTGTGAAAACCCCGATGGGTTCAAACGGAGCCTAGAAAGACACGTTAACATGTCAATTCTAGGTCGTCTAAGAGAACGCAACTGTTGGTGGAGAGGTAAACGAAAGTCGGCCCAGTCTTCAGTGTAGTCAATTACATATAACTCAACTCTACTACTAATGCAGAGGACGTTTAACTAATTTACTGACTTCCTATTCTCTATAATCCTCAATAAGTTCTGTTAGTATAAGTAATTCTAGAAAAATTACGCTCGCAACCACATTTTTAATATTTTACACATATATTTATAACTACTAATGCACTGCTATTTTGTGTCGAAATGGCTTCACTCAGTCAATAACTACTTTTTCTCATATACTTCTCTAAAATGTACAATTTTATAAAATTTCGCAGTATTTTTCGCATAACATAAGTTGATGGGTTACTTTGCAATATCTGACGCATACCATATGAAAATCGGTCATGAAAATTTAGCACAACTAGTTCTGTCAACCAGTTGTTTCCTTCAGGATCATTCTACATAACTTTATCACTACTTGTTCCACTACCCATTTCACTCCACTAGAAAGGATGTAACTTAGTTGCTGTAATACTAACTACTCCTATATCCCATCATTTTTAAGGGAAACTTAATCTCATAGTCGTTTGTAACAAATACTTGTACACATTTATGCATGTATAAAGGTGATACTGCTAAGAACGTCCTCAGGTGTCGGTGTATCTGAGGACCTACTGGGAAGCATTTGCCATGAAAGCTATTAACGTGCAGGAAACGGTATGATTGGTACGGGCTCAAAGCAATTCAATGCAGTGACTACAGTTGTTGCCAAAAGATCTCAGAGTTTAACACCAAAGAAGGGGGAATTTGGTGCATGCTGATCAGCAGATACGGCGGTGGTCACGCATGTGAATCGCCCCTATCTGTAGGATAGCAACGTGCATTTTTCGACAGCTCGAGTGTTGTGCATAAGTCTAGATCCCTAAAAAGAAGAAAAGTAGGGTTTGTACAGATCTAAGTCATAAAAGAATGCTTTCGCTCCTACCACCTACGAGCCTGTCCAGCTTCTTGTCAAGATGCTATCCCATAGGCCCTACAGAAATGCGTGAGACATCTTACAGGCCAGCTTGTCTCACGGGTTCTAATCTTCCAGACCTTCGAATTTACTTCTCACTGAAATGTAACTAATATACCTCACGATAATCCTTTCATCTACGCACTATTGTACTCTATTTTATCTTAACTACTCAGGCCTTTATTAGAGCTAACACTTACTCCTTCTTCATATATATTGCTTGTTTAAAGTCTGGTTGCTTTGATGAAAAACACAACAACACCAATGTTTGAGCAAAGCTATATTTGCACCGGAAACGTCATAATGTGGTTAGCATTACACATTGCAAATGTATGCTGTCATTTGAAGGAGTCTCCATCTCCTTCTTGTATATATCTTTTAGATGTACTTTCAGTGATGTATTATCCACACCTGTATTTTACGCCATTTTTCAGTTTCCCAGGACGTTCTCCTATTCCTGAAATAGCTCTTAATCACGTGGTGGCATAGCACTTGCCCAAATGTACACTGTTCATTGGTTGACCACAACTATCAGCAGGAAACAGAACGAAGTTTGAGTTGTCACTCAACTTTGATGGTGACATTAGTAAATGGTTTACAGTTTAATATTCATGAGAACCTGTTCTGATTGACTGTACAATAATTGTACAATTTGAACTTTTGAAAAAGTATTAATTTATGATACTCCACGATTGTGATTTGTAACATAACTGATCGTGCCGGTAAAATAACGGCATGCATTTCTTGTTGACATCCATTCATACAAAATATAAATTACTATTATGTTACTTTTCCTTATGTTTTTATCACTGTCATAAGTGATCGGCTGTTCCTCTTCCTTCACCCAATTCTATTTAGTTACTGCGGCTTGTCGTCCCGCTACTGCCTTGCATATGAAAGTGTGGTGACTGATATTCACTGGCTTTCGTGGTTGGGCATAATGAGAGCCAACATTTTCTGCCAAATGGTAACCTTTTGCAAAGCTTCCTGAGTCTGAGTGATTGCTTCATAAGAAATCTGTTGACTGCCCAAAAGTAAGAGCTTAAATGACAACTTCCCCAATGGAAGTACGTTGTGTGAAGTAGCTACTTCAGAAAAACACCTAACCATTTATGCCAAAACATAACTGCCGCTTCTCTTGTACGCATTCCTTGAACTCTGATCTTCCATATCAACTTCTTCTCGACCACTTTTGATGATTATCACAAGTGGGTAAGGACTGTCGCCCTTTATTATCGATAAAAATTTTAATGAGATTTTCAGTGCGAAACATTAAAAGAAATTCCCCGAAGGGCCTCTGTGCTTACGGAATATATTTTGCTCCAAAGTATTAATGCCTGCTAGCTACTTTCGAGCCTCTATTGCGGTTTTTTGTTAGTCTTTTTCTACAGCTGCTGTCCTGAATCACGGTACTCACAAAGTACCGCCATCATTTTGACTAGAATTACTCGAAAACTGTGTTGAAACCAATGGAACTCTTGCACTGCAGATATTTAGAATATTGTTAGCACATCCCATACACACCATATCCTAACCACTTCGAGGCTGATTCGACATAATTGCTGACGTCAGCATCAAGTACTTATCAGTAACTGTGGAGTTGTTGAAACTTCCAAACGCCACATCCCAGGCTGCAATCTGTGACGTGTACCTTACACCTCATGACCAAATAATCTTTGTAAGTCCTTGAACCTTTAAGTTTTAGGACCGAGTTTTCTATCAAAATAATTATTCAAGCCACCGGCCAACAGCTGGTAATACTGTTGGAAGCAGACTGTATCTTTTAGAAGGCACAACAGAAGGCTCTTGAATCAGGAAACCTAGTCAAACAAACCAAAAGGTAATTCAGTATTCAGTAGATAAAGTAAGCCTGACAAATCATAAAAAAGACTGTTCCAACTTGATTACTCCATCGCCCTCTCTGAGTTCCCCAGTCCCTTACTACACCTGAGTAGCCATAGTACACTGTGTTGTAGAAACACTACACCATCCTCCATAAATGGGTCAGTGCGATTTGCTTATGTTTTGTAGTTCATATAGAGAGCTTTTACTTATTCATTTGAGCACTTGCACTTGGTATCGATTATTTTTCCCCATGAACATCTTGATCTTATGTCGATATCATATTCCACTGGTCTCTCGTACAGTATGATGCTGCCGTGGGTATGTTTAGCACTGGATGCTGACCACTTAACACCCAATCAGAATGTCTCTGGGTCCACTATTAGAGCAACGGCTGAGTAAAACATGATGGATTGCGAATTTAACTCGCCACATAACGACGAGAACCAAGGGAAGATAGTCTAGGAAACCAAGTAGTTAGGTTGCTCGAACAACCACATCCTGATGAATGATTCACCGCTCACACAAAGTAAGTGATAAATATTCAAGCGTTAGCTTCTTAGAGGTGTTGTTTGATTGATTCATTATAAATTATTTAAAGTAATCCCACCATGTTAAGAAAATCAAAATAAGATTTTTCTGAACGTTTTACTGTGTAAGCCAGAGCTTCTTCAGCAGAATTTTTAAAAAAATTTTTGACTATATATGTCAATGTCCAGGTCTAACTGTCCTGGACTTAACGCTGTTCTTAGAAGACGTTCAGAAACTATTGTCAGTAACCAACGCGAAAAACCAGAACACAAATTGGTGATTCAAGAATCCTATATTCTTGCGCCAATACAGAACCAACCACAGGGTTATTGTACACAAGGTCTAAAGATAAATGTTATAACAATTAATCACAATAATACTTCTGATGGTTTTTTCTGTCTTCAAACAAACAGCGAACGATAGAACGATGACTGCAGTATCGATGACTCCCGCCAAAATATGGAGTTGGGTTTGAGCAAACAACCATGAATTGATCGTTCGTTCTTCAACTACTTTGAAATCATATTTTGATGATGAACACGGGCCAAGTATAGTATCGTTGAGTTCCTGTATTTGGTTGTACGAGCATAGATTATTTTATACTGATTTCTGGTTTTACTTGATGAGATACAAGGCGAGAGTTGGGAATACAGGGGGTGTTGGGGGTCGGAGACTATGGTTTTTGACCATTTTTCGCATGTATTCAGATGCCTATCAACTAAAGTAGTGACGAGCTGACTGAGTTTTACACCACTAGTCCTATTGACTACCTTCAACATCCTCCTCAGGATGGCATAGTCCTTTTTCAGTAGACCAGGAAAGACTAACGGGTAGCAGTAAAGTAGAATAGGTAAGATACAAGAGCTGACAAATTGTGAAAGTAAAGGTTGGGTGATTCCAGATTGTCTAAGTTTCTTAATGCAGTAGGTAAGACAGAACACTTTCTTAGAAATCATTAGGATATGAGATGCCCAAGTAAGGTCGGAAGATAGAACTAGACCGAGGTATTTAGCATTAGACTTAGTTTCAATTTTAGTCCCCTCAATGCAACAGTTTTCATGAGAACTTACTAGTGTTTGTAGATCTCGTTTATGCCTAAGGGAGAAGTCAATAGTCTGGCATTTTGAGGGATTCAGCATGAGACCATTTAGTTTGGACCACTCACTGATGTCCGACAGGAAGCTATTTAACTTGAGACAGTCTGACTGAGACTTAATGGAAAACGATACAGACAGGTCATCTGCATATTTGACGAAGTTGATTTAATCTGAGAGAGGTATATCATGTAAGAAGAAGGAAAAGAGAAACGGAGAAAGAACAGCCCCTTGAGGAACTCCAGCTTCAGTAAGCAAAGGAGAGGAAGATACACCATTACATACCGTGTACTGCATCCTATTAGAGAAGTAAGAGTGTAGCCAGTCGATAGCCCAGGGCTCAGTTTGTGTAAGGTTAAGCTTGTTTAACAATAGGCCTCTAGGTACAGAGTCGAAGGCAGATGTATAGTCAAGGAACGTACAACGGACAAACTTGGCCCCTTTGTCTAAGGAGGATACAATATTGTGATGAAACACAACAGCAGCGTCCAAAGTACTTCTACCCTGTTTGTAAGCAAACTGCTTTGAATCGTTTGAGAAACTTAGGGAGGGAACAAGTTTTAGTAACAATAGTTTCTCCATTAGTTTCAAAAGAGGAGAGGTAATAGCGATAGGTCTAAACTTAGCATTATTTCCAGAGCCTGACTTGGGGACAGGGATGATTTTAATATTTTTCCACAGAGAAGGTACAACATTATTAGAAAAAGAAGTATTAAAAATGTTTGTAAGTGGGTTGCTTAAAATATCAGCACATTTCCTTAGGACAATGGCAGGTATACCATCAGGACCTAGACTCTGGGAAGGTTTAAGAGATTTTAAACATTTAAGAACGTCAGAAGTGTTAAAACTATTGAAGCCACTGGTCATGTTATTTGTTACATTGAAGCTAAGAGGTACATTGGGAAGGCGGATAAAAGATCTATTAAGAGTATTTACATCAATAAAGGGAGCACAAGAACTATGCTTACCACAACCTGTAATTTCTTTGAAAAGCTTCCACATGTTCCCAGGAGTTTTACATGACAAAATTCTTTGATTATAAATATTGTTTAACCTCTTGATTTCGGATATAATTTGGTTTAGGGCCGGTTAATTCACGAAGTGCAGCTTCCGTATATTAAAATAACAATTAATGCAAACTAACGCAATACTTATTCAAAAGGAAGGACAAATTACGATTTTCTTTCCTCATTAAATGGAAACGGAGCACAGAGTATGATCTATTTTTCACTATGTGCTACATTTTGGAAAAAAATATGGTTGTATGAAAATGGATTAGGGTTATGTATTTTGTTATATTTAGGCCAAAATGTGTGTATTATTTCCGAAAATTTTGCACGAGTTAGGAGTTCAGTATTTTCAACTTGCTTGCTAATCTTGATAGTTTTCGCATTAGTATCCACACTGTCGACTACCGTTTTTGGGAGCTGTTCTATCACCATATAGGGAGAATCGTTGTCTAGGCAGGCATATTTAAGTATGACAATGCTAAGACTATCGATGATATTACTTCATTGACTAACAAGGTGTCGTGGGCGCCTTGTCATTACTTTGAATGGTGCCTCGTGTGGTGGATCGAGGAGTGGATCTGTTTTATCACATCTCACCCACACATAGGGACAACTATTCCAGGCTCTTGACTTGTTTACCGCTCTTGAACGTATTCCTGAGGAATCCGCCTTGAGTTGGCTATTCGTAGTCGAAGTCTGGTCAAGTTCCTTCTAATCAGCACTAGAACTGATAAACTGGTTGATATGCTGTGCAGCGAATTCTGTGTGACCCGAGGAAATTCAACAAAGTGCTGAAAAACTATGGCTCGAATTAAGCTCCCCTATTAGTTGTTATTGTCACAACCATCCCGAGTATGGCTACTCAATGCCGAAGAAAGGCCATTCGAGTGGCATACTACAAACAGTAGAAGTTTTCGCGACCTGCCTTGAACAACCGGTGCTCTATGTACAAAAAAGCAAGTCCAGCCACTATCACAGCTCTGGCTTTCAGTGGAGACTAGAAATTCATGAAGAAGTACTATTATGTTTCCTATTTTTGCAATATTTAGTGTATTCAGTGCTGTCAAACCGTAATAAATGGATAATATCAGTGATTATATGTTATTTAAACATTAATATCGTTAATAACACTAGTTCATTCACTTTTATGTATACACAACCGTAGGACCTGATGACGAACTCTTCGAAAAGAATATCCTTTTTTCAGTAACCATTCGTCGAAAAACGTTTGGTGGACAATTTTAATCAGTAATTATTTTGGTTGAAAAGTCGGTTTCTTAATACTCTCACGTACACTTCTGAACGCCGCATTATAAATTAGGTCGGATTTATCTTACTGAGATTATGTAAGCTCTAGCTTTCTCTCCATAACAGGAGAAAATTACCAAGTATGACTCCCCTCTTAATTTTAGGAGAAAAGGGCTCGGGTGGATCTTTCGTTGCATCGCCGCATATCAAGTTGCCATTTATAGGAGATGATAGTTGTTTAAGTTTGAGACTGAAATTATGTGGAGTGGGCATATGCTTTAACTTTTCGTTGTTCCCTTGATTTCAGGCCAGTGCTTTGAAGTATACAGTAGTTCGATACACCATATTCACATGCATTTTAGACAATGCATCAGCCAAACAGTTCTCTGTCCCCTTCAATTATCGCTTGTCACCAATAAACTGTGATATACAATCAAGGAGACGAATTTCACTTGGTGAGTATTTGTTCATTTTCCTATTGAGTGCCTAAGTGAGAACCTTGCGATCTGTATAGATTCTGAACGATCTGGCCTCTATAATCTAGCGAAAAGGCCTAATTTTTGGTAAGATTGCCAGCAGCTCTGTGCCAAAAGCGGAATAGCTCACTTCTGCAGGTTTAACCAAAAAGAGAAGAATGCTTTCGGTTCCAAGCTATTTGTAACAAGCTGGTTTAAAGCTGCTGTCAGCTAGACTAGCAATTTTCAGGATTGTAGCTTTCACCAACGCTTCTTTCAGCTGTGCAGTTACTTCGGATGCCTCTTTTGACAATTGAAACTTATTTGGTTTCCTCCCTAATGCGCAGGTTAGGGACTGCACGTATTGTGCGCAATTAGGTATACAACGTCGACAGAAACTTATCAAGCAGAAAGAAACTCCAGAGTTGCGTGCAAGACGTGTAAGGGGATACTACCCGATGGTATCCGCCTCTCTAGGCATTGGTGAGATTTCGGTATTGCCCTGGAACTCTATAGTTTCTGCCGCAATTCTGGGGATGTCTACTAGTCTGCGTAATACTGCCCGAACGTGATCATCATATATGTTTATAACTAGGCAAGTGATGAGCAGGTCAGTTGTGTACGCTTTGGTGAGAGACGATTCATGAAGCGATTGACACACATATCCCCAGACAGTTTGTACAACATTCCGGGGACCAAATGGCACCCGCACAAACTCATATAGTACGAATGGGGTGGTAATGACTGTTTCAGGTGTATTTCATTTGGCCACAGGAGTATTGGGATAGGCAGGAACGAAGTTAATTTAAGTAAATAATAAGAAACGTGGAAGACTACTAATAAATAGTGGGATGTCAGTTAATAGGTTTCTGTCTGGGATGGTTTCCTTATTTTGTCTCCTTAACCAACAAACGGGTGCAAGTCAGTATGGTTTTCCTTGGGCACCATGTGTATCGGAGAAGCCCATTGACTATTTGAGGCCTAAAAAATCCACGACTGAAGCATTTGGTCAAATTCAGTTTCGGCCATTTCGGCTTGTCCGAGTGCAATCTTCTTGGCTCGACGAAAACTGGGGGCATGTGTCCTTACGTTATGAGTAATTTACATGTTGGTCTTGAAAGTTTGAAGAGAGTTTGCTATCGGAGTTGGGAAATCCGCTAGCTTCTTCCGGAAGCTATCCGTTGATACTGGTGGTAATTTCAGTCGATTCATTGAATGGTGTCTTATTTCGCGATCTATCACGTCTGTCCTGTGTTAGATTTATTCGTCTTATTTGTTACATTAGTGATCCGACATTGGCCACTATTTCTGAGATCATAGGGTGTTCGTTCACATTCATGTGATTCACCCGCCATTTTGTGATGCGTGTGCTCTCCAGCATCTGGTTAGCCATAATGAATAACTGTTCCACAGGGGGTCAGGATTTTGTGAATCCACTGTCTGTTGAACACATTCCTGGCTTGCGTCCAACCCCGCTTCACTACAACCTCTCCAACCATGAGATCGCCTACATGTTGTTTTAGGTGCCTCAAGAACTTTGATGGCTTCCTATTCACCATGTTCTCCCCGTGAAGCAAGTATTTTGTACTTTTTTTCTCACATCAGGAGGCATTTTAACGAATCTTACCCGAGCTCACTAAACTGCTGTTTGTTTTGAGAGGGAAGGTGATGAAGTGCAACGTCACATATAATCTCGCTAATCTCTTGAAGTAGCTGAAGACATTCGTGGCTAATCCTGGTATCCGTAGGTGCAATCCTGCACCGGTCAAAGCAGTGTTTTAGTTGAATGAATCATATTTTCCAGTCATCTCCATCAAATTCAAGCGAACTGGCTACGTTAGTAACGGAAAAACGCTCTTCCGCAGAAGTATGGGATATGACATCGGTCTGTGTTGAGTAAATGGGGCATTATAATGAATAAAATTAAATAGAACTGCGCTTTCGATTCGAAAAGTTCGGTAACAATCGGAAAACAGAAACGAATTGATTTGAGTCTAATTATTTGATACTTCTTCTTCGCTACTTTAACAAGGCAGCCTTTCTTCCAATAAGTGAGTAACCTTATTTTTTCCAAACATTTTACAACGGCTTCGCCAGAATATCGACTGAGGTTTCTGGACTCATTTTTGAGGCTTTTAAGGGGTGCCGTCTAATCCTGCTGTCTTCCCGGATGGCTTTCAGTAACATAATTGCGTTCAATGTTTCCACTTTTTTGGAGGGTTGAAGTTCATGTTCAGTTTTGCAGCTGTTGGTCGTATTTGTGTAGGTGGTGAGTTCAAGAAATTTTGAAGTGAACACCCTATTGATTATTCTGTTCCTCCTATGTGGTAAGTAGGTCCCCTTAACCACTTTACTGATTCTATATCTACTGATCTCTTCTCGGATAAGAGACCTGGATATCTGATAAAGTAATCTGAGGTTTCTTTCCTCTTCAGTCCGTTCTGCTTCAGTCGCCAGTATGTCGCTGCATTGCCTTTTCTCTTCCTTCATACTTTTCTTCATCTCTTTATTCACTGCAATGTGCACTAAACAGAGCCCCTCCTACTGTCATCCGTCTTTGCATTGAAATGTCTCCGGTTTCACCTCCTCCCTCCCATTAGCCTCCAGGTATCCGTCGAAAGCCATTCCTTTCTTGTCTCTTTTTTCTTCCTAGAACAGTTGTACATGTATCCTTGAATATGGTGTTTGATTGTTTAAGTCGAACGGCGCACACAATAACGGTATCGTTACTCTGAAATCAGGTGATGATGCTCCACACACCCAAGAGGTTAAATCACTTCAAGAAGTGCTCTTCGCTTGCTTGCATCTATAACATATGTTCAGAGGCAGCGGGTGGTGATAATATGAATGAATATGATAACAAAGCTCGTTCTTGTGATTCACTGTTCCCAACCACAGCCAGTAATGATAACAAGAACAGAAGTTACAAATGTATTGGGAGAGACGGTGATAATTCTCAGTTAAAATATGGTACGCCAGAACTACGAACAAAATCTTGTCCGACATATGATCAACTGCCAGTAACTTCAAGGTCTTCTGCTCGTTTGAAGTCCAAAAGCCCGTCACACGAATGTCTTGAGGACAAAAGTTCGCCTAATTCCTTGAACGATTGTGAGGGTAGTGACTGTGAAGATATAGCTTTCAAATCACTTTCAAGTCAGATAACATCGGAAAGTTCAGATGATGAAAGCTATCAAGATGAACAATCAGGAGATGAAAACCTTCCTGGTGCTCGAAGACGTCATAACCGGTTCGCAATTGCAGACTGTTCAGATGACTGCTCAGAACGGAGCGTAAATCTTATGCACTCAGTCAGTGATCTCAACAGCTATTCCAGTGATACCGATCAAAGCGATGATAACAATAAGTGTCCTGAAGAGGCGGTTGATGGTATCATGGATGGCGTGAGCCAACTTCAATTAATTGTACGAGAAAATGGTCCATCGCCAAAAAGTAATACTGCTGTGAGTGTAAATTCATCAGTTGTTGAAGCTGATAAAGATAAAGCTAGTCCTGCATTCATACCACGTGCTGGACGTTATTATATGCATGACCACCGTATCTCGAATGAGGATGTTGATGTAGTTAGAAAGCGTCAAACTGACCATCGTTGGCAACATGACAAGTTTAACTATCGTGCCCAGTGTCCGTTATCTACAAAGGAAATTGTATGGAAATATGGGTACAATATTCGAGAAGAAACAGGCCCTTCAAAACCAATTAAAATTGAAGCTGTTGGCAGCGAGCCCTCTAAATCTACAAGCAACATCCCAGTTAATTCTGATAAAAATTGCAATGCTGAGCGTCTTTTGAGCAGTCAGACTTGCGGCAAACAAAACGGAAATAAGCCTGATACCGGTCCTCATTGCGATAAGGTAACAGTCGCTCGCGATAAACGTGTCAAGTTTTCCAACCTTAGGGATAGCAGAAATCGTCGATTTGCAAGAAGTTCTTATTATCGAGGGGACGCTGTGCGCCAACAGAAAGGTATGAATATGGGGATTCCTCAAAATCTGATATCTAGGTCCAAACCGGTCCTTTCAGCAAATCATGCAGTGTCCAAATCTATTGTATTTTCTGATCCTCCCGCTCAAGACAAAAATACAAAACGAATTCAATCACAACCCCCAAAAAGTTCAGAAAATCAAACATCACGAAGCAACTCTCTCCAGGATTCAAGTATCCCATACTCTAGTCGTCCGTGTAACTCGAATGTTCCTAAAAGGAATTTAGAGAATTTATCAAGATCACAAGTTGCAGACTTCGAACGAAGCCGTAGAAAGAAGTTCGCTACTGTGAACTCACTGTATGCAAGTAGCAGTAGTTTGAAACCTCGAACAAAATATAACGCTGACCACATAAATCAACAGGTGAGAACTACTGAAAGAATTCCGAAACGCTACTCAACAGTACGTCAGAATGTTACCAGCGGTAAGTCGTCAGTGGAAAAAAATGAACGCCGATCTAATCCTGAAAACGATGCCCCTACTAAGGAGAGAGATTGTATCAGTAAGGGAACTCACACAGATCGCACAGAGACAGTTATAGAAAACACTAGTGCTGAATCCTCCCATATGCCCAGAGGAACCGCAGAGAACACGAACCAAACCCCAACTGATATGGTTAGTAATACAAGTGTTGCTCAAGGAAAAGTACAATGCGAAGCAGTAAGCTTCCCACTACAATCAGTTCCAGTGACTCACTATCAGCCGACCTTACATTATAGTCAACCTATGCCGGTTCAGTATCCAACCGTAAACCCTCAACTGCGAACAGTTTATTTGTCGGATGTCCTTCAGCATGATGCACACTTCCAGCCTCCGAACCCTATGATATCCAACTATATGCTTCCAAATACTCAGCCTCAAGTCCACAACGTATACGCCAGCCAAATGCAAAATATCAACTTCCCAGTACCAGTAGCGACTACTATTTGTTTTGATGGCGTGCCTTGCGGTATCTCAAGTAAGTATTCTAAACTTAAAATGAATTTAGTGGTTTTCCGTAGTAATTTATTTTTGCACTTAACATACAAAAATAGGTTGATTAATTAATTAATTTAATCAATTGAGATTTTCCCATCGACTGACTAAACCGAAGTCCCTGGTCTCAAGTTGACACGTTGGCTCCTTGTGCAGATGCTATGACGAGAAAATCTAGATTAAAATAAGTAATTGATAGAACCCGTTGTACGACAGGTGCCTCCTGTGGCCCAAGCGGTCTAGTGGGTGATAACGCTTTGGCGTTCGAAACCATGGGCACTGGGTTCGAGCCTCGGTGGGGACACCATCACTCACTGGGGAATGCAAGTAAATCCAGCCCACGAATCCCAAATAGGGCGAAATGTGCATCCTGAACTTCTCACTTAGGCATTGAAGTCGCCTGCTGAAACAACTATATCTGAGCCTTTTGCTTTTTGCAGCAAACTATACAGTTTCTGGTAAAAATCATCCTTTAGTTCATCTAAACTGCAGTTGGTGAGGGTGCAAACGAAGACGGCGATGGGTCACGCCGTCCTTCTTCCCATTCAGACTAACCTCACACATTCGACTATCTCCTGGGATCCAGTCAAGAATTGGTTTTTCTGCCTTAACACACAATGCTATCCCCACACCTGCGAGTCTTCACGAAATGGTTGGGGAGTCTCCTGGCACCTGTCTGTTTTCGACATAGAACTTTGCACATATGTGCGGCAGTTCAAGTCGCCACACCTGGCACCCTTAAGAAGGATCTTGCAGATTCACCTTGTTGGCTGAATGAGGTTAAAAGGATAACCACACTCGGGTCTCCGTAGCTGGGGATGTCCGAGTTCTTGCTAGTGATGCCTGTTGTCCGATTTAGCAGACGCCTCTGACGGTAAATGGTACAATAAAATGTTGGTGGCGTGGCTTTAAGAGGCTATCATCGTTATTTATGGTCACAGAATAAAATGGAGATGACTGCTCAGCCTGCAGAATTCTAGTGACGGTAGTAAGAAAGCAATATGATGAGAGTGACGGATAAAGGAGGAGGATGATCACGATGGCTTCGTGTGCCTTTGGAAGTGTGTGGGCGGTTTTGACTTCCCGGCTGCCCACAGCATGAAGTTTGATTTTTTTTGGGGGGGGGGCAGCTGAAACAGAAAGAGAATTAGTGCTGCGTGACCGCAGAGACTACTGTTTGGGGTGGGCTACACGCGGCCTCTCATAAAATACAGTCTTCTTCTTATTATTGACTTATATCTTTTCTCGTCAGGCAACATTAAGAGAAATCATGTTTTCTGGACTGACCGAGGATCGTTGACAACACACCAATATTATTGATATAAGTATAAAACTTGGGCACTGTGGCAGAGCATAATTCCATTATGGATAAGATTTTATTTTGATAAATCACACAGTGTTATACAGTAATATTAACTGATGACGTTTCGAGCACAAACTATTGCTCATAATCATATCAATTTACTCACACAACTTTTTCCTTCATTTATACACATGTTTGGAATCGATTAGAAATTGGAATAAAAATCAATATGAGATAATGTACATTCAGAAATAATAATACTATGAGTTTTATTGATCAATTACAATCAGATGGGAAATAAGATGAGTGTTTTTTTGATATTCATAATAAGTTACTTGTTAGAATGTTATGATGTGTTTGAATTGAAATAGAATTTGAAAATTATTGATTATCCTCTTCCGATTTGACCGGTGGTAATAATATCTTCCATATTTCTGGTATTTGCATTGAGTCATTTCTGTTGCATGTGTTTGGTGCAGACTCGATGAACAAAGATTCAGTAATCAACCTATCTCTCCAGCTACCTAGATTACTTTTTAGAATCTTAACCCTCTGCCACCCTATGGTGTGGTTGTATGTTAATGCGTGAAATGCAATTGCTAAGCTCTTTTCTAAATTACTTATCTTCTCGGGGTCAACCATTCTTCCCTTAGCTAAATTCTGACAATCTGACTACCCGCAACCTACTAGTTTGCCCTATGTAGTTGACCTCACAGTCATTGCAGGGTATTTTTGTAGGGTCTCAGATTTCCCCTCTTTATATGGTATAACAGTGGTTGACTTATATTCTCTCTTATTTATGTTATCATTACTAGTTTCACGATTATTTTTGCTTTGATTTTGGCCTTTACTGATCTTCCTAATAAATTTTATAGGATAGTTATTCAACATCAACGCTTCTTCTATCTGTTTTATTTCGTCGATTAGGTCTTTTCTTGTGCTACTTGGTGCTATGGCTCGGTTTGTTAGACACTTAACTAAGCCTGCCTTAACAGTTAACAGATGAGACGAATTAAAGTCTAAATATGTATTAGGATGCGTTGGTTTTTCATAAACACTAGTGTGTAGTTTGCCTTCTTCTATTCGTTTTATTTTACAATCTAACATAGCTGATTCTCCTTGTTCATTTTCTGATTCAAATATGAATTTTAATCCTTCTACCTGTGAGTTTAAATGTGTTAAGAAGCTAGAGAAATGTCCTGTTTTTAACACTGTGAAAGTGTCATCCACATATCTCCACTATATTTTTGGAGTAGGATTGAATGTATTGAGGACACTATTTTCCCAGCTGTCCATAACTATGTCTGCAGAAGGAAATGTTTTAGGTATTCAGTTATGCCTCACATCTACTATCTTTAAATTCCAAGGCAAAATATATAGACAAACAGATGGTGTAGCAATGGGATCACCGAAATCCCCTATCGTAGCAAACGTAATAAATAATCTTCAAATTCTATTTCAATTCAAACACATCATAACATTCTAACAAGTAACTTATTATGAATATCAAAACACTCATCTTATTTCCCATCTGATTGTAATTGATCAATAAAACTCATAGTATTATTATTTCTGAATGTACATTATCTCATATTGATTTTTATTCCAATTTCTAATCGATTCCAAACATGTGTATAAATGAAGGAAAAAGTTGTGTGAGTAAATTGATATGATTATGAGCAATAGTTTGTGCTCGAAACGTCATCAGTTAATATTACTGTATAACACTGTGTGATTTATCAAAATAAAATCTTATCCATAATGGAGTACGCTAATATGAATGATATTTTTACTGTGTAATGGTAAGGAGCTGGAAATAAATCCAGCGTAGCACTACTACTGCATTGACATAGCTTAAACACTGTTGACATACAAATCAAGAAGGTGAAATGAGGAAATACCAGAATTTTTCTGCCTGTATACTGAGGGTCAGTTAATAATCCATCGAAAAACTATTACTTATATGCGTTCAGAAGAATTGTAAACAAATGTCTTGATACATTAATTTAAGAGCGTATGTGTATCTGTGTGTTTTTGAATTTAGAACAACACATTTAAGCGAACAATATTGTTTTCAATTAGATCTCATCAGGTTTAACTCTAATATATATAAGTTTACAAATAAAAATTCAAATATAAACCAATCTTGGTGGTGGTTCATTTGTTTTTACTAGCCTTTATCGACTACTTCCACCTGAACAGTTGTTTGTTTAATCATGCTGTTTTTCATTATTCGTGTTATCACAGATTGCCTCACTTTTTTCATCCTCATTATTGATAAGACGACTTTTATTATTACTATTATTATTACTACTATTATGACTAATTGCAGAATTTATATTCACCATCGTATTATCCTATAGACAAAACACCATGACTGGTTTATATTTGAATTTTTATTTGTAAACTTATATATATTAGAGTTAAGCCTGATGAGATCTAATTGAAAACAATATTGTTCGCTTAAATGTGTTGTTCTAAATTTTACTATGGGAATATTTAATATATTGAAATCTCGTGGGGATCCTGTTTTTGAATTGTTAGGAACAAATTTTTTATTGTATTTGATACTATATAGTATTTTAGGGATCCTGCTGATTAAGCTAATCGTCAGTTCTTAAAGTCTGCGACAGTTTCTTAGTGTCTATCTCCCAACTTGTAGGTTAAGTCTGCACCTTGATGATTCTCGAGACTTAGGCTTTGGACTGTGTTAATGTTGGATTTGCCTACAATTATCTGAATATATAGGGATTACTGTGCTCTGTGATGTGGTATTTGTGTGGAAACTATTTCGATAACCATACGCACTAGTTATTATTTAATTCAATTTTGACTTTCCCGTTGATTGATTGGTCCGTAGTGTTCGGCGTCAATAGGTCAGTACGCATATACCTTGCTCTTTAGTGGATTAGAATAAATTTGTGAATGTAATGTACATGTTTATTTTTTCTTTCTGCAGATAATCCTAATCATACCTACATGATACCTATGGCCACAAATGTTGCGGAGCCGTCATGGAATAGAGACCTGTTTTTGGCCGAAAATCCTCAAAGAATGCATTGGTAGTGACAATTTTAATTGGTGGAACGAAAGTCCAACAGATTACATTTACAAAAGCAGTCACTACACAATGCAGTCGTATATGTAGATTTGATAAATATACTGTAGAATAATTAAAAGTAAGACATGTACAGCTGTTTTGCTACCGGCTTGTTACAAAAAGCTGGGATATAGCAGCCCTCTTACAGCAAAATTTAACTCGCAGATATAACTTTCAAAATTCTTAACACCTGGATAAAATGCTTTATATTTCTTAACAAAATCGAAAAATTACCTTTATTATATTCAATCTGCTTTATAAATACAATTATTGGAAGTAAAAATTTGGTAGTTTATTTTAAAAAATATGATAATCAACATTCATACGTAACAAGGGAATTTCCTGACTTTGTGGTCATGAAATAAAACGTTTCACGTATATGTGGTTACAGTTACGAATTGTTGTTATAAAGGGTGATGAAATAGTGAATTTCTTTCAGTTTAACCAGCCAACTTTGCTATTTGAATTATAATTCAGATAGTTGCGGTAACCTTGATACAAAAGAGCACAGTGAATGGACACGTCGAAACAGAGACGTCACGTGGCTAAGGTTTGGCTCACTAGTTTACACCAAAATTAATGTCTTTATAAAATCGCAGGTGTTCGGAACAATATCACGCTTATGTGAGTGAGTTAACGCATGCAACTTTGAGCGATGCGGAATTTATGCTGTCAGGATGATTCGATTGGTCAGCGCATTTAGTTATGAAGTTTTCAGAACTAAAAGTATCCATACACATTTCCATCTTTGCCAAAAGTGTTTTCAATATGTATAATATATAAACGCATAAATTAGGAGCCTACACTCTGATAGATTCAGCGGTTGATTCAGTGAGAAAGTATCACGGGGTGTTAGTTCCTTTTTACGCAACGTACAAAGCGAGAAATAGACATTTGATGACAATGTTGACTTCCCCACATTCCTCTACCGAAATTTCAATTAAACGCTTTAAGCCTACTTTTAAGTTAAATGTGAATTCTGAGCTGCAAATATTCAAAACGTCTGTGTTGTATCTGACACCTGGTTAAGTATTTATGAAATTCGGTCATGTTTAAATGGTGTACATGGCAGGTTTTACAGTAGAAATAAACGATGAGCTAGTTTGTTGTTTCATTTACCTCCAGTCCGTGTGACATATTCACATTGAGTATACTTGTCGCTAATATATGTGTGCATATTCGAATGTAATCCGGCAGGCTGAGTTAGCCAGAATTCCTCCCTTATATGAAAAACGTTTGTTGGTCGTTGATGGCATTTGACCTCCGGTTTTGTGATATCAGCTCTGTAGGGGAAAATGTTTTGCTGACATTAACACTATATTCGAAATTTCTTTTTGTAAAGGCTAGGTTAGCTGATAAGTATATAAGTGGATGGATGATGCTATGTTACACAGGTTAACACCAAGCCAGCTATGGTGCCTCCGCTCTCTCGAGAGGGATCAGGAGAGACTGACCCCAACAACTGTACATCTAAACTTAACTTGCGGAGGTAAGACATAGAAGTCGAGGTGAGAGACTAAAGAACAACACATATAATGTCTTAGAACCACGTTTCCAAATTCGTATTGGAGCATATAATGTCTGAACCCTTTTCGTTTAAGAGGACAACAGGCAAAAACTACAGCATCTCGAGCAGTGGATGTATATTGTGTTTCGTAGACACGCATACAAGACCCAGGTTTAGTTATTCACATAATCACCCCTGTTCGGTAGGAAGGATCTGCGCCTTCTTGGTGTCGGGAGATTCTTCGGTGTACAGATAGCGTTGAGTTCTAAAACGAAGAAATCCCTGTACGCAAATCTTGCTTCTGTTTAAGAAACTAATTCATATGAGATGAAAAGTAAACTAAATGACATTCAACTAGCGAATGACGAAACAATGGTTAGTTTTGATGTAACTAGTCTTCATACTAATATACCAGTCAATATGGCCTTAGAAGCGGTTAAAAGAGAACTAACTTCTGATTCCGAACTTAGTCATAGGACAAAGCTGCCCATTGAAGAAATTATTTTAGGGATTCAGGTATGCCTCACATCTACTAACTTCAAGTTCCAAGGCAAAATATATAGACAGAGAGAAGGTGTAGCAACGGGATCACCATTATCCCCTATTGTAGCAGACATTTTTATGGAGAGCTGGGAAAATAGTGTCCTCAATACATTCAATCCTACTCCAAAAATATAGTGGAGATATGTGGATGACACTTTCACAGTGTTAAAAACAGGACATTTCTCTAGCTTCTTAACACATTTAAACTCACAGGTAGAAGGATTAAAATTCACATTTGAATCAGAAAATGAACAAGGAGAATCAGCTATGTTAGATTGTAAAATAAAACGAATAGAAGAAGGCAAACTACACACTAGTGTTTATAAAAAACCAACGCATTCTAATACATATCTAGACTTTAATTCGTCTCATCTGTTAACTGTTAAGGCAGGCTTAGTTAAGTGTCTAACAAACCGAGCCATAGCACCAAGTAGGACAAGAAAAGATCTAAACGACGAAATAAAACAGATAGAAGAAGCGTTGATGTTGAATAACTATCCTATGAAATTCATTAGAAATAACACCCAGTACGCAAAGCTCAAAGGGCATAAAACTATGCCTGCTATCCCGAAAGAAACGCCATCATACAAAATCGAAGTCCTTCACATAGTCCCATCGTCTTCAACACCTACAGTTACGAACAAAAAAAGAACGGAAGTACACAAGACTTCCTACAATCCTAAGTAGGATTCAAAACCAGCTACAGACACAAGAGAGGCAAAAGTTACAAAAATAACATTAGGATAAAATATTAACACCCGCAAGTAACTTCTCTGAAAGAAGAATACGGTACTACTGATTTGACGAGCATCGCTTAGTATCATTGATACGAATATGACACATCTATGCTGTAACCCACTCATCAACTGACTCACACAAACTTCTTGCCTGTCTACACGGTCTCGAATTACAACGTGAAGCGAAAGTTGAAAATACAGTCTTCCTACCAGTTACATAAGTCAATTTAATTATCTAATCAGTGATAAGTGATACAACCATGATGACGCTCTCCCTACAGTGATCTGTCTATATTTGATAAGCCCTAATCGACTGATTTCCGACGGAATCTCAACACGGATACAAAAGGCTGGTGTGGCATTCGACAACGTACGTCATCTCTGGTGTACACGTGATATCCGGTTATCGGTGAAAAGACGAGTTCACTACAAAGCAGTTGGTTCTCTCCTTCTTTATGGCTGACTGTCAGACATGGCCATTGACAGTCGCAGATATGATGAAGAGGCTAGCTGTCTTTGAGCACAGAGGTTTGCCTTCTATCTCTCGTGTTAGTTAAGAGTGGTATAATATGGTGACACATATTGAGGTTAGGCGTAGAGTCAGTGCTAGGTGAGGAAGGGGAGTCGATAGATGAAGTTGTCAGTCAAGCTGCACCGATTGACACGGCTAGGACACGTGTTGCGCATGACGAGCCACCTCACCGCCTGCCTTCCTCCACGAGCAATGTCACCTGACACAGGATTAGGTTGGAAAGGAGTTCTCGGTGGTCAAACCAAAACCTGGCATCAATCCATGCAGTCTTTCACTGTTGGTGTTTCAGTCACGTAGCCAGGTATAGACTGACTGGTTGGGGACCTCGCGATGATAAGTACCAATGTCTGCAGACTATTGGTGCTATGACTGAAAATCCTTCTCGATGGCTCAGATGCATTCACGCTTTGTCATCTCCCATTTACACTGAACCCTCGTGTCTTCCCATCTTACTATTCCCTCTCGCCTACATTTCTGCTCATTAGAGTTCCTTTGAATTTCTTCCTTCTCTCTACTCTCTACCTTTGTGTGATACATGCAGTGTGTCAACTTGAATTGCTGCACTTCTCTGCAAACTTCTATGCTGAAACTCAAACGGTCATTCATTCAGGCATTGATTATTCATTCATTCATTCATTCAGTCAGTCAGTCAGTCAGTCAGTCAGTCATTCAGCCAGCCTGCCACTCAGTCAGGCAGTCAGCACTGCTCAAACAGAAGTAGTCAACAGTTTGAATGAAGTGTGGCCAGCGTCATTCATGCATAGCTATCTCACGTGTTATTGAATAAATCCGCCTCTCTATCTAGAAATCTTCACTCTGAACAAAGTAACAATATAATGCAATATTACCCCCCATCAACTAACTTCTCTGAAAGAAGAATACGGTGCTACTGATTTGACGAGCATCGCTTAGTATCATTGATACGAATATGACACATCTATGCTGTAACCCACTCATCAACTGACTCACACAAACTTCTTGCCTGTCTACACGGTCTCGAATTACAACGTGAAGCGAAAGTTGAAAATACAGTCTTCCTACCAGTTACATAAGTCAATTTAATTATCTAATCAGTGATAAGTGATACAACCATGATGACGCTCTCCCTACAGTGATCTGTCTATATTTGATAAGCCCTAATCGACTGATTTCCGACGGAATCTCAACACGGATACAAAAGGCTGGTGTGGCATTCGACAACGTACGTCATCTCTGGTGTACACGTGATATCCGGTTATCGGTGAAAAGACGAGTTCACTACAAAGCAGTTGGTTCTCTCCTTCTTTATGGCTGACTGTCAGACATGGCCATTGACAGTCGCAGATATGATGAAGAGGCTAGCTGTCTTTGAGCACAGAGGTTTGCCTTCTATCTCTCGTG
Source organism: Trichobilharzia szidati (assembly GCA_944472155.2). Lineage (NCBI taxonomy): Eukaryota > Metazoa > Platyhelminthes > Trematoda > Strigeidida > Schistosomatidae > Trichobilharzia > Trichobilharzia szidati. The sequence goes on along the minus strand of OX235279.1, from coordinate 81,832,591 downwards.
TTAGTTAAGAGTGGTATAATATGGTGACACATATTGAGGTTAGGCGTAGAGTCAGTGCTAGGTGAGGAAGGGGAGTCGATAGATGAAGTTGTCAGTCAAGCTGCACCGATTGACACGGCTAGGACACGTGTTGCGCATGACGAGCCATCTCACCGCCTGCCTTCCTCCACGAGCAATGTCACCTGACACAGGATTAGGTTGGAAAGGAGTTCTCGGTGGTCAAACCAAAACCTGGCATCAATCCATGCAGTCTTTCACTGTTGGTGTTTCAGTCACGTAGCCAGGTATAGACTGACTGGTTGGGGACCTCGAGATGATAAGTACCAATGTCTGCAGACTATTGGTGCTATGACTGAAAATCCTTCTCGATGGCTCAGATGCATTCACGCTTTGTCATCTCCCATTTACACTGAACCCTCGTGTCTTCCCATCTTACTATTCCCTCTCGCCTACATTTCTGCTCATTAGAGTTCCTTTGAATTTCTTCCTTCTCTCTACTCTCTACCTTTGTGTGATACATACAGTGTGTCAACTTGAATTGCTGCACTTCTCTGCAAACTTCTATGCTGAAACTCAAACGGTCATTCATTCATGCATTGATTCATTCATTCATTCATTCATTCAGTCAGTCAGTCAGTCATTCAGTCAGCCAGCCTGCCACTCAGTCAGGCAGTCAGCACTGCTCAAACAGAAGTAGTCAACAGTTTGAATGAAGTGTGGCCAGCGTCATTCATGCATAGCTATCTCACGTGTTATTGAATAAATCCGCCTCTCTATCTAGAAATCTTCACTCTGAACAAAGTAACAATATAATGCAATATTACCCCCCATCAACTAACTTCTCTGAAAGAAGAATACGGTACTACTGATTTGACGAGCATCGCTTAGTATCATTGATACGAATATGACACATCTATGCTGTAACCCACTCATCAACTGACTCACACAAACTTCTTGCCTGTCTACACGGTCTCGAATTACAACGTGAAGCGAAAGTTGAAAATACAGTCTTCCTACCAGTTACATAAGTCAATTTAATTATCTAATCAGTGATAAGTGATACAACCATGATGACGCTCTCCCTACAGTGATCTGTCTATATTTGATAAGCCCCAATCGACTGATTTCCGACGGAATCTCAACACGGATACAAAAGGCTGGTGTGGCATTCGACAACGTACGTCATCTCTGGTGTACACGTGATATCCGGTTATCGGTGAAAAGACGAGTTCACTACAAAGCAGTTGGTTCTCTCCTTCTTTATGGCTGACTGTCAGACATGGCCATTGACAGTCGCAGATATGATGAAGAGGCTAGCTGTCTTTGAGCACAGAGGTTTGCCTTCTATCTCTCGTGTTAGTTAAGAGTGGTATAATATGGTGACACATATTGAGGTTAGGCGTAGAGTCAGTGCTAGGTGAGGAAGGGGAGTCGATAGATGAAGTTGTCAGTCAAGCTGCACCGATTGACACGGCTAGGACACGTGTTGCGCATGACGAGCCACCTCACCGCCTGCCTTCCTCCACGAGCAATGTCACCTGACACAGGATTAGGTTGGAAAGGAGTTCTCGGTGGTCAAACCAAAACCTGGCATCAATCCATGCAGTCTTTCACTGTTGGTGTTTCAGTCACGTAGCCAGGTATAGACTGACTGGTTGGGGACCTCGAGATGATAAGTACCAATGTCTGCAGACTATTGGTGCTATGACTGAAAATCCTTCTCGATGGCTCAGATGCATTCACGCTTTGTCATCTCCCATTTACACTGAACCCTCGTGTCTTCCCATCTTACTATTCCCTCTCGCCTACATTTCTGCTCATTAGAGTTCCTTTGAATTTCTTCCTTCTCTCTACTCTCTACCTTTGTGTGATACATACAGTGTGTCAACTTGAATTGCTGCACTTCTCTGCAAACTTCTATGCTGAAACTCAAACGGTCATTCATTCATGCATTGATTGATTGATTCATTCATTCATTCATTCAGTCAGTCAGTCAGTCAGTCATTCAGTCAGCCAGCCTGCCACTCAGTCAGGCAGTCAGCACTGCTCAAACAGAAGTAGTCAACAGTTTGAATGAAGTGTGGCCAGCGTCATTCATGCATAGCTATCTCACGTGTTATTGAATAAATCCGCCTCTCTATCTAGAAATCTTCACTCTGAACAAAGTAACAATATAATGCAATATTACCCCCCATCAACTAACTTCTCTGAAAGAAGAATACGGTACTACTGATTTGACGAGCATCGCTTAGTATCATTGATACGAATATGACACATCTATGCTGTAACCCACTCATCAACTGACTCACACAAACTTCTTGCCTGTCTACACGGTCTCGAATTACAACGTGAAGCGAAAGTTGAAAATACAGTCTTCCTACCAGTTACATAAGTCAATTTAATTATCTAATCAGTGATAAGTGATACAACCATGATGACGCTCTCCCTACAGTGATCTGTCTATATTTGATAAGCCCTAATCGACTGATTTCCGACGGAATCTCAACACGGATACAAAAGGCTGGTGTGGCATTCGACAACATACGTCATCTCTGGTGTACACGTGATATCCGGTTATCGGTGAAAAGACGAGTTCACTACAAAGCAGTTGGTTCTCTCCTTCTTTATGGCTGACTGTCAGACATGGCCATTGACAGTCGCAGATATGATGAAGAGGCTAGCTGTCTTTGAGCACAGAGGTTTGCCTTCTATCTCTCGTGTTAGTTAAGAGTGGTATAATATGGTGACACATATTGAGGTTAGGCGTAGAGTCAGTGCTAGGTGAGGAAGGGGAGTCGATAGATGAAGTTGTCAGTCAAGCTGCACCGATTGACACGGCTAGGACACGTGTTGCGCATGACGAGCCACCTCACCGCCTGCCTTCCTCCACGAGCAATGTCACCTGACACAGGATTAGGTTGGAAAGGAGTTCTCGGTGGTCAAACCAAAACCTGGCATCAATCCATGCAGTCTTTCACTGTTGGTGTTTCAGTCACGTAGCCAGGTATAGACTGACTGGTTGGGGACCTCGAGATGATAAGTACCAATGTCTGCAGACTATTGGTGCTATGACTGAAAATCCTTCTCGATGGCTCAGATGCATTCACGCTTTGTCATCTCCCATTTACACTGAACCCTCGTGTCTTCCCATCTTACTATTCCCTCTCGCCTACATTTCTGCTCATTAGAGTTCCTTTGAATTTCTTCCTTCTCTCTACTCTCTACCTTTGTGTGATACATACAGTGTGTCAACTTGAATTGCTGCACTTCTCTGCAAACTTCTATGCTGAAACTCAAACGGTCATTCATTCATGCATTGATTGATTCATTCATTCATTCATTCAGTCAGTCAGTCAGTCAGTCAGTCAGTCATTCAGTCAGCCAGCCTGCCACTCAGTCAGGCAGTCAGCACTGCTCAAACAGAAGTAGTCAACAGTTTGAATGAAGTGTGGCCAGCGTCATTCATGCATAGCTATCTCACGTGTTATTGAATAAATCCGCCTCTCTATCTAGAAATCTTCACTCTGAACAAAGTAACAATATAATGCAATATTACCCCCCATCAACTAACTTCTCTGAAAGAAGAATACGGTACTACTGATTTGACGAGCATCGCTTAGTATCATTGATACGAATATGACACATCTATGCTGTAACCCACTCATCAACTGACTCACACAAACTTCTTGCCTGTCTACACGGTCTCGAATTACAACGTGAAGCGAAAGTTGAAAATACAGTCTTCCTACCAGTTACATAAGTCAATTTAATTATCTAATCAGTGATAAGTGATACAACCATGATGACGCTCTCCCTACAGTGATCTGTCTATATTTGATAAGCCCTAATCGACTGATTTCCGACGGAATCTCAACACGGATACAAAAGGCTGGTGTGGCATTCGACAACATACGTCATCTCTGGTGTACACGTGATATCCGGTTATCGGTGAAAAGACGAGTTCACTACAAAGCAGTTGGTTCTCTCCTTCTTTATGGCTGACTGTCAGACATGGCCATTGACAGTCGCAGATATGATGAAGAGGCTAGCTGTCTTTGAGCACAGAGGTTTGCCTTCTATCTCTCGTGTTAGTTAAGAGTGGTATAATATGGTGACACATATTGAGGTTAGGCGTAGAGTCAGTGCTAGGTGAGGAAGGGGAGTCGATAGATGAAGTTGTCAGTCAAGCTGCACCGATTGACACGGCTAGGACACGTGTTGCGCATGACGAGCCACCTCACCGCCTGCCTTCCTCCACGAGCAATGTCACCTGACACAGGATTAGGTTGGAAAGGAGTTCTCGGTGGTCAAACCAAAACCTGGCATCAATCCATGCAGTCTTTCACTGTTGGTGTTTCAGTCACGTAGCCAGGTATAGACTGACTGGTTGGGGACCTCGAGATGATAAGTACCAATGTCTGCAGACTATTGGTGCTATGACTGAAAATCCTTCTCGATGGCTCAGATGCATTCACGCTTTGTCATCTCCCATTTACACTGAACCCTCGTGTCTTCCCATCTTACTATTCCCTCTCGCCTACATTTCTGCTCATTAGAGTTCCTTTGAATTTCTTCCTTCTCTCTACTCTCTACCTTTGTGTGATACATACAGTGTGTCAACTTGAATTGCTGCACTTCTCTGCAAACTTCTATGCTGAAACTCAAACGGTCATTCATTCATGCATTGATTGATTGATTCATTCATTCATTCATTCAGTCAGTCAGTCAGTCAGTCAGTCAGTCATTCAGTCAGCCAGCCTGCCACTCAGTCAGGCAGTCAGCACTGCTCAAACAGAAGTAGTCAACAGTTTGAATGAAGTGTGGCCAGCGTCATTCATGCATAGCTATCTCACGTGTTATTGAATAAATCCGCCTCTCTATCTAGAAATCTTCACTCTGAACAAAGTAACAATATAATGCAATATTACCCCCCATCAACTAACTTCTCTGAAAGAAGAATACGGTACTACTGATTTGACGAGCATCGCTTAGTATCATTGATACGAATATGACACATCTATGCTGTAACCCACTCATCAACTGACTCACACAAACTTCTTGCCTGTCTACACGGTCTCGAATTACAACGTGAAGCGAAAGTTGAAAATACAGTCTTCCTACCAGTTACATAAGTCAATTTAATTATCTAATCAGTGATAAGTGATACAACCATGATGACGCTCTCCCTACAGTGATCTGTCTATATTTGATAAGCCCTAATCGACTGATTTCCGACGGAATCTCAACACGGATACAAAAGGCTGGTGTGGCATTCGACAACATACGTCATCTCTGGTGTACACGTGATATCCGGTTATCGGTGAAAAGACGAGTTCACTACAAAGCAGTTGGTTCTCTCCTTCTTTATGGCTGACTGTCAGACATGGCCATTGACAGTCGCAGATATGATGAAGAGGCTAGCTGTCTTTGAGCACAGAGGTTTGCCTTCTATCTCTCGTGTTAGTTAAGAGTGGTATAATATGGTGACACATATTGAGGTTAGGCGTAGAGTCAGTGCTAGGTGAGGAAGGGGAGTCGATAGATGAAGTTGTCAGTCAAGCTGCACCGATTGACACGGCTAGGACACGTGTTGCGCATGACGAGCCACCTCACCGCCTGCCTTCCTCCACGAGCAATGTCACCTGACACAGGATTAGGTTGGAAAGGAGTTCTCGGTGGTCAAACCAAAACCTGGCATCAATCCATGCAGTCTTTCACTGTTGGTGTTTCAGTCACGTAGCCAGGTATAGACTGACTGGTTGGGGACCTCGAGATGATAAGTACCAATGTCTTCAGACTATTGGTGCTATGACTGAAAATCCTTCTCGATGGCTCAGATGCATTCACGCTTTGTCATCTCCCATTTACACTGAACCCTCGTGTCTTCCCATCTTACTATTCCCTCTCGCCTACATTTCTGCTCATTAGAGTTCCTTTGAATTTCTTCCTTCTCTCTACTCTCTACCTTTGTGTGATACATACAGTGTGTCAACTTGAATTGCTGCACTTCTCTGCAAACTTCTATGCTGAAACTCAAACGGTCATTCATTCATGCATTGATTGATTCATTCATTCATTCATTCATTCATTCATTCATTCAGTCAGTCAGTCAGTCAGTCATTCAGTCAGCCAGCCTGCCACTCAGTCAGGCAGTCAGCACTGCTCAAACAGAAGTAGTCAACAGTTTGAATGAAGTGTGGCCAGCGTCATTCATGCATAGCTATCTCACGTGTTATTGAATAAATCCGCCTCTCTATCTAGAAATCTTCACTCTGAACAAAGTAACAATATAATGCAATATTACCCCCCATCAACTAACTTCTCTGAAAGAAGAATACGGTACTACTGATTTGACGAGCATCGCTTAGTATCATTGATACGAATATGACACATCTATGCTGTAACCCACTCATCAACTGACTCACACAAACTTCTTGCCTGTCTACACGGTCTCGAATTACAACGTGAAGCGAAAGTTGAAAATACAGTCTTCCTACCAGTTACATAAGTCAATTTAATTATCTAATCAGTGATAAGTGATACAACCATGATGACGCTCTCCCTACAGTGATCTGTCTATATTTGATAAGCCCTAATCGACTGATTTCCGACGGAATCTCAACACGGATACAAAAGGCTGGTGTGGCATTCGACAACGTACGTCATCTCTGGTGTACACGTGATATCCGGTTATCGGTGAAAAGACGAGTTCACTACAAAGCAGTTGGTTCTCTCCTTCTTTATGGCTGACTGTCAGACATGGCCATTGACAGTCGCAGATATGATGAAGAGGCTAGCTGTCTTTGAGCACAGAGGTTTCCCTTCTATCTCTCGTGTTAGTTAAGAGTGGTATAATATGGTGACACATATTGAGGTTAGGCGTAGAGTCAGTGCTAGGTGAGGAAGGGGAGTCGATAGATGAAGTTGTCAGTCAAGCTGCACCGATTGACACGGCTAGGACACGTGTTGCGCATGACGAGCCACCTCACCGCCTGCCTTCCTCCACGAGCAATGTCACCTGACACAGGATTAGGTTGGAAAGGAGTTCTCGGTGGTCAAACCAAAACCTGGCATCAATCCATGCAGTCTTTCACTGTTGGTGTTTCAGTCACGTAGCCAGGTATAGACTGACTGGTTGGGGACCTCGAGATGATAAGTACCAATGTCTGCAGACTATTGGTGCTATGACTGAAAATCCTTCTCGATGGCTCAGATGCATTCACGCTTTGTCATCTCCCATTTACACTGAACCCTCGTGTCTTCCCATCTTACTATTCCCTCTCGCCTACATTTCTGCTCATTAGAGTTCCTTTGAATTTCTTCCTTCTCTCTACTCTCTACCTTTGTGTGATACATACAGTGTGTCAACTTGAATTGCTGCACTTCTCTGCAAACTTCTATGCTGAAACTCAAACGGTCATTCATTCATGCATTGATTGATTCATTCATTCATTCATTCATTCAGTCAGTCAGTCAGTCAGTCATTCAGTCAGCCAGCCTGCCACTCAGTCAGGCAGTCAGCACTGCTCAAACAGAAGTAGTCAACAGTTTGAATGAAGTGTGGCCAGCGTCATTCATGCATAGCTATCTCACGTGTTATTGAATAAATCCGCCTCTCTATCTAGAAATCTTCACTCTGAACAAAGTAACAATATAATGCAATATTACCCCCCATCAACTAACTTCTCTGAAAGAAGAATACGGTACTACTGATTTGACGAGCATCGCTTAGTATCATTGATACGAATATGACACATCTATGCTGTAACCCACTCATCAACTGACTCACACAAACTTCTTGCCTGTCTACTCGGTCTCGAATTACAACGTGAAGCGAAAGTTGAAAATACAGTCTTCCTACCAGTTACATAAGTCAATTTAATTATCTAATCAGTGATAAGTGATACAACCATGATGACGTTCTCCCTACAGTGATCTGTCTACATTTGATAAGCCCTAATCGACTGATTTCCGACGGAATCTCAACACGGATACAAAAGGCTGGTGTGGCATTCGACAACGTACGTCATCTCTGGTGTACACGTGATATCCGGTTATCGGTGAAAAGACGAGTTCACTACAAAGCAGTTGGTTCTCTCCTTCTTAATGGCTGACTGTCAGACATGGCCATTGACAGTCGCAGATATGATGAAGAGGCTAGCTGTCTTTGAGCACAGAGGTTTGCCTTCTATCTCTCGTGTTAGTTAAGAGTGGTATAATATGGTGACACATATTGAGGTTAGGCGTAGAGTCAGTGATAGGTGAGGAAGGGGAGTCGATAGATGAAGTTGTCAGTCAAGCTGCACCGATTGACACGGCTAGGACACGTGTTGCGCATGACGAGCCATCTCACCGCCTGCCTTCCTCCACGAGCAATGTCACCTGACACAGGATTAGGTTGGAAAGGAGTTCTCGGTGGTCAAACCAAAACCTGGCATCAATCCATGCAGTCTTTCACTGTTGGTGTTTCAGTCACGTAGCCAGGTATAGACTGACTGGTTGGGGACCTCGCGATGATAAGTACCAATGTCTGCAGACTATTGGTGCTATGACTGAAAATCCTTCTCGATGGCTCAGATGCATTCACGCTTTGTCATCTCCCATTTACACTGAACCCTCGTGTCTTCCCATCTTACTATTCCCTCTCGCCTACATTTCTGCTCATTAGAGTTCCTTTGAATTTCTTCCTTCTCTCTACTCTCTACCTTTGTGTGATACATACAGTGTGTCAACTTGAATTGCTGCACTTCTCTGCAAACTTCTATGCTGAAACTCAAACGGTCATTCATTCATGCATTGATTGATTCATTCATTCATTCATTCATTCAGTCAGTCAGTCAGTCAGTCATTCAGTCAGCCAGCCTGCCACTCAGTCAGGCAGTCAGCACTGCTCAAACATAAGTAGTCAACAGTTTGAATGAAGTGTGGCCAGCGTCATTCATGCATAGCTATCTCACGTGTTATTGAATAAATCCGCCTCTCTATCTAGAAATCTTCACTCTGAACAAAGTAACAATATAATGCAATATTACCCCCCATCAACTAACTTCTCTGAAAGAAGAATACGGTACTACTGATTTGACGAGCATCGCTTAGTATCATTGATACGAATATGACACATCTATGCTGTAACCCACTCATCAACTGACTCACACAAACTTCTTGCCTGTCTACACGGTCTCGAATTACAACGTGAAGCGAAAGTTGAAAATACAGTCTTCCTACCAGTTACATAAGTCAATTTAATTATCTAATCAGTGATAAGTGATACAACCATGATGACGCTCTCCCTACAGTGATCTGTCTATATTTGATAAGCCCTAATCGACTGATTTCCGACGGAATCTCAACACGGATACAAAAGGCTGGTGTGGCATTCGACAACGTACGTCATCTCTGGTGTACACGTGATATCCGGTTATCGGTGAAAAGACGAGTTCACTACAAAGCAGTTGGTTCTCTCCTTCTTTATGGCTGACTGTCAGACATGGCCATTGACAGTCGCAGATATGATGAAGAGGCTAGCTGTCTTTGAGCACAGAGGTTTGCCTTCTATCTCTCGTGTTAGTTAAGAGTGGTATAATATGGTGACACATATTGAGGTTAGGCGTAGAGTCAGTGCTAGGTGAGGAAGGGGAGTCGATAGATGAAGTTGTCAGTCAAGCTGCACCGATTGACACGGCTAGGACACGTGTTGCGCATGACGAGCCATCTCACCGCCTGCCTTCCTCCACGAGCAATGTCACCTGACACAGGATTAGGTTGGAAAGGAGTTCTCGGTGGTCAAACCAAAACCTGGCATCAATCCATGCAGTCTTTCACTGTTGGTGTTTCAGTCACGTAGCCAGGTATAGACTGACTGGTTGGGGACCTCGCGATGATAAGTACCAATGTCTGCAGACTATTGGTGCTATGACTGAAAATCCTTCTCGATGGCTCAGATGCATTCACGCTTTGTCATCTCCCATTTACACTGAACCCTCGTGTCTTCCCATCTTACTATTCCCTCTCGCCTACATTTCTGCTCATTAGAGTTCCTTTGAATTTCTTCCTTCTCTCTACTCTCTACCTTTGTGTGATACATACAGTGTGTCAACTTGAATTGCTGCACTTCTCTGCAAACTTCTATGCTGAAACTCAAACGGTCATTCATTCATGCATTGATTGATTCATTCATTCATTCATTCATTCAGTCAGTCAGTCAGTCATTCAGTCAGCCAGCCTGCCACTCAGTCAGGCAGTCAGCACTGCTCAAACAGAAGTAGTCAACAGTTTGAATGAAGTGTGGCCAGCGTCATTCATGCATAGCTATCTCACGTGTTATTGAATAAATCCGCCTCTCTATCTAGAAATCTTCACTCTGAACAAAGTAACAATATAATGCAATATTACCCCCCATCAACTAACTTCTCTGAAAGAAGAATACGGTACTACTGATTTGACGAGCATCGCTTAGTATCATTGATACGAATATGACACATCTATGCTGTAACCCACTCATCAACTGACTCACACAAACTTCTTGCCTGTCTACACGGTCTCGAATTACAACGTGAAGCGAAAGTTGAAAATACAGTCTTCCTACCAGTTACATAAGTCAATTTAATTATCTAATCAGTGATAAGTGATACAACCATGATGACGCTCTCCCTACAGTGATCTGTCTATATTTGATAAGCCCTAATCGACTGATTTCCGACGGAATCTCAACACGGATACAAAAGGCTGGTGTGGCATTCGACAACGTACGTCATCTCTGGTGTACACGTGATATCCGGTTATCGGTGAAAAGACGAGTTCACTACAAAGCAGTTGGTTCTCTCCTTCTTTATGGCTGACTGTCAGACATGGCCATTGACAGTCGCAGATATGATGAAGAGGCTAGCTGTCTTTGAGCACAGAGGTTTGCCTTCTATCTCTCGTGTTAGTTAAGAGTGGTATAATATGGTGACACATATTGAGGTTAGGCGTAGAGTCAGTGCTAGGTGAGGAAGGGGAGTCGATAGATGAAGTTGTCAGTCAAGCTGCACCGATTGACACGGCTAGGACACGTGTTGCGCATGACGAGCCACCTCACCGCCTGCCTTCCTCCACGAGCAATGTCACCTGACACAGGATTAGGTTGGAAAGGAGTTCTCGGTGGTCAAACCAAAACCTGGCATCAATCCATGCAGTCTTTCACTGTTGGTGTTTCAGTCACGTAGCCAGGTATAGACTGACTGGTTGGGGACCTCGAGATGATAAGTACCAATGTCTGCAGACTATTGGTGCTATGACTGAAAATCCTTCTCGATGGCTCAGATGCATTCACGCTTTGTCATCTCCCATTTACACTGAACCCTCGTGTCTTCCCATCTTACTATTCCCTCTCGCCTACATTTCTGCTCATTAGAGTTCCTTTGAATTTCTTCCTTCTCTCTACTCTCTACCTTTGTGTGATACATACAGTGTGTCAACTTGAATTGCTGCACTTCTCTGCAAACTTCTATGCTGAAACTCAAACGGTCATTCATTCATGCATTGATTGATTCATTCATTCATTCATTCATTCATTCAGTCAGTCAGTCATTCAGTCAGCCAGCCTGCCACTCAGTCAGGCAGTCAGCACTGCTCAAACAGAAGTAGTCAACAGTTTGAATGAAGTGTGGCCAGCGTCATTCATGCATAGCTATCTCACGTGTTATTGAATAAATCCGCCTCTCTATCTAGAAATCTTCACTCTGAACAAAGTAACAATATAATGCAATATTACCCCCCATCAACTAACTTCTCTGAAAGAAGAATACGGTACTACTGATTTGACGAGCATCGCTTAGTATCATTGATACGAATATGACACATCTATGCTGTAACCCACTCATCAACTGACTCACACAAACTTCTTGCCTGTCTACACGGTCTCGAATTACAACGTGAAGCGAAAGTTGAAAATACAGTCTTCCTACCAGTTACATAAGTCAATTTAATTATCTAATCAGTGATAAGTGATACAACCATGATGACGCTCTCCCTACAGTGATCTGTCTATATTTGATAAGCCCTAATCGACTGATTTCCGACGGAATCTCAACACGGATACAAAAGGCTGGTGTGGCATTCGACAACGTACGTCATCTCTGGTGTACACGTGATATCCGGTTATCGGTGAAAAGACGAGTTCACTACAAAGCAGTTGGTTCTCTCCTTCTTTATGGCTGACTGTCAGACATGGCCATTGACAGTCGCAGATATGATGAAGAGGCTAGCTGTCTTTGAGCACAGAGGTTTGCCTTCTATCTCTCGTGTTAGTTAAGAGTGGTATAATATGGTGACACATATTGAGGTTAGGCGTAGAGTCAGTGCTAGGTGAGGAAGGGGAGTCGATAGATGAAGTTGTCAGTCAAGCTGCACCGATTGACACGGCTAGGACACGTGTTGCGCATGACGAGCCACCTCACCGCCTGCCTTCCTCCACGAGCAATGTCACCTGACACAGGATTAGGTTGGAAAGGAGTTCTCGGTGGTCAAACCAAAACCTGGCATCAATCCATGCAGTCTTTCACTGTTGGTGTTTCAGTCACGTAGCCAGGTATAGACTGACTGGTTGGGGACCTCGAGATGATAAGTACCAATGTCTGCAGACTATTGGTGCTATGACTGAAAATCCTTCTCGATGGCTCAGATGCATTCACGCTTTGTCATCTCCCATTTACACTGAACCCTCGTGTCTTCCCATCTTACTATTCCCTCTCGCCTACATTTCTGCTCATTAGAGTTCCTTTGAATTTCTTCCTTCTCTCTACTCTCTACCTTTGTGTGATACATACAGTGTGTCAACTTGAATTGCTGCACTTCTCTGCAAACTTCTATGCTGAAACTCAAACGGTCATTCATTCATGCATTGATTGATTCATTCATTCATTCATTCAGTCAGTCAGTCAGTCAGTCAGTCAGTCAGTCATTCAGTCAGCCAGCCTGCCACTCAGTCAGGCAGTCAGCACTGCTCAAACAGAAGTAGTCAACAGTTTGAATGAAGTGTGGCCAGCGTCATTCATGCATAGCTATCTCACGTGTTATTGAATAAATCCGCCTCTCTATCTAGAAATCTTCACTCTGAACAAAGTAACAATATAATGCAATATTACCCCCCATCAACTAACTTCTCTGAAAGAAGAATACGGTACTACTGATTTGACGAGCATCGCTTAGTATCATTGATACGAATATGACACATCTATGCTGTAACCCACTCATCAACTGACTCACACAAACTTCTTGCCTGTCTACACGGTCTCGAATTACAACGTGAAGCGAAAGTTGAAAATACAGTCTTCCTACCAGTTACATAAGTCAATTTAATTATCTAATCAGTGATAAGTGATACAACCATGATGACGCTCTCCCTACAGTGATCTGTCTATATTTGATAAGCCCTAATCGACTGATTTCCGACGGAATCTCAACACGGATACAAAAGGCTGGTGTGGCATTCGACAACGTACGTCATCTCTGGTGTACACGTGATATCCGGTTATCGGTGAAAAGACGAGTTCACTACAAAGCAGTTGGTTCTCTCCTTCTTTATGGCTGACTGTCAGACATGGCCATTGACAGTCGCAGATATGATGAAGAGGCTAGCTGTCTTTGAGCACAGAGGTTTGCCTTCTATCTCTCGTGTTAGTTAAGAGTGGTATAATATGGTGACACATATTGAGGTTAGGCGTAGAGTCAGTGCTAGGTGAGGAAGGGGAGTCGATAGATGAAGTTGTCAGTCAAGCTGCACCGATTGACACGGCTAGGACACGTGTTGCGCATGACGAGCCACCTCACCGCCTGCCTTCCTCCACGAGCAATGTCACCTGACACAGGATTAGGTTGGAAAGGAGTTCTCGGTGGTCAAACCAAAACCTGGCATCAATCCATGCAGTCTTTCACTGTTGGTGTTTCAGTCACGTAGCCAGGTATAGACTGACTGGTTGGGGACCTCGAGATGATAAGTACCAATGTCTGCAGACTATTGGTGCTATGACTGAAAATCCTTCTCGATGGCTCAGATGCATTCACGCTTTGTCATCTCCCATTTACACTGAACCCTCGTGTCTTCCCATCTTACTATTCCCTCTCGCCTACATTTCTGCTCATTAGAGTTCCTTTGAATTTCTTCCTTCTCTCTACTCTCTACCTTTGTGTGATACATACAGTGTGTCAACTTGAATTGCTGCACTTCTCTGCAAACTTCTATGCTGAAACTCAAACGGTCATTCATTCATGCATTGATTGATTCATTCATTCATTCATTCATTCATTCAGTCAGTCAGTCATTCAGTCAGCCAGCCTGCCACTCAGTCAGGCAGTCAGCACTGCTCAAACAGAAGTAGTCAACAGTTTGAATGAAGTGTGGCCAGCGTCATTCATGCATAGCTATCTCACGTGTTATTGAATAAATCCGCCTCTCTATCTAGAAATCTTCACTCTGAACAAAGTAACAATATAATGCAATATTACCCCCCATCAACTAACTTCTCTGAAAGAAGAATACGGTACTACTGATTTGACGAGCATCGCTTAGTATCATTGATACGAATATGACACATCTATGCTGTAACCCACTCATCAACTGACTCACACAAACTTCTTGCCTGTCTACACGGTCTCGAATTACAACGTGAAGCGAAAGTTGAAAATACAGTCTTCCTACCAGTTACATAAGTCAATTTAATTATCTAATCAGTGATAAGTGATACAACCATGATGACGCTCTCCCTACAGTGATCTGTCTATATTTGATAAGCCCTAATCGACTGATTTCCGACGGAATCTCAACACGGATACAAAAGGCTGGTGTGGCATTCGACAACGTACGTCATCTCTGGTGTACACGTGATATCCGGTTATCGGTGAAAAGACGAGTTCACTACAAAGCAGTTGGTTCTCTCCTTCTTTATGGCTGACTGTCAGACATGGCCATTGACAGTCGCAGATATGATGAAGAGGCTAGCTGTCTTTGAGCACAGAGGTTTGCCTTCTATCTCTCGTGTTAGTTAAGAGTGGTATAATATGGTGACACATATTGAGGTTAGGCGTAGAGTCAGTGCTAGGTGAGGAAGGGGAGTCGATAGATGAAGTTGTCAGTCAAGCTGCACCGATTGACACGGCTAGGACACGTGTTGCGCATGACGAGCCACCTCACCGCCTGCCTTCCTCCACGAGCAATGTCACCTGACACAGGATTAGGTTGGAAAGGAGTTCTCGGTGGTCAAACCAAAACCTGGCATCAATCCATGCAGTCTTTCACTGTTGGTGTTTCAGTCACGTAGCCAGGTATAGACTGACTGGTTGGGGACCTCGAGATGATAAGTACCAATGTCTGCAGACTATTGGTGCTATGACTGAAAATCCTTCTCGATGGCTCAGATGCATTCACGCTTTGTCATCTCCCATTTACACTGAACCCTCGTGTCTTCCCATCTTACTATTCCCTCTCGCCTACATTTCTGCTCATTAGAGTTCCTTTGAATTTCTTCCTTCTCTCTACTCTCTACCTTTGTGTGATACATACAGTGTGTCAACTTGAATTGCTGCACTTCTCTGCAAACTTCTATGCTGAAACTCAAACGGTCATTCATTCATGCATTGATTGATTCATTCATTCATTCATTCAGTCAGTCAGTCAGTCAGTCAGTCAGTCAGTCATTCAGTCAGCCAGCCTGCCACTCAGTCAGGCAGTCAGCACTGCTCAAACAGAAGTAGTCAACAGTTTGAATGAAGTGTGGCCAGCGTCATTCATGCATAGCTATCTCACGTGTTATTGAATAAATCCGCCTCTCTATCTAGAAATCTTCACTCTGAACAAAGTAACAATATAATGCAATATTACCCCCCATCAACTAACTTCTCTGAAAGAAGAATACGGTACTACTGATTTGACGAGCATCGCTTAGTATCATTGATACGAATATGACACATCTATGCTGTAACCCACTCATCAACTGACTCACACAAACTTCTTGCCTGTCTACACGGTCTCGAATTACAACGTGAAGCGAAAGTTGAAAATACAGTCTTCCTACCAGTTACATAAGTCAATTTAATTATCTAATCAGTGATAAGTGATACAACCATGATGACGCTCTCCCTACAGTGATCTGTCTATATTTGATAAGCCCCAATCGACTGATTTCCGACGGAATCTCAACACGGATACAAAAGGCTGGTGTGGCATTCGACAACGTACGTCATCTCTGGTGTACACGTGATATCCGGTTATCGGTGAAAAGACGAGTTCACTACAAAGCAGTTGGTTCTCTCCTTCTTTATGGCTGACTGTCAGACATGGCCATTGACAGTCGCAGATATGATGAAGAGGCTAGCTGTCTTTGAGCACAGAGGTTTGCCTTCTATCTCTCGTGTTAGTTAAGAGTGGTATAATATGGTGACACATATTGAGGTTAGGCGTAGAGTCAGTGCTAGGTGAGGAAGGGGAGTCGATAGATGAAGTTGTCAGTCAAGCTGCACCGATTGACACGGCTAGGACACGTGTTGCGCATGACGAGCCACCTCACCGCCTGCCTTCCTCCACGAGCAATGTCACCTGACACAGGATTAGGTTGGAAAGGAGTTCTCGGTGGTCAAACCAAAACCTGGCATCAATCCATGCAGTCTTTCACTGTTGGTGTTTCAGTCACGTAGCCAGGTATAGACTGACTGGTTGGGGACCTCGAGATGATAAGTACCAATGTCTGCAGACTATTGGTGCTATGACTGAAAATCCTTCTCGATGGCTCAGATGCATTCACGCTTTGTCATCTCCCATTTACACTGAACCCTCGTGTCTTCCCATCTTACTATTCCCTCTCGCCTACATTTCTGCTCATTAGAGTTCCTTTGAATTTCTTCCTTCTCTCTACTCTCTACCTTTGTGTGATACATACAGTGTGTCAACTTGAATTGCTGCACTTCTCTGCAAACTTCTATGCTGAAACTCAAACGGTCATTCATTCATGCATTGATTGATTCATTCATTCATTCATTCAGTCAGTCATTCAGTCAGCCAGCCTGCCACTCAGTCAGGCAGTCAGCACTGCTCAAACAGAAGTAGTCAACAGTTTGAATGAAGTGTGGCCAGCGTCATTCATGCATAGCTATCTCACGTGTTATTGAATAAATCCGCCTCTCTATCTAGAAATCTTCACTCTGAACAAAGTAACAATATAATGCAATATTACCCCCCATCAACTAACTTCTCTGAAAGAAGAATACGGTGCTACTGATTTGACGAGCATCGCTTAGTATCATTGATACGAATATGACACATCTATGCTGTAACCCACTCATCAACTGACTCACACAAACTTCTTGCCTGTCTACACGGTCTCGAATTACAACGTGAAGCGAAAGTTGAAAATACAGTCTTCCTACCAGTTACATAAGTCAATTTAATTATCTAATCAGTGATAAGTGATACAACCATGATGACGTTCTCCCTACAGTGATCTGTCTATATTTGATAAGCCCTAATCGACTGATTTCCGACGGAATCTCAACACGGATACAAAAGGCTGGTGTGGCATTCGACAACGTACGTCATCTCTGGTGTACACGTGATATCCGGTTATCGGTGAAAAGACGAGTTCACTACAAAGCAGTTGGTTCTCTCCTTCTTTATGGCTGACTGTCAGACATGGCCATTGACAGTCGCAGATATGATGAAGAGGCTAGCTGTCTTTGAGCACAGAGGTTTGCCTTCTATCTCTCGTGTTAGTTAAGAGTGGTATAATATGGTGACACATATTGAGGTTAGGCGTAGAGTCAGTGCTAGGTGAGGAAGGGGAGTCGATAGATGAAGTTGTCAGTCAAGCTGCACCGATTGACACGGCTAGGACACGTGTTGCGCATGACGAGCCACCTCACCGCCTGCCTTCCTCCACGAGCAATGTCACCTGACACAGGATTAGGTTGGAAAGGAGTTCTCGGTGGTCAAACCAAAACCTGGCATCAATCCATGCAGTCTTTCACTGTTGGTGTTTCAGTCACGTAGCCAGGTATAGACTGACTGGTTGGGGACCTCGAGATGATAAGTACCAATGTCTGCAGACTATTGGTGCTATGACTGAAAATCCTTCTCGATGGCTCAGATGCATTCACGCTTTGTCATCTCCCATTTACACTGAACCCTCGTGTCTTCCCATCTTACTATTCCCTCTCGCCTACATTTCTGCTCATTAGAGTTCCTTTGAATTTCTTCCTTCTCTCTACTCTCTACCTTTGTGTGATACATGCAGTGTGTCAACTTGAATTGCTGCACTTCTCTGCAAACTTCTATGCTGAAACTCAAACGGTCATTCATTCAGGCATTGATTCATTCATTCATTCATTCAGTCAGTCAGTCATTCAGCCAGCCTGCCACTCAGTCAGGCAGTCAGCACTGCTCAAACAGAAGTAGTCAACAGTTTGAATGAAGTGTGGCCAGCGTCATTCATGCATAGCTATCTCACGTGTTATTGAATAAATCCGCCTCTCTATCTAGAAATCTTCACTCTGAACAAAGTAACAATATAATGCAATATTACCCCCCATCAACTAACTTCTCTGAAAGAAGAATACGGTGCTACTGATTTGACGAGCATCGCTTAGTATCATTGATACGAATATGACACATCTATGCTGTAACCCACTCATCAACTGACTCACACAAACTTCTTGCCTGTCTACTCGGTCTCGAATTACAACGTGAAGCGAAAGTTGAAAATACAGTCTTCCTACCAGTTACATAAGTCAATTTAATTATCTAATCAGTGATAAGTGATACAACCATGATGACGCTCTCCCTACAGTGATCTGTCTATATTTGATAAGCCCTAATCGACTGATTTCCGACGGAATCTCAACACGGATACAAAAGGCTGGTGTGGCATTCGACAACGTACGTCATCTCTGGTGTACACGTGATATCCGGTTATCGGTGAAAAGACGAGTTCACTACAAAGCAGTTGGTTCTCTCCTTCTTTATGGCTGACTGTCAGACATGGCCATTGACAGTCGCAGATATGATGAAGAGGCTAGCTGTCTTTGAGCACAGAGGTTTGCCTTCTATCTCTCGTGTTAGTTAAGAGTGGTATAATATGGTGACACATATTGAGGTTAGGCGTAGAGTCAGTGCTAGGTGAGGAAGGGGAGTCGATAGATGAAGTTGTCAGTCAAGCTGCACCGATTGACACGGCTAGGACACGTGTTGCGCATGACGAGCCACCTCACCGCCTGCCTTCCTCCACGAGCAATGTCACCTGACACAGGATTAGGTTGGAAAGGAGTTCTCGGTGGTCAAACCAAAACCTGGCATCAATCCATGCAGTCTTTCACTGTTGGTGTTTCAGTCACGTAGCCAGGTATAGACTGACTGGTTGGGGACCTCGAGATGATAAGTACCAATGTCTGCAGACTATTGGTGCTATGACTGAAAATCCTTCTCGATGGCTCAGATGCATTCACGCTTTGTCATCTCCCATTTACACTGAACCCTCGTGTCTTCCCATCTTACTATTCCCTCTCGCCTACATTTCTGCTCATTAGAGTTCCTTTGAATTTCTTCCTTCTCTCTACTCTCTACCTTTGTGTGATACATACAGTGTGTCAACTTGAATTGCTGCACTTCTCTGCAAACTTCTATGCTGAAACTCAAACGGTCATTCATTCATGCATTGATTGATTGATTCATTCATTCATTCATTCAGTCAGTCAGTCAGTCATTCAGTCAGCCAGCCTGCCACTCAGTCAGGCAGTCAGCACTGCTCAAACAGAAGTAGTCAACAGTTTGAATGAAGTGTGGCCAGCGTCATTCATGCATAGCTATCTCACGTGTTATTGAATAAATCCGCCTCTCTATCTAGAAATCTTCACTCTGGACAAAGTAACAATATAATGCAATATTACCCCCCATCAACTAACTTCTCTGAAAGAAGAATACGGTACTACTGATTTGACGAGCATCGCTTAGTATCATTGATACGAATATGACACATCTATGCTGTAACCCACTCATCAACTGACTCACACAAACTTCTTGCCTGTCTACACGGTCTCGAATTACAACGTGAAGCGAAAGTTGAAAATACAGTCTTCCTACCAGTTACATAAGTCAATTTAATTATCTAATCAGTGATAAGTGATACAACCATGATGACGCTCTCCCTACAGTGATCTGTCTATATTTGATAAGCCCTAATCGACTGATTTCCGACGGAATCTCAACACGGATACAAAAGGCTGGTGTGGCATTCGACAACGTACGTCATCTCTGGTGTACACGTGATATCCGGTTATCGGTGAAAAGACGAGTTCACTACAAAGCAGTTGGTTCTCTCCTTCTTTATGGCTGACTGTCAGACATGGCCATTGACAGTCGCAGATATGATGAAGAGGCTAGCTGTCTTTGAGCACAGAGGTTTGCCTTCTATCTCTCGTGTTAGTTAAGAGTGGTATAATATGGTGACACATATTGAGGTTAGGCGTAGAGTCAGTGCTAGGTGAGGAAGGGGAGTCGATAGATGAAGTTGTCAGTCAAGCTGCACCGATTGACACGGCTAGGACACGTGTTGCGCATGACGAGCCACCTCACCGCCTGCCTTCCTCCACGAGCAATGTCACCTGACACAGGATTAGGTTGGAAAGGAGTTCTCGGTGGTCAAACCAAAACCTGGCATCAATCCATGCAGTCTTTCACTGTTGGTGTTTCAGTCACGTAGCCAGGTATAGACTGACTGGTTGGGGACCTCGAGATGATAAGTACCAATGTCTGCAGACTATTGGTGCTATGACTGAAAATCCTTCTCGATGGCTCAGATGCATTCACGCTTTGTCATCTCCCATTTACACTGAACCCTCGTGTCTTCCCATCTTACTATTCCCTCTCGCCTACATTTCTGCTCATTAGAGTTCCTTTGAATTTCTTCCTTCTCTCTACTCTCTACCTTTGTGTGATACATACAGTGTGTCAACTTGAATTGCTGCACTTCTCTGCAAACTTCTATGCTGAAACTCAAACGGTCATTCATTCATGCATTGATTGATTCATTCATTCATTCATTCATTCAGTCAGTCAGTCAGTCATTCAGTCAGCCAGCCTGCCACTCAGTCAGGCAGTCAGCACTGCTCAAACAGAAGTAGTCAACAGTTTGAATGAAGTGTGGCCAGCGTCATTCATGCATAGCTATCTCACGTGTTATTGAATAAATCCGCCTCTCTATCTAGAAATCTTCACTCTGAACAAAGTAACAATATAATGCAATATTACCCCCCATCAACTAACTTCTCTGAAAGAAGAATACGGTGCTACTGATTTGACGAGCATCGCTTAGTATCATTGATACGAATATGACACATCTATGCTGTAACCCACTCATCAACTGACTCACACAAACTTCTTGCCTGTCTACTCGGTCTCGAATTACAACGTGAAGCGAAAGTTGAAAATACAGTCTTCCTACCAGTTACATAAGTCAATTTAATTATCTAATCAGTGATAAGTGATACAACCATGATGACGTTCTCCCTACAGTGATCTGTCTATATTTGATAAGCCCTAATCGACTGATTTCCGACGGAATCTCAACACGGATACAAAAGGCTGGTGTGGCATTCGACAACGTACGTCATCTCTGGTGTACACGTGATATCCGGTTATCGGTGAAAAGACGAGTTCACTACAAAGCAGTTGGTTCTCTCCTTCTTTATGGCTGACTGTCAGACATGGCCATTGACAGTCGCAGATATGATGAAGAGGCTAGCTGTCTTTGAGCACAGAGGTTTGCCTTCTATCTCTCGTGTTAGTTAAGAGTGGTATAATATGGTGACACATATTGAGGTTAGGCGTAGAGTCAGTGCTAGGTGAGGAAGGGGAGTCGATAGATGAAGTTGTCAGTCAAGCTGCACCGATTGACACGGCTAGGACACGTGTTGCGCATGACGAGCCACCTCACCGCCTGCCTTCCTCCACGAGCAATGTCACCTGACACAGGATTAGGTTGGAAAGGAGTTCTCGGTGGTCAAACCAAAACCTGGCATCAATCCATGCAGTCTTTCACTGTTGGTGTTTCAGTCACGTAGCCAGGTATAGACTGACTGGTTGGGGACCTCGAGATGATAAGTACCAATGTCTGCAGACTATTGGTGCTATGACTGAAAATCCTTCTCGATGGCTCAGATGCATTCACGCTTTGTCATCTCCCATTTACACTGAACCCTCGTGTCTTCCCATCTTACTATTCCCTCTCGCCTACATTTCTGCTCATTAGAGTTCCTTTGAATTTCTTCCTTCTCTCTACTCTCTACCTTTGTGTGATACATGCAGTGTGTCAACTTGAATTGCTGCACTTCTCTGCAAACTTCTATGCTGAAACTCAAACGGTCATTCATTCATGCATTGATTGATTCATTCATTCATTCAGTCAGTCAGTCAGTCATTCAGTCAGCCAGCCTGCCACTCAGTCAGGCAGTCAGCACTGCTCAAACAGAAGTAGTCAACAGTTTGAATGAAGTGTGGCCAGCGTCATTCATGCATAGCTATCTCACGTGTTATTGAATAAATCCGCCTCTCTATCTAGAAATCTTCACTCTGAACAAAGTAACAATATAATGCAATATTACCCCCCATCAACTAACTTCTCTGAAAGAAGAATACGGTACTACTGATTTGACGAGCATCGCTTAGTATCATTGATACGAATATGACACATCTATGCTGTAACCCACTCATCAACTGACTCACACAAACTTCTTGCCTGTCTACACGGTCTCGAATTACAACGTGAAGCGAAAGTTGAAAATACAGTCTTCCTACCAGTTACATAAGTCAATTTAATTATCTAATCAGTGATAAGTGATACAACCATGATGACGTTCTCCCTACAGTGATCTGTCTATATTTGATAAGCCCTAATCGACTGATTTCCGACGGAATCTCAACACGGATACAAAAGGCTGGTGTGGCATTCGACAACGTACGTCATCTCTGGTGTACACGTGATATCCGGTTATCGGTGAAAAGACGAGTTCACTACAAAGCAGTTGGTTCTCTCCTTCTTTATGGCTGACTGTCAGACATGGCCATTGACAGTCGCAGATATGATGAAGAGGCTAGCTGTCTTTGAGCACAGAGGTTTGCCTTCTATCTCTCGTGTTAGTTAAGAGTGGTATAATATGGTGACACATATTGAGGTTAGGCGTAGAGTCAGTGCTAGGTGAGGAAGGGGAGTCGATAGATGAAGTTGTCAGTCAAGCTGCACCGATTGACACGGCTAGGACACGTGTTGCGCATGACGAGCCACCTCACCGCCTGCCTTCCTCCACGAGCAATGTCACCTGACACAGGATTAGGTTGGAAAGGAGTTCTCGGTGGTCAAACCAAAACCTGGCATCAATCCATGCAGTCTTTCACTGTTGGTGTTTCAGTCACGTAGCCAGGTATAGACTGACTGGTTGGGGACCTCGAGATGATAAGTACCAATGTCTGCAGACTATTGGTGCTATGACTGAAAATCCTTCTCGATGGCTCAGATGCATTCACGCTTTGTCATCTCCCATTTACACTGAACCCTCGTGTCTTCCCATCTTACTATTCCCTCTCGCCTACATTTCTGCTCATTAGAGTTCCTTTGAATTTCTTCCTTCTCTCTACTCTCTACCTTTGTGTGATACATGCAGTGTGTCAACTTGAATTGCTGCACTTCTCTGCAAACTTCTATGCTGAAACTCAAACGGTCATTCATTCATGCATTGATTGATTCATTCATTCATTCATTCATTCAGTCAGTCAGTCAGTCATTCAGTCAGCCAGCCTGCCACTCAGTCAGGCAGTCAGCACTGCTCAAACAGAAGTAGTCAACAGTTTGAATGAAGTGTGGCCAGCGTCATTCATGCATAGCTATCTCACGTGTTATTGAATAAATCCGCCTCTCTATCTAGAAATCTTCACTCTGAACAAAGTAACAATATAATGCAATATTACCCCCCATCAACTAACTTCTCTGAAAGAAGAATACGGTACTACTGATTTGACGAGCATCGCTTAGTATCATTGATACGAATATGACACATCTATGCTGTAACCCACTCATCAACTGACTCACACAAACTTCTTGCCTGTCTACACGGTCTCGAATTACAACGTGAAGCGAAAGT
Source organism: Trichobilharzia szidati (assembly GCA_944472155.2). NCBI lineage: Eukaryota > Metazoa > Platyhelminthes > Trematoda > Strigeidida > Schistosomatidae > Trichobilharzia > Trichobilharzia szidati. The sequence continues at coordinate 81,808,438 of OX235279.1, read as the reverse complement.
TGAAAATACAGTCTTCCTACCAGTTACATAAGTCAATTTAATTATCTAATCAGTGATAAGTGATACAACCATGATGACGCTCTCCCTACAGTGATCTGTCTATATTTGATAAGCCCTAATCGACTGATTTCCGACGGAATCTCAACACGGATACAAAAGGCTGGTGTGGCATTCGACAACGTACGTCATCTCTGGTGTACACGTGATATCCGGTTATCGGTGAAAAGACGAGTTCACTACAAAGCAGTTGGTTCTCTCCTTCTTTATGGCTGACTGTCAGACATGGCCATTGACAGTCGCAGATATGATGAAGAGGCTAGCTGTCTTTGAGCACAGAGGTTTGCCTTCTATCTCTCGTGTTAGTTAAGAGTGGTATAATATGGTGACACATATTGAGGTTAGGCGTAGAGTCAGTGCTAGGTGAGGAAGGGGAGTCGATAGATGAAGTTGTCAGTCAAGCTGCACCGATTGACACGGCTAGGACACGTGTTGCGCATGACGAGCCACCTCACCGCCTGCCTTCCTCCACGAGCAATGTCACCTGACACAGGATTAGGTTGGAAAGGAGTTCTCGGTGGTCAAACCAAAACCTGGCATCAATCCATGCAGTCTTTCACTGTTGGTGTTTCAGTCACGTAGCCAGGTATAGACTGACTGGTTGGGGACCTCGAGATGATAAGTACCAATGTCTGCAGACTATTGGTGCTATGACTGAAAATCCTTCTCGATGGCTCAGATGCATTCACGCTTTGTCATCTCCCATTTACACTGAACCCTCGTGTCTTCCCATCTTACTATTCCCTCTCGCCTACATTTCTGCTCATTAGAGTTCCTTTGAATTTCTTCCTTCTCTCTACTCTCTACCTTTGTGTGATACATACAGTGTGTCAACTTGAATTGCTGCACTTCTCTGCAAACTTCTATGCTGAAACTCAAACGGTCATTCATTCATGCATTGATTGATTGATTCATTCATTCATTCATTCAGTCAGTCAGTCAGTCATTCAGTCAGCCAGCCTGCCACTCAGTCAGGCAGTCAGCACTGCTCAAACAGAAGTAGTCAACAGTTTGAATGAAGTGTGGCCAGCGTCATTCATGCATAGCTATCTCACGTGTTATTGAATAAATCCGCCTCTCTATCTAGAAATCTTCACTCTGAACAAAGTAACAATATAATGCAATATTACCCCCCATCAACTAACTTCTCTGAAAGAAGAATACGGTACTACTGATTTGACGAGCATCGCTTAGTATCATTGATACGAATATGACACATCTATGCTGTAACCCACTCATCAACTGACTCACACAAACTTCTTGCCTGTCTACACGGTCTCGAATTACAACGTGAAGCGAAAGTTGAAAATACAGTCTTCCTACCAGTTACATAAGTCAATTTAATTATCTTGTGATCGGTATGTTAGAATTCTCGTGGCAAAGTTGGTTTGGGTTATGTATCTGTTTTGAAAAGTTATTGAAAATTGAATTGTGGGTAAAAGGTTTATTGCTTATTTATAGAAAGTGACATTTACAATGACTGTGATCTGGATGTATGAGTTATCGTTTTTTGAAGCCATATTTCTTTCGCTCGTAAAATAGGTCCGTTTTCGCGCTTCCTAAATTGACAATTTTCGGACAACCATCTCTCTAAATTTGTAGAATATAATGAAACAGAAGCAGAGGAAACTCACGTCTTTTTCCAAACAGGTGCATTGTCGGCAATAATAGGCATCTGAAACACCGGGTCCACCGCATATAACACAACGTCCTTGATAAGAACCGTAGTTACATTCATCACATATCCGAACTAGAGTGCATGGACGCACATACGAATCACATATAACACATTTTCCATCACACTTTTCACACAACCTACCAATAGCTTTATATTCAAATGCTTTTAGAGAAACATCACTCTTACCCACTCCTGGTTGTTTTCTGCAAAAAATAAGATCTGGGTGGTGTTTTGCCATGATTCACGCCTTTTCTGAATTGGTACGTCTGGCCTGCATCAACCAAGTGTTAATAAGATAATCAAGATAGATAGCATTACAAACTTAATTTCATTTACTAACTCGGGTGCTAATATAACACGACGCAACAAGTGGTTGATTTCTAACTGACATTTGTGGACAAATGGAAGCAGACACTTAAAGGTGTGAATAGTTGCACTTCATAGTGGCTTTTGAAGTTATAACTATTTTATACCAAAGAAAACATGTGCACTGGAGTCGGCCATTTCACATATAGCCTCCAAATACTCCGTCTCAGCATCTCAAATGTACTAATTATCGAAATAACTACACGTCCATACGTGACTCAGAAAAACACCTTGAGACTATATACAATCGTACTAAATTTCATTTATAAGTTGGTTTGTAATCAGAATGGGAAATAGGAGCTCAAAATTTCAGCAGACTCACAAGTGTTCGTCGACCTTTCGTAGTTACAACCAACATTTGGAAAATATATTCGACAAAAGTCCTGATATTATCATATCACGACTGGAGTTATTATGTCTCAGAAAAAGCACGAAAATATAACAGAAGAAAAATTCAAAGAACACTCGCAGTAGAAATGTGCCATGACAGTTAAAATTAACACTAAGTGTTACTGCGATCAAATTTCGATAACGCTCTTTAGCCTTCAATCATCGATTTTAGCCGTCTTGTGAACAATATCCTACATGTCTGAGATAATGCCTGTGTGCATCGCTGCAATATATTAATTTAACGACTGAAATTAGCCAACTTGTTGCTATACTGTTGAAATACATTAGAATGAGTCCAAATACTAGTTCACTCGTAATCCCGTCTTTTGAATGACTTAGCAGCATGTCATTTAAAATGAGTCTAATTTAACAACCGTAATTTTTCTTCCAAGTTGATTTAACCTTAGCTGGTAATGAATGCGGAGTAGTATAATCACGTTTCTTATTGAGGAATCTTGAGTGGCGCAACATTGGAACTCTGTGAAAATATAGCCTTTTTAGAAAGGAATAAAAGGCAAGACAAGAAATAGTTCTCCATGGAGATGTAGAAGTCAATAAAACATAAAGGGATAGTAAAATAGAAGATGAACCAGTGCAAAGATATACAGCAAGCAGAGAAGCTGAGTGTACTGAATACAAGAGTAAAGAAAAGCGCAAGTAAAGACAAAAAAATTTTTAATTCATGAAAATTCCCCCCATTCGAACATTAATAGACAGAAGACCAGTAGTTCATCGAAGAGTCTCTTTTAGGCGAATTTTACGATATACTGGCTACTGAAGCAGAACAAGACTTAGACAAGACAGACCCCAGAACACCATATCAGATAACAAAGTCGCTATCCACGAAGAGATCAACAAACATGCAACTAATGGGATATAGTGGAGGAAATTTAATTACCAACTTAGTGGAACAAATTAAACGCTGACCTGACAACTTTAAAGGACAAGCAACAGTAATATTTACTGCTGAAGTTTCGAGCACAAATTATTGCTCATTATCATATCAAGGCACTAACACAACTTTCTTGCTGCATTTGTGCTCGAAACGTCATCAGTAAATATTACTGTATAACACTGTGATCGTATCAAAATAAAATCTTATCTATAATGGAGTTATACTCTACCACAGTGCCCCTTATCCTTATATCGGTTATGTCATGTCATTGCTTCTATATATTTCAGAGACTTCGTACGTCATCAAAATCATTTCCAACAGGGTACTACAGATTTTTATCGACAGTTACCTTCACTCCTTAGTGAAGATGAGAGGATCAGAATATGTGTAGCCAGACCTGAGTACCATGGCCACGCGACGCTAATGATTTTTCTCCTTCAGGTACTTCACATAGATATCGACCTAAGCGGTATAAGTAGACGGGACATGGTGCTCACCCACAGAAACCCATTAGCACGTAAATTTTCTCTGTCCATCGTACTATCAATACTATTCCCTGGAAATTTCCTTTACCGTTTCTCAACTCTGTAGGAATAACTAGTGTCTAAGTCTACAAAAAATAAGGCTCTCAGCCCATAGGAACCATTCTTTCAACGATGGGAAGGACAAACAAAACAAGCAGCTGAAAATTCCGTGTCTAGTATTCTGAGAAAACGAAACATGTATCTAAGGGGGAGACAACTACTAACAAGTCTGGCAATAATACTCTAACTGTTGGTGACATGGTTAAAAGTCGTTCTCAATGGCTTAGATGCATTCACTCCATATGAACTGCCAGATCCATCCGATTCCTATGCTTCTGAACATACATGTTCATTAGTTTCAGTGAATTTTAGCTCCACCTTTATGTGTTATAAAGAGTGTAACAACTTGAACTACCATATTTTTGTCCAAATTTTTACGTTGGAAACACAGTCGGTCAGACAATAATACTAACCCGAAGAACCCCTGGTATTATATCCAGTCGGCTACAAAAATAGTGAACTGATGATAACCGATAGCTGCTACCTTGACGTGGTGGTCGGGCTTGCATATCGCAATGACCCAACGAACTACACTGGCTGGAACTTATGTTCCTGTAGGTTGTTTGGATAGCGGTTAGACAAAAAGCAGCTACCCAATCCAATACTATGATTCAAACAAATTCACAAAATATCATACCGGATCGGTCGGGGCCCGGATTAACAACGACCGCGCTTCCTGCTGCCGTGTCACAGTGCAGAAGTGATAAATATGCTACTGGGACACACCAAACAAGAAAGAACAAACAAAAACAGGCCGCGTGCGACTGGCCTCAAGCAGTTGTCCCCTGGGCTCTGTGGTCACGCAACACTAACCTTTTATCTATTTCAGGTACCCGAAGACTCAACCAACTTCCACGGTGTGGGAAGCCGGGAAGTAACAACCGCCCACACACTTCCAAAAGCACACGAATCCTACCTGAGCATCACTCTCCCTTACTCACTTCTTCCTCATCTTGCTTCTCTACTACAGTTAGCACTATTCATCAGCCTAGTGAGTCATCTTCACTTCACTCTGTAACCACAAACAACGATGAGAGCCATAGAAACACCCTAGATAGCCTTTTAAAGCCACGTCGCCAACTTCACATAGGAGCTTTTAACGTCAGGACCCTCTGCCAAATCGGACAACAGGCATCACTAGCAAGAACTCTGGGATCTAGAGCCATGGATGTATGTTGTGTTTCGGAGACACACATACGAGACCCGAGTGTGGTCATTCACTTGACCTCACCCGATCAACAAGGTGAATCTGCGAAATTCACTTTAAGGGTGTCGGGAGACCCCTCAGCTAGCTCACGAGGACTCGCAGGTGTAGGAATAGCACTGAGTATTAGGGCGGAAAAATCACTTCTTGTCTGGGTCCCAGTAGATAGTCGTATGTGTGCGGTCCGTCTGAACGGGTCCGTTAAGAGAAGGAAAGACGGCGCTACCCGTCGTTGCCTTTCCGTAGTCTCCACTTACGCCCCAACAGACTGCAGTCCGGATGAATTAAAAGATGATTTCTACCGGAAACTGTCTAATTTGCTGCAAAAAGCAGAACGTTCAGACATAGTTGTTTTAGCAGGCGACTTCAATGCCCAAGTAGGGAAGTTGCGCCAGACCGAGAAGTATGTAGGTGGTACGTATGGAGTTCCCTGCCGACGAACCAACAACGGTGATTGTCTTCTACAGTTCTCCTCAGATAATTATCTGTTCCTAGTCAGCACTAACTTTAGGCACAAAGAGAGACCCTGTGTAACCTGGCGACCTCCATCACCAAATCAACGCTGGACTCAGATAGATCACATAGCCATAGGGTATCGTTGGCGAGGGTCAGTAGAAGACTGTCGCTCCTTCTGGGACACGTGCGTAGACTCTGACCACGCTCTGGTCAGCGCATGTTTATGCTTACGACTAAATGGACATAAGAAATTGACGGCAGCAAAACAGTTACGTCCCCAACTAGATCGAGACACTGAGTCCTTATTTAAGGAAGAAATAGCGAAACGAATACCTGAGGTCGACAGCAGGACTTCCCCCGAAGTAGCCTGGCACAACATACAGTTAGCTGTAGACACAGCTGTGAAAGCTGTTAATAAGCTAAAACCTAAAGTTAATAAAAGTCATTGGATCTCTACCGCCTCATCCGAGCTGATTGACGCAAGAAGACTGATTCCAGTGAGCTCCGACTATGATGAGGAGCGAAAGGTACTTAAACGAAGACTAACAAAAAGTCTTCGCGACGACCGTCAACAGTGGTGGGCGACAAAAGCTAAGGAGATGGAAAAGGCATCGGCGATTGGCAACACCAGACAACTATTCAGGCTTATCAGGGAAACAGGTGGCAAAAGGCAAATGATAAGTGAAACAATCTCGGAGAAAAATGGCACCATAATTAGCTCCCAGGATAGACGACTGGAACGCTGGAAAGAACACTATGAGGAGCAGTTTAATTGGCCTACAGCCACACTTAACCTGCCGAACATCCAACACCTCCCTGAATGGGATATAGACACAGGTCCTCCTTCCTTAACTGAGGTTACTAAAGCTGTCACTAATCTGAAACAAGGCAAAGCAGCGGGACCTGATGGAATGACTCCAGAGGTATTTAAGTACGGTGGAGACAGTTTACTGTCTGCATTAACTGAGGTTCTAGGCAGCGTCTGGGAATCAGAGGAAGTCCCATCGGGTTGGTGTAAGTCACTGATCATCCCGATATACAAGAAGGGAGACAAGTCTTCTTGTGATAATCACAGAGGGATTAGCTTGACTAATATAGTATCTAAAATCCTAGGCTCAATAATACTGCGTAGACTAAGTGGTGCTCGGGAGGCACAAACACGAGAAAACCAGGCAGGTTTTAGGCCAGGAAGAGGGTGTATTGATCATATCTTCACCCTCCGACAGATTCTAGAACATAGGCATTCCTACCGGCGTCCAACAATCATTATATTTCTTGACCTAAAGGCGGCATTCGATTCTGTCGACCGAGAGGTTCTCTGGCGATGCTTGGCTGTAAAGGGAATGCCGAGAAAATACATTGCACTGATTAAGGCACTCTACTCGTACTCATGCAGCCAGGTGAGGGCTTACGGCGAGTTGTCATCTGAAGTGGTGACGACTAGTGGCGTCCGTCAAGGATGCCCATTATCCCCATTTCTATTCAATTTCATCATAGACGTACTAATGGACTTAACCCTAACTCACTTCAGAGACTCAGGGATTGACTTGCTACCAGGGAATAATCTCGTTGACTTAGAATATGCAGACGATATAGTCCTTCTAGGCGAGGACGCTGACAAAATGCAGAGTCTTCTGAACACCTTGAGCAGCAATCTTCGTATGTTTGGCATGCGATTCGCCCCTGTAAAATGTAAGATGATGTTGCAGGATTGGACTACACCGACCCCTAGATTAGAAATAGGAAGTGAAGTGGTAGAGCACGTTGACCGCTTCACTTATTTGGGAAGTACCATCAGCCCCAACGGGTTGATCTCTGACGAAATCTCAGTACGAATACAGAGGGCTAGTTTCGCATATGCCAGTTTACGCCGTCTCTGGCGTAGACGTGATATCCGACTATCGACCAAAGGGCGTGTGTACTGCTCATCAGTCCGCTCCGTCCTCCTTTATGGCTGTGAGACCTGGCCATTGAGAGCGGAAGACATGAAAAGATTAGCTGTCTTCGATCATAGGTGTCTGCGTTCTATCTCCCGTGTGAAGTGGTATAATAAGGTGAGCAATATTGAGGTTAGGCGTCGAGTGCTAGGTAAGGAGGGGAAATCAGTCGACGAGACTGTGAAATTACATCGACTGAGATGGTTAGGACATGTGTTACGTATGCCTAGTCATCGCCTTCCTCGACGGGCAATGTTAGCTGATATAGGGTCAGGCTGGAAAAGAGCTAGCGGCGGTCAAACGAAAACATGGCACCAGTCAATGAAATCTACAACAGTTAGTCTAAGCCAGGTAGGAAGGTGTAGACTTCCTGGTTGGGGTCCTCGGGACGGTAAAAACCAATGGTTGGAAACAATTGGTGACATGGCTCAAAATCGTTCTCAGTGGCGCAGATGCATCCACTCCTTGTGACTTATGATTTCCAATGAAACTGTTTTGTTCTTCGTTATTACTATTCCTTTGTCTCACACCTCTGTTTACTGTCTATATTATGCATTTCTCCTACTTTCTTCTCTTGCTTTGTGTGCTGAGTGGTGTGGCGACTTGAACTGCCGCACATATGTGCAAAGTTCTATGTCGAAAACAGAGACAGACAGACAACCAAGAGTTATTAAATACCAGTAAGTTTCTCCTTTTTCTTCTGAACTGATTGATGCAAGATCTATTTTGACAGACCACCAATAAGCCAAAGAGCAAGTCTCTTGAATGCAAGCTGGCTAACTGTGCGTAATAAAAGTGAAAAGAATTTTTAAAAAAGAGGGGCCAGTAGTAAGTAATGCTCATTAGAGAAACTGTAAAAGTCGTACGATAAATGAAATGACTCTCGGGAAGGATAGAACTTTTTGGGAGAGACCACGGGAACGTTCCTCTAAAAATCTGGAAGACAAATGTCCTACAGCTATATAACAGATGTACACCAGCCAGGATAGTACCTAGACATCAGTGGTTACATAACTTGCCCTAATGTAAAATGAAGCAAGATACTAGGGTCTGACGGTGTAATTACAGGGATATTTAAGGGTGGTGCTAACGAATTATTGACCAGGTTAACTGAGATATCAGGAGTATGTGACATATCCACACAGTCCAGTTGGACTGGTATAGATCCTTCTCGTTAATAAGTAAAAGAAAAAATCCCGTAATTATTACAGTGGGTTGGCTCGACTAACATAGCATCTAAAATTCTAACTATCAAAAACTTGCAGAAACTAAGTGAGGTTTGGAAGAAACAAGACAAAGCTAGACACGCTTTAGGCCCAAGCAGAGGTGTGTGGATCTTATCTCCACGCTTCTACGTGTTCTCTGATGCGGTCATATTCACACGAGTTCGATTTAGCCATAATTCTTGATATGAAGGTGGGATTTGGTCCCACCGATTGAGAAGTGTGGTGGTAGTGTCTTGATGTGAAGAGAATGACGAAAAATAGGGAAAAATATATGCTACTGATGGGCTGAATTGGGTGGTGGTTGTATACCACTCACACAAACCAGTAGTGCTTGATAGTCGGGTCAAAGTGATCTAAAAATCGGACGCTTACTTGGGGCGGAGCCCATCAGCGGTGTGCCCGGTTTGACTCATATCAGAGAGCCGAATCCCTTATGGTATTAAACAGATCACATGGTGGTTTGAATAACTACGGTTTTAAGATGAAACTGTGATGAAACTACACCTGCTTGATTTATCAAATTCGCAAATCTCTAATTTGCAAGTCACGAAGGTGATTTAAAATGCCGAAAGATGTTGCACATCTCAAGGATGAGATAATCACAATATATACCGTACTAGAGAAGTCACTTAATGCAAACTCACAGTAAAGTAGGAGCTTAAGGAAATTTGTCATATGAAGTGATGACAACTAGAGATATCAAGCATAACCATACGTATTTACTTCTATTATAAGTAAAAGTGTTAACACAGTGTAGCTTTTTGAACACCTTGTGCAAAAATATATATATTCTTGGCATGAGATTTGCTTTTATCAGACGGAAGATAGTGTTATAAAATTAGGTCTGCGCAAACTCAAAGTTTAAGGACACCCATGGTACAGGCGGTGTCACTACCTTCCTCAACAGGAAATGTTAAATAATTTAGGATATGTAAGAGTTAGGGATTGCCAGAAAGTACCCGACAGAGAAACGTAAACTGTGAGATTGGGATCTTCCTAATGCTACATATTTATGTATGGAGACTAGCATGGTTTAATGTCATTCAAAGTGGTGTAGATATAATCACAAATTGCCATTCTCTAGATATTAAAATTCCTGCCAAATTTTCATTTAATTATTCTTTCCCGCGCACATCTTTGTCCATTGTAGTTTCACAGCATTTTTCTCTAATTCTGTGAATTGTGACAACTGGAAAAGATGTACTTTGCGCTCCACTTGCAACAAAATAACCCTACTTTGAACCTCTACTGGAGTATTATCTCATCTTTCGACCAACACTACTAAAAGATCAAATATTAGGTCAACGAAAGCATCCATAACAACATAAGTGAATTTAATCGTAAGGAAATCTGCTGGAGCAACCAGTAACAGTCAAGGTCATCAAGAGAGACGAACATTTCATCAATGGTGAATTCCCACAGCTTACTAAAAATTGAAGTCAGTGTTGAAGATGTTGTCCAGTAGCACACTGAGGGCCTCCCAATTAAACCACCCACCTGAGAGAACAACCCAAAAATGTAACTAGTGTGGGATAATAACAAGTACCTGATTGAAAGTCAACCAACTAATATACCTAAGACCACGTTTGAAACCAGTTTCCTCCCGTATTATTATAGAAACATATTTGAAAGTCATAATAACGGAGCTAATTAGTGTTGTCACAAGAGGAAATTTACATTTCGCTAATACTGGAAGAACGAAGTCTGTTTTTCAGTGTGCTGTTCACTACTTTCATCTACATCATCTAGCAAACTACTAACCTATAAACGAATGCGATTTCTCTAACACTAATTCCATAACCTCCCAAAAATGCCTACTGACCGCAAATAATCTCCACTGCCTTACTTATCTCTTTGGTTTTCGATATTTCCCTTCATAAATGATAATTACAGAGTTAGTCCGTTCACACTATTTCGTCTCTTGTATTGTTCAAGTTATTCGAAAGACAGTTTTTCCTTACATTCCTTACGATGAATGGCAATTTAAAACTAGAAGTCTGTGACGATAAATGATGAATGAGCTCATCCGTTGAGTTTGATATCTATCTAGTTACTATCAACATCACAAAGGTACAAAGATAAAGATTTCAAAAGTACTACTTCATATTAGTTTTACCTGCCTTACTCTGAGAATTGATATGCAGTCACCCTCAATTACCACCACATTTTCAAAGAACCGCATAGAATTCAGCACTACTCAGTCCACACAGAAGTCAATGGTTTGGGTTTTACAGTGTCGCTCAACATAAGTGATGTGTGACTATCGACGGGTATTTAAACAGCTGGACAACAGAACAGCTAACACTATATGACGATGAATAATAATGATGCTGTTAAGGACTGATACACAATGAATTCGATTTTAGGAGTAAAAATGTTTAGTGCTGCAGAGGAAAATGAATGGACACATATATTCACGTTATAGACAGAAACCTTCGAACAGTATGGCAATGTTAAGTGCAGCGAACTAGCTCAAATTAAAGATTAAATCTATGCACTGACAAAGTAGTCTACAAGAATGACTTCAGTAATTAGTGGGGCAATTTTTCCGGTTAAATAAGGGAAATGTATGATGAATTCCGATTGAAAAGTGGGAATGTAGGAGAATTTTGGTAAACATGTGGCGGTTCATCCACAATTTGCCCACATCTCATCTGATCGCCTACCCACGTTTTACCCAATCTTCCCAGGTGCATTTACGTATCCAAAAGAAACCTCCAATCGCCCCAGACTGAAAGTGCTGGGGGAAAATGCTAATAAGACAATCACCCTAGGTTATGGACAGTTAGGAAAATGAAGAAACAAGACTAACTTCTCCTTACAGATACAGTACAACACAACTGCCAAAACTCGCGCCGCCAGAGGATATTCAACATCCAATATCGTTTTAACGATTTGAATTCTTCGTGCTCGCTTCTTCGTTGTGAGGTAGATGTTCCTGGTCTTTGGTAAAATTCTGCGCAGTTCGTCCCGTCACTAGACTATCGTAGCTTTGGTTGACTCCAAAAGGAGTTGTGCTGGGATTAATTATATTGTTGTTTGTAGTATGTGGTGTGTTAAGATTTTGCTGCTACTGTGAATTGAGTTAATCACTTCACCAATTAGTTCTCCGATGTCGTCATCAGATAGGTTGTTTCAGAATGAAGAGGGTGATTCAGTGACATATTTCTCACACATGTTCAGGAATAAATCTCCTCATTTTGCTTGTTTTCATAGTTGATGAGGAAAGAAAGTGTGAAATTTAGAATACGAACTACAACTGGTGCATAATTAAGCATCTAATTGAAAATTCTGGACGACCGTCAATCATTTTTGATGCTGGTGAGACATAAATAGTGGTTACTTCTCGAAACTATATCATTAGCCGACCACTAAACTTTAGATACTGGTTCAGCCAGTTAGCATCAAAATAACGAAATGGGAAGCATATGTTGGAAGCAGCAGGACTAGTGACTACACCAAATGATAGCAGTCTTCACTTACCCCAAAACGGAATTGCGGACATTTTTAACTGTGCCTGTGGTGTCACCGTAAGATACAGGTGACAGTGCAAAAGATTTGATAGTCAAACATCGGCATTTTCTGCTGGTACGAACGGAGACAGAAGAATTTCATTGTCCTGATAAAGTTTTAAACGTTCTGACTGGTCAATTCCAGTGATAAAATCAAATAGTTATAGGTGGCATGTCATACAAGACCTGGACTTTATAAAACCGTGTTGAGAAGGCGTCGTGACATTTTCGGTTATTAAGAAGTATTGATTTTACTACTGATTATCATCTCAGGTATCCTTGACTGCGTAGTAGTGGTTTCTCTCAGTTCTGTTCGTCGTCTTGAAATGTCATCAGGAAACACTGTTTCATTGACTAATCCATAACATGGGCAAATAATAAATCATATCTGCTGCAAAACCACGACTACCTTCATTAGGTGCCTACCCACCGAAAAACCAATAAGGCAAACTTTTCACCATTAAGTTTTGCATTTTTTGGAACCAACTACCATATGAAATTACATCTTGTGAAAACCCCGATGGGTTCAAACGGAGCCTAGAAAGACACGTTAACATGTCAATTCTAGGTCGTCTAAGAGAACGCAACTGTTGGTGGAGAGGTAAACGAAAGTCGGCCCAGTCTTCAGTGTAGTCAATTACATATAACTCAACTCTACTACTAATGCAGAGGACGTTTAACTAATTTACTGACTTTCTATTCTCTATAATCCCCAATAAGTTCTGTTAGTATAAGTAATTCTAGAAAAAATTACGCTCGCAACCACATTTTTAATATTTTACACATATATTTATAACTACTAATGCACTGCTATTTTTGTGTCGAAATGGCTTCACTCAGTCAATAACTACTTTTTCTCATATACTTCTCTAAAATGTATAATTTTATAAAATTTTGCAGTATTTTTAACTTAACATAAGTTGGTGGGTTACTTTGCGATATCTGACGCATACCATATGAAAATCGGTCATGAAAATTTAGCATAGCTAGTTCTGTTAACTAGTTGCTTTCTTCAGGATCATTCTACATAACTTTATCGCTACTTGTTCCACTACCCATTTCACTCCGCTAGACAGAATGTAACTTAGTTGCTGTAATACTAGCTACTCCTATATTCCATCATTTTTAAGGGAAACTTAATCTCATAGTCGTTTGTAACAAATACTTGTACACATTTATGCATGTATAAAGGTGATACTGCTAAGAAAGTCCTCAGGTGTCGGTGTATCTGATGACCTTCTGGGAAGCATTTGCCATGAAAGCTATTAATGTGCAGGAAACGGTATGATTGGGACGGGCTCAAAGCAATGCAATGCTATGACTGGGGTGAGGACAAGCGTTATCGTACTATATTATCGCGCACTGTATGGGTTATCGCGTTCACACCTGTAGAGGCATTATAATCGTTCAGTTTTGTGAAAGTATATTATATTTGACTCGTTTTAAGCTTCTTTACCCGGAAAAGCAATATTTTTCTGCATTGTCTTCGTATCAATGGGTAAAGTTGTCTTATATCCCAGACGGTTTATTACTAAAAATAGTTATCCTTTATAAGAAATTTCGAATGGAAAGACTATTATTTGCGTTTTAGAGCCCTTAAGCATTGTTATTTGCGAGTTGTTATAGATCTTAAGGCTGTGAATTGACTACAGACAATATTTGTTGTCATAGCAGTTATTCTATGAGAATCGGGCATTTGAAAGAGAAATAGCCCGTAGACATAAGTTAGATGTGCGTTTTGAGGATGTTAAACACTTTTGCTATCATCCGTGATGATTCAAATATTCCATAACACATAGAAGAGATCATGCGATGAATGAGACAAGCTGCTAGATTTCCTGGTGATTATATCCATTTCGATGAAGTTCCTAGTTAAAATTACTCAGGCGAAGATATGATACTAGTTTAATTTACATTGTCGCATGGAATTTGGGGAGACCGTAATTTCCCAATGCATAACATGGCATCATATTATGTTGATATCAGTGTGCATTGGGGCAAGAAGAATAGTACAGATGGTCCTTCTAAAATGTCAAACTGCCAAAAATTAGTGTCAGCTTTCTGTCGAATAGTAGCTAGCACCGGTTTCCTACAACTACTACAACTGTTACTTAAGTTATATCAGTTTTAATTATTATTCGTTTTCAAATCACTAAGATATTCTGAGATCCTTAATGAATTAATTGTGGCTATGAAGGATATGGAAGATGAACTTATGGCTCATATCTTTGAAGCATTTATTATTAAACAAGTTATCTGTAGGGATTTTGTGATGTTCAGGTTACAGTGCTTGACTGTATGTAGTTACTGCATGCTATTGTGCATGAAGGGACAGTTGGTGAAAATGAAGATAAAATAAAGTTTCCTATAAACTCACTATGAATACTGCAAACTGTTGATAAGAAACTGCATTAAAGGAAAAATTCTGAACATTTAGAAAATATTACAGCAGTTTCGATGATTATAACTTTTTACATTTGTAAATCATCTTTCCATAGTTCAGAATGATGGCAAAACATCAATGCTACCCCAGAGGCCCTACTGAAATGTGTGAGAGATCTTACATGTTAGGCTGTCTTACGAATTCTAAGCTTGCAGGTCTTTGAATTTACTCGTCACTGAAATATCACTAATCTACTTCACGATAGTCTTTATCTACGCCTTATTACACCCCACTTTATGTTAACTGGATAAGCCTTTATTAAAGCTGAGACTTACTCTTTGTGCCTATTGGTTGTTTGCTTAAAGTCTGGTTGCTTTGATTAGAAACGCGACAACAACAGTGTTTAAACAAAGCTGTATTTTCATGGAAAACATCACAGTTTCCATGCTTACACCAATATGATTAGCATTAAACTTATGGCAAATCCGGTAGTCCTTTGCAATGTTGTGACCCGTTTATGCTTGGTTGATCCCAACATTTTACGAATAATTACATTTTCCAGTAGCAGTCTCTTATCAAGTGGCGTAAGCGATGGTAGTGTAGTGGGCCCTCTTGTTTCTTCATATATCTAAATTACATCCACGAAGTTATAAATCCTGACAGACTTTAAAGTGTCGATGAATTAAAAGTGTTCTACCACGGTGCTTCCCAGAAGTAATAAGTCTGCTTCATAAAATACAATCAGTTACTGGTAACAGTGAGAAATGGTGTGAGTCATGAATGATGCGAACCGACGTGGAGAAGTGTGGTCTGTAGTGCTCATCTCGCCTTCGCATTAAGCCACGCATATCGATACACCACAACCTCATCACCATTTTTCTCCTGGTTCCTGACCCCGGGCTCGGTCACTCTGCTGATCTAAAATTCTCTCATTATGCTACTGGCAGGGTTTGAAAAGTCAGCAGGTTACTTGTATTCATATTTTATAAGTTCGAAACCGAAGAATCTAAAATACCGTTGTGAAAAACGCCCATACGTTCTGTCCTTGAGTGCTGTACACTTATCTTAAGACAAACTAAAGATTGAAAGTGTCCAAATGAGACCTATGAGTTGAATTTCGGGAGCAATTACTCAAGTTCCTTACAATTATTGTTGCACAACCATCAACATCGAAGCCTTTTGGTTCAGCCTTTATCGACTTAATCACATTCTCCTATTTGAAATTCACAAAAGAATACTATACTTTTCCAATAACAAAATTTAATTCAACAAATGAATTACACAGAAACAGGTCTTCTGTAAGTCATGCTCTTTGTCGAACCAAGTCTCGTTCTGACTTCTTTACCGTCCAGTATAGGCATATCTGTAACTTTTTGCAAGTGAAGTCAAAACCAGCAAAACAATACGGCAGTTCACTTATCTACTAAATAAGTATTTCTCCAAAAAGTCTTGAGGCCGCTTTTCACTAGACAGAAATTCATGATATAGTTTCTTTCTCCTTTGGCTTACGTATTTGAACAGCTTTATTCACTCAAAGTGAACAGAAACAGCAGAGACAATCATATTTGTTTAGCATAATTAGCATTGCGCTACTGTTGTTCTGAGTTCCTTTTTAGTTAATTCTATTATTTGCTTAGCAAGCCTCAGGTCAAAATGTCCGTAATCCCCCTATACAAACCTGGATGGAAATACACAGTATAACATCTTCGCTATTGCAGTTGCAATACATCTAGATAAACTACCCTCCTTGTAACCACATCATCGTCATCGCCTGCGAAAATCTACCTGCCTCATCTCCAGTTATACTTTTCGAGTCATTCAAATCCATTTGCTGACTGTCAGGTTCATCAAATATTTTTGATATATCTCTCATAACATTGTATTATGAGTAGTTAAGTGTGCTAACAGTTCTGACCCAAGTTCGAGTGGTAAATCACCTGAAGATCACTAGGACTAAAATCTCCTCTGGTGACTGCCTAATGCTGTAGGTAGATACCGTCTACGCCTACTACATTTCCCGCCCAAATGGTGATTATCCAAATAATCAACATAACTACACATTGAGTTTTGAGCATTAACGTATCGTATTTAACTGTCCTATAACTATAATCTTAACAAGTCTATGTTTCCGGAAACGTACATTATAATTCACTACTGTCTCCTTCTATATATACATATTAAGCGATGTGCCATCACACTGTTTTGATATATTTCCTATTGCCTTTTCGTCTTAATCCGTCTACATCTGATGTGTTTTTTAAAAGCAGCTGTAGCAAACGCGACATTCAAGATAGTCTGCTGAAAGTAGTCACTCTTACCATGTATTTCAATGAAAGTTAATAAATGAATGTGAAAACAGTCTGCGTGGCACGTAATAATAAATAAAAAGAAGAATTTCACCGGGGTCACCAGGTAGGAGGGTGGTAACTGCTATTCAGAGTATGTGATGCTGGGGACATGTGAAAGGCTCTCCATTTCTAATACCACCAAGTTTGAATGACTATTACGAAAAGAAGGTGAAAACTGCCTGGAAGCCAGATCTCAAATATAAACTCCCTGAATGCAAGAAAATGGTACAAGCTCATTACTTCAGAAAGACACGCAAGTGTTTGTACCAGGACAACGGTATAGATACCGCTGAAATTTCGCTTTTCCTCTAAATAGTCCATACATTCGAATTTTGGGTCTAACTCTTTTTTTAGAACGTATCCTTACTTTCACCCCACAAAGGTGAAGACAAGCAACTCTTTTTCTACTATTGTACACTTAAAGTGTTAGTTCGAAACACTCTAATTGAAGTATGCGCTGAAGATGTCGCCTAGCAGGGCGATGAAAGCTTCGCAAATTTACCATCCGGCTCAGAGAACACAACCACATCAAAAATACTCTAAAATTCCATGACCGTAACTTTTCTGTAAAAAAATGAATCTGGAATTCATCATATATTGTTTACTTTAGACTGTTAACATTTGTTAACCACTTCGCACCTCTCTTATGGTTTTCTTTCTTCTCATTCTCTCTTCAGAGGCTCTGCCTTGGGCCACATCATTTGTAGAGAGTAGCTATCTTCCACGTTGGTATTATTCTAAAATAGTACTGAAATTACCAGAAGCTACATTTGACATGCGTCCGAAAACCTTTGTCACATCTGACGAAAAACAGAAAAAATCCATCAGGGAATCTGTTGATCATTTTAAAGTTGGTCTCATAAAACAGAACATCAAAATAATGCTGTCCTTACAAGTAACTGCAGAATTTTATGCATTTTCGAATACTTCAAAACTAATAAAATGATGATTTTAAATTCTGCATCCTATATATCTTACTCTTTTACCTGTGTATTTAATTCCTTATTACTGTAGCACAACCAGCAGCAGTCACACGAGGGAGGAAAGTAGAACATAGACTCCGGAAGAACGTACATTTAGTGTAGTGCCAAAAATTAAACCGCGCATGGTAAGCCCTCGCAAATATTCAGACATTTTTAGATCATTAATGCTAAGTATCCACTGAAGTTGTTCCTCTTGCTCCAGGTAATCGATTCTTGGGGAAAAGACAATACTGTTTGATGCTTCAGCCATATAGGTTTTTATTGTTACATTACTTTATAGTAACGGAACCTCGTGAAATTCCTGTGAGAATCTGAGATACACTGGATATATTAATGATTATTAATTTGATTTAACCCAATAAACCACAACTTATTCTCACAAATAACTAACCAAGTAATTTTAACTTTTTAAAATATTTTTGCCATTTAAACCAGTGTTCAATCTAAAATTGCATTTGTCAAATGTGATCATGCCCGCAAACAGGGCACTTTGATCCTGTAAATGCTTAATTTGTATGTAATTATATCTAACTCCAAGTAAGTCATAGATGAGTTTGTCAAATATGTGGAAGGAACTCCGTGAGCCTCAGTCTAAACAAGAGATTGAAGTGAGATCGTTACAAAGAGAGCTAGTCCTGTTAAGTCTGCTCAATTGCGATGGAGAATCGTATAACCCAATAATTCAAAAGCGCTTTCTCAGATGTCTACTTACTAATGAAAGCCTCCAGAGAGGTGAAAACATTTTCTAAGCCCATTTCATGTTCATCTAAAGAACTAAGGAACGAAACCACAAAAATATCTGAAGTAACATCGGAATGGTTAGTCCTTATTTCGGGAGAGTGTTTCTTGTGAATGAAGACAGTACAATATACCTTAATAAGAAATGTGCTTTTATCATTCACTTGGAGGTTTTGGAACAACATGTGTAAGGCCACTAGTAGAATACTCTCCATTTATTATTAGCAGCACTCGCATACGTGACAAGCTAAGGATAGAAAGTATCCAACGATATTTCACGTCCAAACTACTTGGCTACGAGTGCAAGAAAGGCTACATCTCACGGTGCATGATTCTAAATCTTGACCCACTTTGGACGAGACGACTTATTATAAACCTAGTATTCTTCTTTAAGGTCCTACACAAAATATCTTTCTCAAACAATAAGGAGATATGATTCTCACCATAAGATTCTTACGATCTGCGCAACCAAAATTACTCAGTGACAATAAAGGCCTTTAAATCAACACTTCGCGAAAACTTCTTCGCAGTCATGTATTCTAAAATATGGTACAGCCTGTCCCTAGAAGTCAGTTATAAGTTTCCAACGCTCTCTGTACAGACTGTTTCACTCTACTGATTTCATTAATAAACTATTTATTCTTAGAACGAACTAATTATTAGTTTACTACAGTGTCTAGAAACCGAGCAGAAATTACCAAATTACTCTATAAACGATAAATAGGCTTGTCGCATAGATACATAAAAAGACAGTAGAAATAAATACATAAGTTTACTAAATCGCAATGTACAACGAATATGAACATATAAGTACAAATGTTGAGGTCCTATTCGAGTCCACATACTTTTTCTTTCCTCTTTGGTACTTTTCTGCTCGCCTCTTCTCTTCTATTTGCCTTGTAGTGGGAATTGCACAGATCTACAGTTAGACTGAGCTGAGCAACAACTGAAGTCACTTACTCATATATCATTCATTAAGGTTTTGGCTAGTAATGACTCAGCATCTTTGGCATATCCACTGTCAGCATAACAAGACGCTGTACAGCATCCTATACAAGCATTATTCATGATCTAAAAATGCTTACAAATAGCTTTCTAAGTATTAATCAACTTACTCGCACTGAACAACCATGCAGTGACAAATGGCAGTCCTGGCTCACGTGGACGCAGTAAAACAAATCTGCGTGACAATAACCAATATAAATCTGCATTCAGTACAATTCACTTCTGGTGTTACTTACGACAAAAATGCTGACAAAATTATACAAATAAATCACTTATTTCAAATTAATACCCAATTTGGATATAAATCAAGAGCAAGACATGATGCCGCACGCAACAAAGTAATATGGAGGAATTGACTTCAAGCTTTATTTTTTCCAAGTATCTGTAATCCATCCAACACTTACTTGGGTTTTTTCTTGTTAATTCGAGGTCAATATCTCTATATTTCTTGATGTGGTCCATTGAATCACTAGTTAGCATATTGTTCCCACAAACTAAAGACAAAAAGACATCAACCATGTAATTTAACCATAAACCAAATTTGTGTAATTTAAATAATACTTATCCAGCCTGTAAAACTGGTGTGTTCTACACAGACAGGAATAAATATATACATAAAGCATCAATCTCCACAGGCGAATGAAACTGGTACATCTTCGCGTGTTAGAAATGCGAAGGAAACCCTGAGGGAGTGGTAGTGGAATCCGAAACGCTGGGGTAAATAGTTTTGCTGGTCCGCATTGGGCTATTCAGGCCAAGATGGTACAGAATCCTGAACTTTGAAGTATGCCGGATGGTCTGAAGAAAAAGATTCCAAACTTCAGGAGTAATCCTGGCGATTTTCTGAAGTTATTCGAAAGCCGTATTAATGATCAGTGTGACTGTCGAAAAGAAAAGGTTTATCTAAAGTTCTCCTCGCCGAAGGTAGGACAGATGTCTACCTCAAAGACCAAATTATTGGTGGAAGAAAGCTGAAGTTCATATTTCTTGAGGAATCAGAACTTTAAGCAGTTCCAGTTTTAGCTTAACCGTCTGGCGTAAACGACTCATAAAACAAGGTATAATTCGCCAATGTGGTCTCACTTTCACGCAATTAGAGATTTGCCCAATATAAAAAACCGGTAATTTCCAAGGAGTCGTAAACAACAGCTGACTTCTGTAAAGTAGTTTCCTCGAATTCGACTTTTAAAGGACAGTTTGTGGCAATATTCTTATATAATGCTGTCAACAGCACGGGGGTATCAGTTTCTTCCGGCGAAATGAACCCCATTCTGAAATAGCCAACGCTGAGGAGACCAATGATGACAAATTTAAATTCGAATCTGGCGAAATTTCCAAGGCGAGTGCAATCAATTGTGCAAGTGCTGATGAATTTGAAGAGGACGATGACGATGAAGGGACTGACGAAGACATTTAAGAAAACAATAGCGAGTCAGACGTCAGAGAATTAGATGATAGTAATAATATGTTCTCATTTTTTTGTAAATGAGAGACTCTCGTTTCCAGGCATCATCAATATGATAAACTACATAAACGTCTGGCAAGCATATTTAGTACTGATGATATAATAAGTTACATATTTGTTCCTATCTATGTAGGACACCAGTTTTACAGGCTGGATAAGTATTATTTAAATTACACAAATTTGGTTTATGGTTAAATTACATGGTTGATGTCTTTTTGTCTTTAGTTTGTGGGAACAATATGCTAACTAGTGATTCAATGGACCACATCAAGAAATATAGAGATATTGACCTCGAATTAACAAGAAAAAACCCAAGTAAGTGTTGGATGGATTACAGATACTTGGAAAAAAATAAAGCTTGAAGTCGGTTCCCTCATATAACAATGAAATGCACCTTACAATAATATGTGCTTTATGCGCATGAGGGACTCCAGTTAACAGGCATCATCAATATGATAATAGTGTATACATGGAGCAAGCATGTTTACAATTTTCCACTGGCACAGGATATATATACAAGGGAAAGGTAATTGAATAATGACAGTTAGCACACTTTGCACAAGTTAAAACAATTTATAATGATATAATCCTAGGCACCATTATTGTTTGAATTCGTCGAAAATGAGCGTAACAACTGAGTGTTGCGTTACATGTGGTAAATATGATGGGCTACTCGGTCTGGAACCAGAAGGACTGAGAACCAATCCATACAAAATGTCGAACGAAGCACGCAGGAGTAGAATAGTACCATCGAATGAGTCTGTGGGATCTGGAATGCAGCTGTCAGCATATTTTGTGATTATGTTGGTGCAAATGGTGACGACGGAGAGGAGGAGGATAGGGAGAAAAGTCAAATAGAAGATGGAACAAATCAAACTCTTGTAGAAACCAAAAGTGTCGAATCACAGCCTACCCTTTCGGTATCAACTTCCCATCATAAGAGTGAAGTCAAAATGCCCCCTAACCTGCGTGAAAAGCTGTCCACAGATACAAAAAATTCAAAATAAAGCTATATCAGAATCTATGAGCAGAGTGAATGCTCCCGGTTACTTGGATAATTTAAGACAGCTTCTTTCGAAGATAATTACTGTAAACAACATAGATAAGGTGTTCACTTCTATAGTAGATACAGAGGCAAAGTTGAACAGTTCGAAGGAACAGCTAAGGGCTGTAAAGCTAACGTTCTGAAGAAAGTTACTCGAGTTCACACTTATGGACAAATCGGATGGTAATAAATTATCTCCGAGTGGGATTTGTGGTGGGATCTCCAAATCCATGACTTTTCGGCAACCGAAGTATCATCTTCCTAATTCTATCAGTCAATCTTCCACAAACTGCCTAGCAAAGACCCTATTATCAAGAACGCTAACGTGATTTTCTTTTCCTCTAATGTTGATGTAAAGGTCTGTAAAATGGTTAAGTCAGTAGCATTACTTGCAAACGCGGGGGAGAAGTTTATACAGATAAGAAATTCACCCTTTAAATGGGGTGCATTGTGTTTCTTATGAAGGCTGGAGGGTTACCTATGGAATGAGTGAAGGTGTAGTGTTCCGACCACACATGGCATCTGGTAGCCAAACATCTTAAAATGTTGCAGGAACCTTACGCTTACCTCAGATGTGGACGGAAGTTCAGCTAATACAATGTCTTCGTGTGCTGGCATCTATAGTCTGGATCGCTGTACACATAATGTATGCTGAGGATATGTTTCAGCTGCTTTTTTCAAATGTTTGTGCACGCATAGCTGCCACAAAATCCCCTACTGAATCACTATCGTAGTATTTCGTCAGATGTCAGTATAATTTCGGTCGTATTAATGAATTCCCATTCATTCGGAATAATGAACTTACCATTTAAAATTCAAATGTTTCTGTTCTCTATGAGAGTAATCCGTATTGTATATCTTCCTTTCAGAGAATTCAGCCATCTAACAATGATTACATGATAAATTGCTGTATAATGCCAAAGTTAATTTATCTACAGCGGCGAAAGTCCTGAATACACATGCTTTCACAATGACTCATGCATTTGATATGTAAAGAACGAATATCAACAGTCCTGTGGGTTCCTTTCTTCTGGATGTTTAAGTTGTTTGCGTCATTTTTCTATATAACCAAAAAATAATAAATAGGGATAGTTAATCATCGTGTCACGTTGAAAGCGTGTTCTTCAAAGAGCGGTCAGATATCCCTGGCAATAGAGATGGATTGCTTGTTAGTTGGCACTCTACCGGAAGAAATAATAAAGAGACTATTATCCCCACGAAGAAAACGCCTTATTCTGAATCAACATTCCGACTGTCTTTCACCCAGCTTTCAGATAGTAATGCTGATGCCCGACTAATAATACAAAGGAGGAGTCGTGTATATTCATTTCAACTTGCTTATTATGCTCAAGAGAACATTTTCTAGGTCAGTGCCTGCAGTTTAAAGGTATAGATCGCGGTGGACATTTACACGTTTTTAAGAAAAGTCAGGCAAAATTTGGTTGGAGGCGATTCATATATCAAGGAGCTGCCGCTTTCCAAGATCCTGTACGATTATAGATCGTGGCTGTAGATATCGCATATTGCCACACAGAGGGCAGGGATTATCCGATGATATTCACATCCACTCACAAAAGTTAACACAAGTGGGGTAGTGTTTGATGCAGTGCCCATTTTAACCAGATATACCCTTAAGATCTTGCAAATATGAGCATTACTGGGTAGCTGGTTGGACGCAACGATCGTAACAGTGGTTCTGGGGGGAGAATTATATCCTGAAGGAACGACTGAAACAACTGTTCTTAAGACACTGTACTCACAACTCCTATATCCTGAAATCAGGTAAAACCGGAGATTTCTTCACTAGATTCCTGCACTCAGGCTACTATTTAGAAGATACTGACAGTAAACAAACCACCCTAGTTGCGAACAGTTAAACTGAAAACATACCAGGTGGTATCATGCAGTCAATTAAATGACATAATTCCACCAGACATTTGTAGTGAAGAGTTCAGGATGCACATCGGCTGTAACGTTCCAGAGGCATGTGAAACGATTAATGAAAGGTTAGGCTGAGGTAATAAACCTTCAGACATAGAAACTCCTTTAGAATGTACATAACTGTGACCGTACAGTAAGACATTTGGAGAAATTAGTATGGTGAACTCTATCTATATAAAAATTGAGGTTATTTTCTCACGGCTGCATAAGAATCATCATGACTACGAGAACGTGCACGCACTCATTTCCGTCGAAGATGTTATGGCTCTCAGTATTATGTACGAGTCCATACAGTTAGCTGATGGACATTATCAGATAGCGCCTCCACATCATTGACAACAGGGAGTAGAAAAAATGGCGATCAGTCGATTGGATTTGTCGAAAGTCTTTGAATAAAATCCAATATTCAGTTCTGGATTTAGTAAACAGTTTATTGGATGTGTTTAGAAGATTTCAGTAGTGACTAATAGGCAGATATGGAGCTTGTGTTTCATCGAGTCGCTGTCCCCCTATATGACAGAAATGCTCGCACATTCTTACAGTAGTTCAACTGCAGAATAAAAACGCAGCCACTGATTGACCGAATGAAAGTGCACATTTTCAGAGCAACTTCTTCTCTAAGCTCGGCGACATGCACCATATAGGGGACCAGTTCGGATAAAGCTGCTGCTGTTATTCCAACGTCTAAAGAACGAATTTATGTTGACAATCTGCTCACCGGCGTTAATATTTTAGGTGAGATTAGGCTAGTTAATTCCCAGAATAGGGGATTTTAATCTGGCCGAACCGACCAGAAACAACCGAGTGAACCGTAATTTCTAAGGGATTGGGGAGAGAATTAGTTCAATGCAAGTATAAATAAAGCCATAATCAACATTAATGTGTTAATAGACGAAAGTTATGAGTAGCAAACACTTCAGGAAAGGAACCGGCTATTAGATAGATTCTGAGGCTTCAATTTTATGGTTCAAAGTGGTAAGAGTTTTCGTCTTCTGTCAATATTTTATCTGCAATCTAAAATTATGGATGGACAGAAAACCGTTGGTTTTCCACAAATTATGGCTCGAGGATATCAGGAAACGCCAGGTGCAGACACCTAAGCTAGTGCAGAGTGCTGAGTTTCCCAACTAATCGGAAGCATTCACGCCAGCGCAAGTAGCGTCACCGCGAGTAGCCATGAAGAAAGAAAGATCAATATGAATAATTAAATATTATATTGTATACGGTGGGCCCGCAGAGTCATAAAAGGGGACATTGTCCTCATTAGTTCAATAAAGAAGCTCAATTCTCTTGTAGTGAATGACATTATTCGAGTTGGAGATCACCGACAGTTGTTATACCTATCTGTTGGCAGTAAATATCCAGTCATATTGCCTATCAAACACTTAGTTACTCATATGATAGTGACGCAATGCCACCCCCATAATTTTCGTGTTGCTACTATTCATGTCCTAACAATAATGACATTAAAGCCTTATTTCGAATTATATGTGAAAGTGCAGTGCAGAGATTTTCAGCATGTTCTATCTCGGAATAATTTCTCTTTAAACAGTATTCAAATGTAGAGTAATATTCTGAAATATATCATGTGACGTAGTGTTTTTGCATACGAAGGGAGAACCTATTCTGTATATTTCTTCTTGATTTCCCTCAAAAACTGCACAGTATTTCGCTAAAAGCTAACTAGGTATGCGCTGGATTACATGCAGTGCCCATCTGGTATAGCTTCATTATTAAAACAATAAGAAGCGAAGAAGAGTTTAATCACTTCAACGAATGGAAATTCATGTACCCCAATAATTTAAGAAGGCCTGGATCTTTCAAGAATCTATGAGTTTTTTAAAGGCTGTAGTAAAGTCGAAAGAGTAGTTAAACAACGACATCTGTGTCAGAAACTTAATAATGGACCATGTTTCCAAATAATTGCCCCATTACATCAGTGTCGGTTGGAAGCTGATAAACGGACACTCAGTTCCGTTGATGTTGACTATTTCGGACCATTATATAAGAAAAACAGAGTTGACGAAGAACGTCATGGTTGCCTGTTTACCCGCTCATCTATAAGGGCAGTTTATGTTCAGATAGCACATACCCTAGACACTAATTTCCCCCTGTGTGCGTCTCCTAGTTCCGCTTCAGGAAAGAGACATAGGAAGCTCATACTTAGTGAAAGTGGCTCTAACTTCAAGAGGGCTGATGCCACATCGGCTTGAAGCACATTGTTAGATGATGGCACCAGAATAAGATAGAGAATAATCTTCTACAGAAAGGAAACGAATGGCATTTCCACGCACCTAGAGCTAGTCATCATGGAGGAGTATGGGAGCGTCCAATTAAGTGCGTCAGAAGGACCATACGAGCATCGTTTCAGTAAATACTTGAAATGTATACTATCATTTCAAGTGCTATATAGCTTCTTCTTGTATTTATCTTGTAAATATACTTCCAATAATCTATTATTCATAATTGCATTTTATGCCGTTTTGCAGCTGCGCAGAATTTTCTCCTCTTCCTGAAATAGCGTTCAATCACGTGGCGGCGTAGCACTCACCCAGATATACACTGTTCACTGGTTGACCATAACTATCAGCAGGAAACGGAAGGATGTTTGAGTTGTCGCTCAACTTTGATTGCGGCCTTAGTGAACGGTTTACAATTTAACATCTAGAAGAACCTGTTCTGATTGCTTGTACGATAATTGAACAATTCAAACTTTTGAAAAAGTATTAATTTATGATACTCCACGATTGTAATTTGTAACATAACTGATCGTGCCTGTAAAAATGGCATGCATCTCTTGTAAAATTACCCGTGCGTCAGTGGCACAGTGGTTAGGACTCTCGCTGACCATGCACATGGTCCGGGGTTCGATCCCCTGCCGACGCACACCCGATATCTATGGTCGGCCTGCAAATTTGGGCTACCGATATCCATGCTGAAAATTCCATACCTGTACTGAAAATACGGTGTGGCATCAAAATGTAATCAAAATAAAATAAATATAAATTATTATTAAGTAGTGACAGTAGAAACAGTGGGAGCATTTTTTGTGAAGTTGCAAGGGATTTTAAAATGTCGACCGGTTGCAAAGTTATAACGTGATGGCAAAGACAGTAAACTTTTAGTAACTGACTTTTCCATCAAAATATTTATTCAAACTACCTCCCTCCGACTCCTAATATTTTAGAAGACTAATGATGTTCATGAACCTTTATCTTCGAAATTACTTGAATGGACAAGTTCAACTTGGGAAAACCTAGTTCAACAGAAGGATGGGCATTCACCATTTAAAAAATAAAGAAAGCCTTGCAAATAATAAGGAATTTATAATTCCTTCTTGGTTACCCCTTCTGCTTTTCCTAATTCCCCAGTCACTTACTACATCTAAATAGCTATAGCATAACGTGTTGTAGAGGCTCTACATTCTAAAGTCAAACAAGCCACCTCTACTTCATAAACGACTAACGTTCGAAGGAGCGGAAGTCAGTAGAATGTCACTGTATAATAAAAGGTGGAAAGAAGCGCAGCATTTGACAGATAGCTGCGCGAATACTTCTCAACGCTGCTTGCGAGATTAAATTGCTTAGACATAAACAGAAACTTGCATTGCAGTAGACTGGTCATCGTTAAAAGTACTGACATATTAAGAGGCCTGTGGACAAATAGTGAAGTTAATCAGGTGTACTATGCAACTATAGACCTATCAATATAACACCGGTAATATCCCGAATAATGGAGAAAGTGGTTAAAGACCAAGTGTCAGACAACTTACTAGAACATGAACTTATCAATCCATCACAGCACGGATTTCTCAAAAAGAGATCATGCGTGACCTGTCACATAGACTTTTTCAATGAAGTTACACGAAGTAGGGACAACAGAGAACTAGTAATTGTGCTCTATTTCGATATAACAAAAGCCTTCGACAGAGTTCCCCATAATCTGCTAGTCAGCAGGTTATGCTCACTAGGGATATGTGATCCTCTCCTGAGCTGGATAAAATCATTTCTCTGTGGCCGAAGTCAGACAACGAAAGTTGGCTCCATAATCTCAAGGCCTAAACCAGTAAGTAGTGGTGTAATCCAGGGAAGTGTATTAGGCCCACTCTTATTCATAATATATATAAACAGTATCTGTGAATGCTTTAGTGTAGGTAAACCAATACTATATGCAGATGACTTAAAAGTGACGTATAAATGCAAGAACACAGATCTTGGAATAACAGTAAACGCCATACAGCAAGAATTAGAAAAAATGGATAGATGGTGTGACACCTGGCAACTCCAATTTAATGTTGAAAAATGTGGCTGGCTCTGCATAGGTTGCAACAATTTAGAACTTGACCTGACAATTCAAGGCCATGCACTTCAACGACTGGAATCTGTACTGGACCTAGGGCTGAAATATTCACATAACTTATCATTTTGTGAACACATCTCCAAACAAGTGTCAAAGTCACGCAGACTTATCGGCTTTCTACTCAGGAACTTCTACAGAAATGAGTCTAGAATTCTGTTATACAAGGTTTGTGTGCGTCCTTTATTTGATTACTGTTCATTCATGTATAGTAGCATACGCATAGAGGACAAATTGAAAGTCGAGGGAGTGCAGAGGTACTTCACGTTAAAATTACTCGGAACCGGAAATGGTACGAACTACTCCACTAGATGTGATACCCTAGGACTAGAAACACTATGGCTAAGACGCCTGAGACTAAACTTGACACTTTACTATAAGCTTCTAAACCACTTAGTTTTTACCTCTACTAATGGCACTCGACTTTCAGATGACAATGGCTACAAACTAAGACACACTAAGGGTACAGTAGCTATCGAACAATGTAAAACAGCCACCAGGCAAAAGTTTTACTTGATTAGGTATGCACAGATATGGAATAAACTGCCAATGGAAATGCGTCAAGCAAGTACATTGGCCTCCTTCAAAAAGGTACTTAATGACAAACTACAAGAGTTTGCAAACGATATTAGTTCTAGTTCCTATCTGAGAGCCTCCGAAATTATAGGTCCATTTAATGTATAAGCTTAAATACTACACCTGTTGTTTTTTGCCTATATTTATAATTCTAGATAAAACATTAACGGTTAAGATACGTATCCTCAAACAGACAACAAATCTCGTTTGTAAAACTACTACCCAACACAATAAGTGGAATAAAATGGACATAAACCGACAACATGAAAAAGGTATGACTCACCACAACATCACAAGGACAGATGAACGCTCGTTGGGCACCATTTATCCCTCACCAACTGCAACCCACCTTTCCTTAGATAATGTGATGAACTTATACCCATAATGTTGCTGAGCAGTTAATATTCTCAACTCCTGTCGGAACAGCTGAAACTCATAAACCTTCCTAACGCTAA
Source organism: Trichobilharzia szidati (assembly GCA_944472155.2). Taxonomy (NCBI): domain Eukaryota; kingdom Metazoa; phylum Platyhelminthes; class Trematoda; order Strigeidida; family Schistosomatidae; genus Trichobilharzia; species Trichobilharzia szidati. Next base: position 81,778,838 of record OX235279.1, on the reverse strand, counting down.
GAAAATACCCGTAATCAGTAGAAATCCATTAATTAATGCGTCCGAAGCTTATGTACTTACTCCCAACAATGACATTGCAGATCAAATGAGATAAACACATCACTGATTTCAAAATAACACATCAATGAACTATAATTCGAGGACTCTGCACACAACAAAGTTATGTATGAATATTTACTTCAAGCTTTATTTTTTTCCCAGGCACTTATAATCCATCCACCAAAGACCTGGTTTTTTTGTTAATGCGAAGACAATACTCCTGTATTTCCTGTTGTGTTGCACTCACTGACAATCTAGCAGATTTTTCCAACTTTGCACAGAAATGATTGTATACAAGTGAAAAGGCTGTTTTATACTACTGGAATTAACATTTATCAAGTGTATGTATAATCTCTATCGAACATGTAAAGCATATCTTGCTACTGGCTGTAAATTGTGATTAAATTATATGGTTCTATTTCTGTAACAATTTGATGATGCCTGTAAACTGGCGTCCCTCATGTACTGTACTATGAGAATAAATTTATTATTTATTTACTGTGGTGAGAGCTGACTGTTAGCCAAAATTGTTAGACAGTAACTGACGTCAATGTTTATGTCCCCAATATTGGTGGTGAGAAAATGAGAACAAAGGCTTTGCGTAGGCGGATACGGTTAGCACATGGATGATCCGACACAGCCACAAAGAGAGAAATAACCAATCAAAAGACTGTATTTTCTACAAACAATAATCTACAATAATGTACATTAAAATCAATAAATATGTGTTGATTTTCCTTAATAAACGATCTGTTGCCTGGCCCTTGTCTTCTGTTGTTACACTACGGTAAATCAAATTCAAAACTTGCTAAATTGCTAGTAATTTGCAGTCTACACAATTCCATTGATGGATTTTCACTGTAACTTCCTTTGGAAACCTATTTACTCGGATCATAATATGTGATCTGCTTGATACCATAAATGTTAACAAAGAAAGCAGGCATAATTTGGTTTTAAGAGGAAACTACAGTTATTTTTCATCACTTGAATTGTGTACATCGCAGCTGAATGACCAATATGCTAATTTTGAGTTAAGCTTATGGCGTGGCCAGTTCGACCAAGTAGCTGGCTAGTAATCGGTGCTTTGAACCGACTCGGCTCCGTGAGCTGAATCAAACTGGACAAACCATTGGAGGGTTCGGCCACAAGCAAACAAATCTGCCTTCCGGTCTTTGAGTCACCTCGATCAAATTGAAAACCACTATCCATTGGTATTAGTGGTATGCAACTTCTCATCTCATTCAGCCGGCAAGACACAGTTGTATGCAAAAATGTGCTGTGGTCAAAACGGCTACGTTGAGACGGTGCGCTTGAAACGGTTTCTTAAGAGGTTAGGCGGGATATGAAAGCGTATGTTGCCTAGAACACACATGTAATTTGAAGGTTTTGGATAAGAAAATGTTGACGTGATGTTCGTTCAGTGGGGAACGCTAGTCGCGACAGATAGATTTGATGACCTAACCTTGTCCGTGGCAGTTATTATGTGATTATTGGTTATTTTAGGGGCACTCCCACCAATCAAGATTGACCTTGGACGATCATTGTATTCTTTCATCTTGTTTGTATGTTTATGCAGCTCTCTGATTACTTTTTTCTCCTTATCAATATTTTTCGGTACGTTTGCACCCTTTCCTAAGTGACAGTTGCTTCTTAATATCATCTTTGTGTAATCTCTTGAGATATTATTGCCATTCTTTTTTGTTCACTTTGGTATCACCGTTATTATAAAAATTGGGTGTTGTCAGCATCATGGTTTATAAAGTATATATAAATGCACACATATATGTTTATCACTTACTAATGACTGTATAAAGACGGCTATTTATAGACACTTTTTCTTTGTTCATAGTCTCTACAATACCGATAATACGTTCTTCTTAGAAAAATAAACAATGTTTTAATTGTCATAACTTTTGACTTTCTGTCAACGGTTTGTGTGTACATGAGCTATCTTACGTATGAAACGAACACATTTGATCTAGTCAACCCCAACTTGTATTATTATTGATATTGTTAGCAGTTTTACCGCTGTCATTATTGATGACAGATTTACTTAGGTTTTCCAAAATTCTAAGAGGGTGATACGTGTAGCCCGCAAAGCGATGGTTTTGAAAACTTTTTTCTAATGATGGCAACGCAATTGTTCGTATGGCTCTTGTTTTAACCAACATCCTTTTTAGGATCGTAACTTTTCTCGACATTGAAGTTTACATTCTTCTCTGCCCTTGCTTACTTTACTTAACCTCTTCCCCTGCCCACCTGCCAATACCAATACTTCCGTGCTTATTTTTAAATTGACAGGAACCCTACCGTGCTCTTCCAAAGGGTAATCAACAACCATTTGTCAACATTATCGAAGCGCGCAAATTTGTCGTTCCTCTGGACCATATTGTTTAAATGATCGAAGTTAATATTAAATATAATTGCGAGTAACTGAAAATTAGCACAATGTATTCGCCTTAATAACTGTAATATGCTATTCAAATAGCTTAACTAATTTGAGATTTTTACCTGATAGTTTGTAAGCTGAGCATTTTATTAGGCGTTCTGACCAGAAGCCTTGACAGATTGCAATCATTACTCGTCATCTACTTTGACATTTCTTAAGCATTTGGCTGATATATAAGCTGAACTCCTTAGGAAGACGTGACCAACTATTAGAATGGCTTAAATCATTCTTTAAGAACAGGCCCCAAATAATAAGATTAGGGTCTTTGACTTCCAAACCTAGCCAGATCACTTCTGGTGTAGTTCAAGGTGGCGTCATTGGGCTCCTCTTATTTACATTTTGTATCAACGGCATGTGCGCTCGCTTCTCACATAGTAAACCATCCATCCTTGCAGATGACCTAAAAGTAGCTTATACATTCCAATGTGACGACCTAGGGTACTTCCAGAATGTTGTGCAAAATGAATTATATAAAGTAACTGCTTGGTAGTCTTTGTGGAATCTGCAATTTAATCTGAAGAAATGTGGCTGGATCTGATTCGGCGCATCCTCAATCTACATGGAATTAATGCTTCAATCTGCTAACCTAAGCAGACTTCAAGGTGTCGTTGACTTAGGCCTGAGGTACTCTAGTGATCCAACATTCTTTGATCAAGTGGCATTGGAGACTCGAAACTTGAGGATGCTCTTAGGATGCATACACAGGAGCTTTCACGACGATGAAACCAAGCTCATTCTATACAAGACATGTGTAAGGCCACTAGTAGAATACTCTCCATTTATTATTAGCAGCACTCGCATACGTGACAAGCTAAGGATAGAAAGTATCCAACGATATTTCACGTCCAAACTACTTGGCTACGAGTGCAAGAAAGGCTACATCTTACGGTGCGTGATTCTAAATCTTGACCCACTTTGGACGAGACGACTTATTATAAACCTAGTATTCTTCTTTAAGGTCCTACATAAAGTATCATTCTCGGACAGCAAAGACATACAATTCCCACTGGAAGGCTTTTACCAAACCAAACATGCACATTGACAATAAAGGCTCCATAACCGTCACTCCACAAAAAGTCTTCACAGTTATGTATTCCAAAATATTGGACGGTTTAGCCCTAGAAATCAGAGCCTAAAAACGTCGGTTATAAGTTACAGGCGCTGTGTGGTGAGAGCTGTCTGTTAGCTAGAATTGGTAGACGTCAATTTATGTCAATTTAGTTGAATTTTAGATTTTCCCGTCAATTGATTGGACCGAAGTGCTCGGTCTCAGGTTGACATGTCAGCTTCTTGTGCAGATGTTTCGACGATGTCTAAGCATTTAATTTGTATTTAATTGGTGGATAGTAGCTTGCAGTGGAATCCAGGATGCGCATTTTGTCCCGCTTGAGACTCGTCAGCTGGATGTACCTGCGTTTCCCACGAATTAAACTCTTATAAAATTCCCAGACATCGTCAATGCATCTACGCAAGAAGCGGAGATGTCATTCTGAGACCGAGCACTTCGGTCCGATCAATCGATGGGAAAATCCAAAATTTAATTAAATTAATATGACCCATCGCACAAGAGGTGGATCCCGTGGCCCAGGTGGTCTTGTGGATAACACTTTGACGTTTGAAACTATGGGCACTTAGTTCGAGCCTCGGTGGGAACATCACTTAATGGGAAATGCAGATACATGCAGTTGAAGAGTCCTGAATAGGACGAAATGCGCATCCTGGATTCCACTGCTAGTCACCATCCACCAATTAAATTTACGTCAGTGTTTACGTCCCAAATCTTTGTCATGAGGAAAAAACAAGGATGAAGGCTAACTCAACAACCGATAACAGCAGACTTGCGTGGGCGGATACGATTAGCATATATATGGTTTGACCTTCAAAGAAACGGCCGCAAGGAGATGGCAAAATAAATTCCAGTGAGAAAACGACCGATCAGAAGACACTGTTTCTCTGCTAACAATAACGAATAATAATGTACATGAAAATATATAAATATCTCTCGATTTCCTCACTAAACTATTTATTGCCTGGGCCTTGTCTTCTGTCTTTACAGCTATACATTCAGTTTGTTTGATTCTAATGATTACATAAACAAGAATGCACTATTTATTCATCACTATTTATTCATCAGGTGTGCTAGCAATATTCTGAATTTGGCGCAGTAAAACGAATCTGCCTATCTATGACTGGCATTCGTCTGTGTGGGGTATCATTCACTTCTGGCGTCGCTCTGCGATGACACTAGTGAGAACATGATGTAAATGCATTATTCATTTTAAATTAATACACCATTTGAGTATAAATCAAGAATAGGAGTAATGAGTTCAATCTTTGTTTTTTCCTAATTATCTATGATACATCCAACACTCAACCGAGATTTTTTGTTATTGAAAAGACAACATTCCTATACTTTTAATATGCCGCATTGAATGACCACTCAGCAGACTGTTCCCACAAAATAGAGTCAAAAACAACAGCAACCATGTAAACTGACCATAAACCAATATCATGTAATTGATGTAATCCTTATCTATACCTGTACAATTGGTGCGTTCCCACACAGACAGGAATAAATGTATTATAATTGATTGTGTTCAACGGCATTACCAGAATTCAAATCCCAAACAAAATTCATTTGTTTTAGTGGCAGCGAGTACGCTTGCATCTGGCGAGAAAACAACTGATCCACTGCGTCGTGGGCTGGAAATCGGTCGAACAATGTGGAAGACAAATATTCAAGAAGGTGATTATAGGTGCACACTACCGGATCAGTGAATACCAACAAGTGATCGACATCCAGGAAGATAGACTATAAAAGACTCTTAATCAGGAACACTTTTCAACCTCGACCACAGTGATTACACTGCCTAGCAGAAAACACGGGGAGCAAAGATGAAAAGTTCTCAAGACCAAACTAACAAAAGTTTCAAAGCGACAACCGTACAAAAGCACTAGTTGACTGTGTAGTCAACTTATCAAAACGACCGCTATTAAAAACGGGACCTCAGCTGCACAAGGATGGATAGAATTACAGCATAGAGGGTCCTCCAGAAACTGATTACTACGATGCTACTGAATCATCGATCAAATCATCAAAACTAAATAACCAGTAGTATCACTTCTAGGGACTACCACATATAATTTATCTGAGGAAACCTTAAACGTTTGACAGAATCCTATCATCACTCCGTCTAACCTGCAGCAATACTTTCAGCGAAAATCAAAGGCACCCAAACAGATGACTTAGAAGCAATAGCATCTGCCAATCTCACAGCATAAAATACACCATTTGGACAGAAGCCAGCAGAAGAAGTCTTAGAACAATTATTCAACAGGAAAGAACACCTTCAAACATACTCAGAATGCAAAACTCAAGTTGAAAATAATGAATAAGCCTATGTTTAACAAAGTATTTTTTATTTCAAAACGATTTAAAGGGACACCTATGCGATTTCTCCTGTCAGAAATGATTGCAGAAGCTGTTGTGCAAGAAGTTGAAAACATAATCCCACTAAAGATTGACCTAGAAATTCGGATCTGTCACGTGGGTGACACATTCTTAATAACTCATAGAAACGACTCAAACAACCCTCACAACTTAACAAACAACTTCCTGGACGAAATCTAATTCACAAAAGAAGTGGTATATGAATCCATTTAGTTAGCCTGCTTGAATGAATTTGAACTCGTTTCCAGTTGCTTATGACCCAATCTCACGCTCACGACTGATATGTGACTATCAATCCTGTTGCCATGAACTCTAGCTTCTTGGCTCGGCTGTTCATAACACTGCCGCAGGTAGCGAAAGCAGAATATAACAGTTAAGGCTGCTGAAAGACGTATTTGTTGACGATTAGTTGAAGAGAGTGAGCAGGTAAATAATCACACCGAAACGGCACCATCTAGCTCTTGTCCCTTAAAAATGTTTACTGTCCACTATGTGCTTCTATCTGCAAGGATAAATAATTTGATTATTGACTATGAAATGGTTGAATTTCAGCAAGTTGACGAGATTCTTTGAACCCGTACAGTGTAACACGAGTTCAGAATTCAATTTCTGGACATTTTAGTAAGGCTAACAACCACAAGAAAATGTGAAACACAAGAATGCAATACTTAACAACAACTGCAACTGCCCAACAATACACGAAAACAGTTGCATGAAAACACTAACCAAGAGAGCTGAGATGCGTCGCAACACTTCTAACTTGAGGATAACTGGAGAAAAATGTTTTGCAGACGTCTTCCAAAGAGTGGATACCCAAGAAACTTTATCAACAGACATCTACCCGTAATCTAATTAACCTAAAACAAGCCTCTAATGAAAACCAAACCATATATGTATAAAGAAAATCACCGAAGTCACTGCAAGACTGTTCAGGCCTTTTGACAGTGGTTCCTCCCACAAACCAGCAAAATCACTTCACTGGCTTTGAATTAACCAAAAGTCTCAACAGTGAAAGAAGACAAAACCAGTATCATCTGCGAAGCAAATTGTAACGGGTGTAGAAAACACTATATTCGTCAAAGCGAATGACCTCTTCGTATCCACCAATACAAACTAGCCGTGGAAAGACACGACATGCACTCACTCACGTCGTTACACATAGACAATTATGGACGCCAAATCGACCGGGACAGTGTTTTAATCTCAGATAGAGGAAACGCTAAAATACTCCGGGGAATCTCTGGCAGCTTGTTTTTCATTCGAATGGGCAATCAGTAGGAACAGTGGCGAAGACAAGAGTTACCAATCCATGAGAGGGAAATTATGTGAACCAAAGGTCAACCTTCATGTCATAGAAACAATCAACACCAATAAAAGTGGAGCAGCGGTTGAGAAAACACACAGAAGCAAATAATCATGTTCGAAATTACTACATGGGATACATAGTGAACCCACTGAGAATTTCACAATGTCGGTTCATACTGAAGTATGGTTCAGAGATGTCTTCTGAGACTATGAGAGCCTAAACTATGCCAACCAGAGGACATATCTTCACTGAAATCACTTGATTTCATCTTCGGAGTTACATTAATGCATACTGTCATCTTAATAAAAGCAGACGAGTGTGGGATGAAAGTGCGAACCAAACGAGGAATGTGGGTTACTTTAGGATTCGTTTGACGCGCCAGATATCCCCTTTAGATGAACACATGTCGACGTAGCAAAGGACGTCGAACGACAGCGGTTATTATCCAGGCAGACTTCTTTTGACGGGGAATCTTTTGAAGAGATGATAGGATGCTCAACTACGGAACGTTCACCAAACCCATTAAAGGCTTGGCTTCCATTCTCGGCCTACGTACTGCTAGACCCCATCTGCTTTACTGGCTGATGGAAACCTCACAAAAAAGGGAAGTTAGAGTTTGTTGTTATGCCCAACGTGTAGTTATAATTTGGAAGTACAGAGTGAAAGATATATGTCGCAGTGCCATAAACAGTGTTCCAAAGTGACAGAAATCCGAGAGGAACTGGGCATCAGGTATGATTCTAACTGAAGGGTTATTTTTCAAATGACATAAATTGGCAGCACCTGAAAGTAATACCACAAAACCATATATAAAGATGCCTAAAAGCAAGAAGAGCGAGACTCGATCATCTTATGGTTCTCAGGTTATCTAGATGGAAGGGAATCCCGCATAAGAGTCACTTGCCCCCTCGGATTATAATTCGGGGACCTTTATGTTTTTTAAACTTATCAATAACCTGAAATACACGCCTGAGTGACCAGCTTCTTTTAAAGCTAACGATGTAAAGATCTTGGGAGAGAAAAGTGTCCGGAAGACTGAAGAGAGGTCAGTGGGGTGTCTTCGAGCATTCAGCCACGCATCCCGACAATGCAACTTGTTAAAACAAGTGAAACAAGTTGTACCACACAGCGCCATTGTGAGATTTAGGTCCCTATCTAGCGGAAGAAAGGGCTCTACATGACGTCTCCCAGTACGCAGTTTGTTCCACAAGAAGCTCTGAATATTCGACAGCCAGCGGTTTCTCATGTATGTTGCGGAATAATAATAATGAGGGTTGACGGAGGGAAGATTCCGCCCCAGTTTTGCGAAGCCTTAAGTCGCCCTTATCAGTGAGTTTTGAAAGGCAGCCTATACCCACCTCCTTCGTCAGCATTTTCCACGATAGTTGCATAAATATGTCCTCCTAGTTCTCTTGATCTCTCCACGCCGCTTCTGAAGATTTCGCCCAGGGTTTCAGCAATATCCTGATTTCCAATTACTTAATGAAATTCTGGTTTCTGTAGGTTTCTTATCAGCTGCTACTTCCGTTTGCAGTGGTGGTATTTTTGAGGGAGTTCTAGGTAGTGGTCGTTTCAAGATTCCTTTAAAACAACCGGCTAATAGTTCCCTTTGTCTCTATAGTATTTGGGTTCTACTAAGTATCATTCACTGGTTTCATCTGCGCAAATCTCTCCTTGAGCAGCAACCTGATCATGTGACATGGCACTCTAAGGTCTCTCTTGCCTGAAACCTGTCCTGTTTCATTTGTCAGTGTCTCGTAAGACCGCATTTCGTCCTTCCAAGGACAGTTTTTACCCCTTCGTTCAGTGCTCTGTATATTCAATTCACTTTCTCCTTTCTCTGTTCATCTTTGCACTGGTCCATTTTGTGCAACACCATCTCTCTTTTCTCTATCGTATTCCAGGTGTCTGTAGTGAGTAATCCCCTATCTTGTCTCTCGCTCTTGCCTAAAACGACAGTATAGGTTTGTTGACATAGTGTTTCAAAGAGTTTGAATGTGGTCCTAGGCTTTTTTCTGGGTATTTTTTATTAGTGTCTCTGACGTTTTCCCAATGACTGACGTGAGAGTGCTCTTTTTGGTTTTATCCTTAAGTTTCTTGATGGTGGACTTAAGTCGTGGTCTTCCGCTTCTTTTCAGATTTCAAACATGAAATTAAGGGTGGCATACACCAATTAATGGTCTGAGCCCATATCTACTGATCTTCTTAATTTTGTTTTCAGCAAACTACGTTTCCACTTTCTTGAGGCTGAGGCAAAATCTGTTTGATTTTGAGTGTGTCTACTAGGTGAAATCCATGTCGCTTAGTGTGTTTCCCCGTGCAAGTTGTATCCAATCACGAAATCACTGAGGGCGAAGAAGTCTGCAAATATTTCTCATTCATTTAACCAGGCGACCATTGAGGCGTGATAAACTTCGCTTATGTGTTGTCTATTTCTCTTCTGCCTGGATGCAATATCACCTAATGAAATTCTAAGGTAGTCATTTGAGTGGGTCTTATCTATGTTTGCAGCTATCTGTTAGAATACTCCTGATTTTCCACTGGGTCTGTGTAGTATGTAGTCGAGTAGCACCATGTAACTACAGCCTCCCTTCTGAGTTGAATTTCGGTGCTATGAAATCGGTTCCCACTGCGTCAGAACCTTAGAGGATTTTGATGACATCGTAATGATCATCTCATAATTGTGCTCATGGATATCATTTCGGTGACCAAATTGCATTATTGACTCTCCAGTTGACTCTTCTTAGAACCCACTTCATTTGTATTTGTCCTTGTGGATTCCTGATACTTGTGCAGCATGACTTATAATTTCTTCTACAATCTGATGTGGGCAGACTTAACAGGCTCATACATGGTGCGGACATTTAACGTCGCTATGGCTACCTTGTTTTCATAGAGGGACGTATCAGTAGACTTTCTTCTCGAGGACTTTAGATATCTGGTCTCATCCATCACGCAAATGTGAAGATCTATGGGTTTTCGCGAAGAATCTGTTCATTTTCTCTGCTTTTTGAAGTTTCATTAGCTATGGGTTTGTTTTTTACAGTGTAGCACTGGCTTCACACCTAAATTCCTTCTTTTCGGCCTTAACACTAACTGTTTAACTAGGCAGGGTTGACTGGTTGGTCACAAAAGGTTGAGAATGAAACTGGAGTCTTTGCTAATTCTTTACAGGTGGATATTGAATGACCGCAAGTTTTAATGATGAACTATTATGCCGACATTTTGAAAAGATGTTAATTATTCGTGGATTGGCGCTCATATTATCTTTCCTTTTATTTTCAGCCATAGTTTTCTTCTGTCTACCAGTCAAAAATGTTTTTCTATGGCACCCAATTCTTATGTGTTCTGGATTTCTCGTCGCTATGCTCAATGGTATACATATATTGAGTAGAGATTCCTTCGCATTTTTGACGAGCAAGTCCAAAAGGGTATGCATTTTTCTCTACTTAGAATCTTTCAATCGATGAGCTAAACAGTTTTATGGGTGAATGACTGTTGATGCAAAAAAGCTTATTTGTACATGTAGTTGCTGATGCAATTACTACTTTAATTTGGTTACTTAGAAGAAAGCACCACACGTCAAAAGATCTCCCTTTCCTCATTCTCTGAAGTTAAATTCTTATGAATTCATAAGAATGATTCCGGATATGCAGGTTAACCTGCAGACTTGTTTATGCATCGGGTCTTGACTTTGTTGCATATTTCTGTCAGAATGGACAACATCTTAAATCTTATCTTTTTATCAGGCAGTGTCGGCCAAACTGATTTCTTTGTCCTCCCTTCTTTGTCGTAAAGCAAAAGGTCTTGATCTTCGATAAACTTCTGAATAGTGTATCCGTCTTCTCGACTGCCGAAGCTTTGTTTGCCTCCAATGGGAGTGATGCGGAAAATATTATATATGTGTATATATATGTAATTTTAAAACATTCTGTGACAGCAGTTCTCAAAAACATACAGTACACCATTTATTCGCTGGTTGGCCAAACATACTAAACTTAGGTGTATTCTCTATGAATCAGTGTGAGGGTCTTACTTCGAAAATTTCCTCTACTGGAGATCTAGTGTGTACTTGAAGACACTTCCAAGACGCGTTTAACAGCAGAAAGTAAACTATTCATTTTTGAATATCTAAGAGTTGGTAATCCCATCTTCAGGAATAGCTATAAATAGTTGACAAGTGGATATTTGCACGTCATTGTCCTAACGGAAACAAACGTTTTATTTTCTTTGTTTGCTAAGTGAATTACTTAGTGGATTGGCACCATGTCTTCGTCTACCATTTAGATTCTTTACCAACTCAACTCGACCTCAGTTAACATCCTTAGTCAAGATAGGTGGTTTTGGTGTTTATAAGACATGTTCTTGTCTTAATTGGTAGAGATTCACACTTCATCTATTGACTTCCATTTTTCCCAAAGCTATAACTAATCTCATTATTGCTAACCTTTAAGATCTACATAAGATGGTTACCCATAGTCAAAGGTCTCTAATTTTTTCACATTTCCTATCTTCACTGGAGATATTTTACAACCATAGAGTATGATAGAACGAATTGCTGCATAGTGTATGCCTTTTTTATCGAGTGGCTAAATGTTATGGCTGCATTAAACATGATGTGAGGTGTCAAATGCTAAACGAGCTTTTCGTGTCCGTGATAAAAGTTCGATAACAATCAGAGCGTTAGGGTTGATGTGATTTCTTAAATGATTGGATTGGTTTATATATACAACCATTCTCCTTCTTATAATTAACTGAGAATATTTGTAGACTAGTCTTGCAGTATCATTAATTTAGCAGGCATGCAACGTATGCCAGATATACTCATATCTTTGCATGATGTGATTATCGATCTACAGAAGTGTGACAAGACTACCCGTGATTCCTGTTAGTCTAGCAATTAGTTCAACACTTCTATAGTCATACCTTCATATCCTACTACTTCACCTCTATTAAGTTTAGAGACGTCTTTCACAACCTTCTGAAGAGTTGGGGGGCACATTATTTTCTGGGCAAGACGACTATAAGTCTTAGTTTAAAAATGACTTTAGAAAAACATTCAGTGCCAAGTACTGAAAAAATAACTAAGTCGGTGGTCGTCTAGTTGCCTCTTAACTGAGTTCTGTGCTTTATTTTTTAATCAAGCTGCTTTATACTCAAATAATCAGAAGCATATATATATATATGAATTTGATGTTTTATGTAAAGTCCAATTATTTCACTACTTATTACGGTGATATCCCCGTGAATATTTTCTGATTTAAATTCATGCTAACAAAGTCAAATCGCCATCTGAGAGTTGATTCGCTTCCGGCATCGAAGAGCTAGTAATCATCATCACACACTGTTGCACAGCTTAAGTCATGTATAACAGATAATTTGTATTGTGTATTGAATATCTCAATATAATGTACCTTACAGTTTAAATTAATTCTTTTCGAAAATGTGTTTTCATAACGTTTGCTAATAATTACTATTTTTGAAAATTTTAGATAAAAGCTCACTGGATATTTGAGTCCCTTGCAGCAGTGCTTCTCTTCCTTGGTTTTATTGCAATCTATGCTAATAAAGTACTAAATGGCAAACCACATTTTACTACATGGCACGGTTTATTAGGTCTGTTTACAGTAATATACTGCATTTCCCAACTTCTGTTCGGTTTTGTTTTCCACTGGAACTATAATTTGTGGCGAAGTATACTAACTTACAGTACTGGAAGATTTCTCCATGCTGTATCTGGAACTGTATTATACTGTTTAGTATCGCTTACTTTCATACTTGGATTATATACAAATTGGTTCCAATCAAATATTGCTCTTTTTTTCGGTTCGAATAACACTACAGTCCTGTATTCATGTTTATTGATAGTTTGTTTAGGAGTTCTTAGCGTTTTTTTTCAAATTGTAGTAAAGTATAACAATTTTATTCAACTGAAATTATCTACCTCGCGAACATAAACATTATATATGAAACTATTTTAAATGGGGTTTTCGCAATTCTAGCATTTATTCGCCTTACTTTCTTTACTTTAATACACTGTCTTATCTCATAAGTGACTACAGAAGTGCCTTATAAGTACTTTTTCTGTGTGTTTATTTTCTATTTAAAATTCCAAATATCTTTTTAATCTTTTATTTACCTTCTATAATATGCCAAATAAATAATTTCGCAATGCATAACTTACAATGAATTTAATTTTTAATTTGATTCAGGGAATACAATTTTACTCAAAATGAACTAATAATAAGCGCAGGAATAAAATACTGTGTTTAATAGATAAATTGTACGTAGCAGATATTAAAATTAAAAATTTTCCTTTTGAATCAGAAGATTGGATTTCGAGTTATTAGACTTTGTCGAATAGGTCCTTCGATCTCGATTCCACTGCTTCCCTAAAAGCAGAAAAAATAGAAATGTTAAGAGGTGTTAGTTTGGCACTATTAGAACATTGGTGGTGTGTTTCTTATTCTCAGATAAACATTGTTAAACATGAATGGTTGTTGGAAAACAATGGATACCCAGAAGTGAAGAGGGACTCTTAGAAGAACTTTTCGTTTTTCATTTTCCTGTCACAAGTGGCGTGACTTTGCATATTATATGGTGTAGTAATAAATGGTTTCTCCTAATCAATTTCTCTTAATTTTATCTAGTCTTGAAAATGGAACATCCAGGTCTCCTAGTCTTCTATTTCTGCGTTCTGTTGAAGCCTATCCTTTCTGTCAGTCCGCAAGAAGGATATTCTTTGCAATAAATTCTCTTCAGATACTTTCAGTTATAAAACATAGTATTTATTGATACAATACCAGCCAGGTACACGACAGAAATATTTTTACGTAGAATGACAGATTCATTACGCGCGACAAAACAAACAGCATTTGTTTGGTAAACGTGCTGAACTGAATGCAGTTACAAAATATTGTGAATTGAGAGACGATGATGGTAATTAGTTATGATAAGTTCGGAAAATATGGAAGGAGAATTGACAAGTCAGTTCAAGGTTATAGGAGGTGTCAGGTAGGAGGCTGGTACAAAATAGTATGCAGTGAATAGGAGATATTAAGATCGCGGTGAATAGTTCGTCATGAAATAATCAGTATGTGAAACGAAATAGGTGGCGTCATGTATTCAGAAAAGAGATAATATCACTAATAATAAGTCAGAATAGCGTAAATTGAGAATTCGATAGTACTGAAAGAATGTTAGTTTGAACAGCATGAATTATAAGACATTGCGGTTAAAATTGTTAGGACGATGATAAGCGGAACCAAAATAAGAGATAAGGGGAAATGCACTGTTGGAGGGGATAAAAATTTTAGTCCGGGTTTTGCCACGGTCGGAACAGAAACTGAACGTTTTGTTTTTGAATAAAAAGTCCCGGTTTAGTTGATCTTATAGCAACAGATTTAGCTATATATGAAAGACGTAGGGGGGTGACAGCATTTTTAATCAGTTCTTAATGCGGTAATGAATATCATCGTCGATTTACACCTGTATACAGTGAATGATCGTGTGTTCTGAAGTCAATTGTTGGTTAATCTTAAATTGAAAAAGCTGATTAAGACCTTCTGACAGAATTATTGCATTGAGGTTAACGAGATAATCCATTTATTTCAGCTTAATGTTTTGCACAGTTCAGAGAAAGTTATCCCAAGTATTAGTTACGAGACATTTATGCTCATTAGTCATACGAAGATTTTTTTAGTTACCCAGGCAATGGATATTAGTCAATCCCTGGGGGGAAAATGCTGACAAAATGCAGAGTCTTATGAACACCTTGAATACCAATCTTCAAATGTGTGGCATGTGATTCGCTCCTGTCAAATGTAAGATGATCTTACAGGAATAGACTGCACTGACTCCTAGCTTAAAGATAAAGAGTGAAGTGGTAGAGCGTGTTGAATACTTTACTTATTTGGGGAGTTGCACCAACTCCAACGGGTTAATCGCTGACGAAATCTCAGCTCGCATACAGAAGGCTTGTCTGGCATTTGCCAAATCACTTCATCTCTGATGTAGACTTGATATCGAATCAGTTATTGAGTTATAAAATCATTAGCATACACTACTAATGATGGATAATATTTCTCACTTCTGCCTTAGCTCGATACTGAAGATTAGGTTAGATAGACAGGAAGAATTGGCAACAAAAAATTCTGGGAACTAACCAACCAAGAATCTGTTACTCAACGAATATACTGAGGAAAATGGAGACAGATCGGACACATGTTGTTACCCTTGGGTGACATCGGGGAACGGAGAGTTGGGTGTCCAGGGTGACATGGAGGAGATCGTGTGGGAAGGAGGTGAAAACCTATGGGCAGTTGTGGAACCCGCTAAAGGGGATTGCAGAGAATAGGGCAAAAGGAGATGTGCTGTTGAAGTCCTATGTTCTCACTCAGAACGGATTATAATAATAATAATACTTCCCACTTACCTGTACTTTTCTATAATGTAAGCGATACCATCACTTATACTGGTTGAAAATTGTACTCGTGACTGTATAGCAATATTGATTATCTGTTTAGTTGTAAGTTTGCGTCGAAGTAGGTTTCCAGCAATGGTATACAACTGAAAGAGAAAAAGCAAAAAATTCACAATGTAGAATTCATGTACGGTTATTTAAAGGTTAATCCACGTTACAAGTGATCAGTAGACTCAGCTTCCGTTAGATTTAATGTTATTGTAACAAAGTGTTACCTGGTCTCTACTTTTATTAATGGCATTTATTAGATTGAATAGTTGGCTTGTCCTAATGATGATTATTTGGGTCTGAAATGTTCTGGAACATAATACTCAGTTACGTGCATATTTGAAGATCATATAGAATAGTCAGAACTCATTAACCACTTGATTTCAGCCTACTGAGTTAATAACGAAAAGTGCTTGTATCTAAATTTGAGAATTATAGAATCGATCTCTAATGGGCCTGTGTATATGCCATACTGAATAGTTGGAGACATTAATGAGATGACCATCTAATGCTCCCTGATTTTCATTGATTCTCTGACTAATACTGGTTCATGATGAAATTTACTATGGAGTGAACTGAAATCTTGCTTTTGCACAAACCCATGAGCACACAGCTGAATACTTTCCATCTGAATCTCTTTTCCATGATTATTTGTCCAATACCTCATTGGTGTAGATTAATGCCTATATTATATTCTATGGACCGAAATGATCTGAGTCCCTCAACTAATTTTACAGAATATTACAGCAATAGACAATGTGAACTTTTGCTTATTTGGTTGGTAAAACTTAGTACATGGTAGTTTATTGCCATTCCTTACTGGAACACAGAAAGTTTTTTTTCTATACATGTATCCTGTTTACGAAATATAGTTAGTCTGCAGTTACTTTTTTATAAAAAGTGAATAATGAGGTTAGTGTATGCTCTAACTACTAGCACTAAGCTAAGAAAATTCAGCTTTGTTAGATATCCTATTATTCACTTGGGCTTATGTTCATAAAATGACAGAGAGGCGATGAAATCTAGAAGTCTTACGGAGAAGAATAAGTGATGTCTAGAGATCTTAGCAGTATCCCGCTTTACTCATAAACCTTTTCTTATCAATCAAATATTTAAATTAAAGAGGAAAACGTGCATAATATCTGTCTCCTGTTACAGACGATTTATCCTATTATCAGATCCGTTAGAAGTAAGTATTCACCTGTTAGGCTTACTCTTTAGGAATCTAGTGACTCTCTACTGGAAAGGTGTTCCATATGAAAACAGATGTTGCATTCTTTGCCTTTGTTATTTTTATCCATTGTTATAATTGATAATACTCCTGACCTGTTGTTGTTATTGTGAATTTCAGACACACAAACATGAATTTACCGTCTGTTTTGTATAAATTACACGGAAACATTGTTCCATCGTTTGAATTTAGTCTCAACCACTTCATTAGGTCAATAACATTAACTGTCTCGGTCAAAATTCAAGCCATACTATCGGGCTTTAACGTGATATATATATATATATATGTATATACATTAGAGTAGAGCCAAAGATGAGCATCTAATTGAAAAGTAGATATTTCTTCGTTCAATCCTTCTGCTTTCTAAATGTTTAAGTGGTTTTATTTCTATTTTGAAATTCAAATTAAGGTGGGTGTACTATGGAGATCAAGGAGATTTTGTTTAGCCAAAGTACAAATAATACTCTAACACATAAACTCCTCGAAAAACTTTTGCTTCACGTCATTATTATTCTCAATGTGTCATAATAACTATATCTGCATTTTACTTCATTTGCATAGGTAGACTACTTATTAACTCGAATGCCTAGTTAATTCTAATTCATTTACATCCATCTCTTCGAATGATCAGATTCATTGAGATTATATTTGACATGTAAACAAACGATTAAGCCTATTTACTTATCTATGATTCATTCAGTGAAGGCAAAAAGAGAATGTAGAATGCTAACAAAGCCTGATAAACGTCATAACAAAAGTTTAAAATTGTATAATAAAAGTGTTTCTACTAATAAAGTTATGATTATAAGTGGAATTTGTAAAACATTTCGAATTCTTAAAAAACATGTTTTCTTTTTCTCAAGTCTTTCGTTTTTATAGAATTGACTATGTTTAAGAAGGCTAATCCAACAAATCGAACTTCAGCCAATCAGAAAACCACTTACCAAGAATCAATATCCCAATGATTTAACCGACAGTCTAATACTTCTGAACAGGAAACACGCATATAAATTTTTTTATCAAATCGTATTTGGATGTAAACAAGATGAAAAGTCAGCCTAGTATCAAAAGTAATAGCACAGTCGTTCCATATATATATATATATGCATATATATATCCAATGGTTTTAATTTAGAAACTGGGTTTGTTGGTGTGTCAAAGTTGTTTTTAGAATCGGTACACAATAGACAAACGTTTAAGCAGTTATTTTGTTTTCTCGATTAGTGAAACCATTTTGTATTACTGTTAGTGATTTTATTGTCAAATAGTCTTTATTATTAACCTACCTAGACTTGTGTAGAAAATGTTATTTAAACAATGCTTGGCACTGTGCCAGCATTTAGAATTTGTGCCCTTATGTTATTTAATCTGAATTTAATTTGTATTTTGTGTATTTTTAAACATGTTTGTCAACTAGATGAATCAGTAGTCATTGAACAGTTAACAGTTTGGTATTTCAATCGTCAGTTAGAATTTAAGATATGCCTTGTGTTAAATTGGCCAAAGAACTTGATTTCAAAGTCTTTTTTTTGTGATTAGTGATGTTCTGACCTGAACTGTTCGGTCACTACTCATACTATTAAAATGTGGTTGTGAGTAGTATACAGACAATCAAGACAAAAAACCGTCTCAATATTGGCCAATTACTTAAAGTAGTTACTTCCCTTTACATAATTTTTTGACAAATTAATATGTATGAAAATGTGAATTATCTGCAATGTGTAATTTATTGTGGTGAGTTAATTCTCCAACATAATTATATCATTTAAAAACTGCATTCACACGGACTGTAGTTAAACAAGTGAGCCAGAAAACCTAATGTATAATTGTATCATGACTTGTTTCATTCAACTTATTCTATTCTGGCCTATCATGCGAATCATTCTGGAATCAGTAGAAATGGATTTGGTGTGGGTTGTTGGAAATTTATTCGCTCTAACCACTTGATTTATAGCTTTTTCCAGCTATTTCCATTCTGTCTAGACAGTTATGAAGATTGTTTTCAACAGTTTTTACTCCTGTTAATTTTTATATGCTATGATGATTCAGTACCTGTTCCCGGTTTAACAGAGGTGCTACTAATGAACTGTTGATAGTTGTTCCATGTTATTTATACAGATTTATTACTATTTTGTTCCTTTAAGTCTCAAGTGGAAGAAAGGTCTTCAAGTCAGTGCTTTGAAGTTTCAGTAGCCGTGGTTCTATTTTAACGGGGTAGGGTTGCTAGCCTCACGCCTAACCTTACTTCTTTGACGGCCATACTACCAGTTTTAGTGAGGCTTAGGAATGCGTCGGCCGGAGATTGAACCTTGGGCCACGTGCGTGGTTAGCGAGAGTTCTACCGCTATGCCACCGACGCAAGTTATGTTACTTAATCCTTAGTAAATTGTAAACACGATTAAGTTTAACTCTGCCATGAAAGCATGGGTGCGTAGCGCTGAAGACTTCAGAACTGGAACGAAACGGCTATCCAGTATAACGGGGGTTTCAATAGTTCTATAACTGATGTCAGCTCATCACAGATTTCTTACTACTGAGAATTCACAGTATGCAAAAAATATAAATAAATGTTATAGATGAAGACTCATTTACACTTTTAACCCCGTGGAGATTACAGTTTGCTCTTGTTCATTGGAATATAGGATGGACTTCAGCTAACCCACTTGAGTCTATATAACCACGTTTGCAGTCATTTCATTTGTGTGGTCAGCTGCAACACGAATAACTTGGGTAGTGGGCGACAGGTTCACATATCGATGAGAAAATCAGGTGAGATTACTGGCTATCTCAAATACCTGCTATAGCAGCATGAGTATCAAAACATATATTTGCATTAATAACAATAATATTGTACACTAGTGTTAGAGTAACTTACCACTCCATCATCTTTTGAGTATAATATAATTATTTTACCAGATTCTGAATGACAGTGAGACGGTAGGTTCCATTTATTAAATAGGTAGTAGGAGAATATTGCAGCATAACTCAACAGCCTGTCTTTATCCATATTACTAGAATAAAATGAGTTTAAGAGAAGAAACTTATAAGATAAACGGCATAAAGTTTTATTCATTGACTCATTGTCCTATAAAATCTACGAGATTGTGTAAGTTAAACAGTTATGGTTTTCTAGCTAACTAAAAACTCTTTTTGCCGATAAATACACTCCACTTTCCCGCATTTTAGTGATTCCGCCAGGCAGAAATCTTTTAAGTCAAATTCGACTACTGCTGAACAACCACTGTTCAAAGAAGAGTATTTGTGACATACAACAATTTCGAGAAACTCTGCAAGTTAATAGAAGTAAAAATCCACTATCATTACTCAACCTGGACATTGCGAATATTTAGGAAAAGTCGAAGCACGTGTTATTCCAACTTTGTTTTCAGTTATAATTTTCCGTTTGGTAATTGACTGATTACTGTTGGCGTAATACTGAGTAATCTGATTACAACTCGCCAACAATACTTCTCTGTCATTTAAAAGTTATCTTGGTCTTATTGGTTTGACTAGTCCATCTTTTTAGTGTCTAATAAACGTATGTCTGATTTAGTAAATTCTGTTTCTGTATGCCTTCTCCCACTGAACAAATGACAGAAAAAAATTCACAAAGAACAAATTCATCATGATCCCAGAAGCGTCTTTCCTAATCTAAGATATAAGGAGAAGGAGAAATAACATCGGTTAAAATCAGTGAGTTTCTGAAACTCTCCTCTTAATAAATGGCATGAAAATTATTTACAAAAGTATGATGCTTCCGATGGGGAAGCACGTTGCACTCTTCTCACAATGTTTTTGTTTTGCTGAGCGCAGACAATGTTCAGGTGGTCATTATGGTGTAGCGTTTAAAGTGTATATTATAAAATCGTGCGTTTCTCAATAATTACTTGGTAAACTTTTCATCTCCCAACCACACAAACTAAATAATCGAGATGGAATTGCCACCAATAATTCCAAAGGTATTGCTTTCGATTCTAGATTAACGTGAACAATGCGAGTAGCCATTGTGTATCCTCCCGGAAAATTCTAAGTATCATAAATTCACTGCTAAAAATTTTTCCAAATAGATTATTTTATGAAAAAAGGCCAAAAACAAACAAACAAAATCACTCTCGACTTTTGCTTTACAACTTGTACAGTTATTTATGAACACTGCGTCATTTGATGTCTAATTGCCAGAGCTGTGAGCAGACTTTGAAGACACAACTACAATTGTGTTATAATACAGTGAATGTAATTTTCCAACTTACTACTGTGGTGTACTAATGCACCAGGTAGATTTTGAATTACCTCACTGAATTTATCGAAATGTGAGTAGATTTCTTTCATTGGTGTAAGTCCATAACTGCACAGGCATATCACAAACACTTAACCGGATATTCCAACATCTGGGACAGGTGAATCGTAATGTTGAAAACGGTAAAATGTAGTCATAAGAGTATAAACAATTAACTAGTTATGTGTCTTTTCAGTCGACCAAGGAACATTCTTCAAAATTCTGTGGTCTAATGACACTATCAGCTTCTCAGACTAAAGTATGTGCACTGAGCTTTAAGAATAACAAGATAAATCTGACTTTGCTGCCGTTGTTGTCGTTGTTGTTGTTGTTGTTAAATTTAGCTTCAAATAGCCCCCAGGGATTAAGGAAAACTCTCGTCTTTTATTGGAATCAGCCTGCAGATAGAGTCATTCAAAGGAAATAAATTAAATCATCACAAATGGCAAATTTCTCTAAAAAACTTACTCAACTTCTACCTTTTTAACTATTGCTACGCCTATTACAGGTCGTGGGTTATTTACATCACAGCTGGGTTTATCGAAATTCACTGATGTTTTGATGTGATGTAGCTTGGCATTTAACATATTGACTGAAAAATATGTGCAGAAAAAATATACAATTTTAACGAGGTATAAAGTTTGATAATAAGATTAATAATAATGCATTTCTTATTCTGATTATTTACACCCATCGGTTAAATGCAGACGATCGTGGTGAAGTTACGTTAAACTGTGATTAGTTGACCAAGAAATTTCCTACTGCCTAAAACTCAGATTGATTTTAGACTTACTCTGCACCGTCTTAATAATAATACTGTGATTTTAAGAGTTAACTTGCAGGAATTTGACTTCTCTCAGGTTTGGTTACGAACTGATGTCAATTAGACAACCGTTAACAACAAAGGAGCACTGGACAGCTCTGTTTAGCCCTAGCCTGTTCTCTCCATCAGTACTAACCCGATATCCCAAAAGTGATAGGACGCAGAATCAGACGGGGAAGTATGAAAGCCGCAAAATGTTTCTTTTCGAATTTCCATACCGCTTGAAGTTTATCTACTCTAATGAAAATGTACAGATTAAACAAAACTTTCGTGACGCACATAAATCTTACTTATTAGTAGTGTGAAAACTAAGTTAAAAGTTTGTCATAAATGTCATTCTCTAACTTTTGTAAAACTGCAATAGCCATTATTTCAAAACCAAGTGTAGTTGATCAACTAATTTGTGTTAATTAGTGGAATAATATAACCAGTTTTCTTAAACCATGAGTGAATGAGGTTCATTACTGTTAATGAAACTCAGTATGCCACCTTGGCTCCAATCGGTTATTAAGGTTTTAGCCATAAGTCTAGAAAAACTTAACACAGTAGTCAGTTTGAATACTGAACTGATCAAATCACACATCGTGATGATCATAATACTTAGTGAAGGAAACCAGGCAGTCCTAAAATTCGCATATCGTCAGATAGCAACAAATGAAGCACTGTTTAGGAGAATTTAAACCGCACAAAGAGGATAGATGTAGGTCAGACAAGTTTCAAAGGAAACTTGAATGGTTCTTAGCCTGGAAAAATGAGAGCTAAGGTAAGGTTTGTGAATAGACATAGATATATGTAGATAAGTAATCCCTTCAGTACTTATATTTATTAGCAGTTTCCCAGAGTAGTCTCTTAATATTGATTTCTATCATATGTCAACTAAGTAATTCACATAGCGGACAAGTAACTTTCAAATGTCTTGTAGCATTGAAAGCTCTTATTCAGACACATGTGACTATTCATTATATTGAACTGTATCTTCCTTATACAAACAACAGCACACATTCGGTGTATGCCATTATTTCATCTAGTCTTGCCAATCTGTTGTTTTCGTAATTTAGATTAAACCTGATCTACATACCACACATCTTAATGTTACTTCTTTGATGAATATTACCAATGTATTTTTCTTTTAATAACCGGCCTCCGTTCAGTATCGATTAACTCATTTATTTGCTTAAATTATAAATATTGATCATTTTATGGCATATAATTAAATATTTCAGGGGATGGATGTGAATAAATTAAAACTGAATTATTCTATCATCACATTGAATTGTTATAATTTAGGCTATTTAGTGTTTTGCATATCAGCACCACATGATGTGCATTATGTGTGACTGGGATGTCTAATGTAAACAAAATAATTCACAAGTTAAGATTCAATTACTTACTGTTTAAAATTAAATTCTATTCGAAATAATAAATTATATTAAATAGTTAACAGTCTTCGCAATAAAATGCTAACTTTATACGTCAGTTCACTTGTAATATTTAATAGTGACAGTAACGGTATTATGTTGTTGTAACTAATTTACGCATACAGTTATCTACAATGCTTTTCCTTCATAAGTTCCATTTTGGGTTAATTAACTGCGTATGTTGAAGTCGAAAAATGTCAGTTAGTATCATATACCGAAATATCAATTCTGGATAATTAAATTTCAATATTCAGTTTATATTGGAAGACATTGTTGAGTTTGACGTCAAGAAAATTGGAACCAGTCATATTGTTTTATTTAAATACTATACAATATCACTCAGCTTACGGTGGATTCAGTGGTCTTAGTATTCATATGTAAGAAATTAGATCATGTGGTTAAACTCTGTCTGACTGATGAAACGTACAAGTAGAGAAACTAGAATGTAGTGTGGGAGTGACTCGAAATACTTGTACTTCACTCGTAATTTTATTACAGACTGAACTTATCTCCATTGAATTCAAATTGTGACGATAGGTAGAAAGGTAATCACTGTATTACATAATGCCTAGAAGCAAGACAGTGTTTATAAAATAGCTGTGAAGTATCAATGCTAATAGAAGAAATACCGCTTTTTTTGCATTTTCTTCCATTGCTAATGGTCACATTTGGGATCTATCAAATTACTCAATATAAAGAAATTCCCTACAAAGTTAGCGTATCTAGAGTCAATCAATTGATATATATAAGTAGGTAATGAGGAGGGTTATAGACTGTTGTCACTAGATGATGATTGGTCTATGCCTCGCCTTCGCACAAGATAGGGAATTTAAACTATTGCCTTTTGCATGGAGTGGATTCATTTTGTTTGAGTGGATAGAAAAAAGGTGTTTTTCAAGTTGTCATTTATTCGTAAACGACACTCATTTTCATGATGGATACATTTTGCAGTATGTGAAATAAACTGATGGTGAAACAAAGTACAGATACAAGCAAACTGTTAACAGACAATCGAATAAAAATCCTAGTTATATCTTCTATTAAATGACATCATCGTTACTGTGTAAAAACAGAAGACGAGACACGAAAGCCAAGGTAGATTTTTCATTAATCAAACCGCTGTTTATATATCTACAGTTTATATTCGTTAACCAATCACTGAGCGTGTGATTTTGGTTTACACTAAACGACATGAAAGATAGAATGTTCAAAATATTTCGTTGTAAATGCAGTATATAACCATGGGAAAGTATTCTATCTCTAATATCAAATAGAATGTTCAAATAGATATATCGTATTCTTTTACTAACGCAGTCTGAACTTTGGAAATATGTGACAGTAATATATTCCGTTGGAACACATTGCCTGTATCACTTCACCACAATTGCAAACCAAAAATCATCTAATTTCCTATATGATGGAGAATTATTTCTTACTTTTGTTTACCATAGCCTTTTCCTTTAACACTTAGACTACCCATCCAGTTTTTATACGATCGACATACTGAATAACAGGTGAGATCGGTCAGTCTGCTTTAATCATGTGTTTCCTTTCTGTGTTCACTTTTTGTGAAAGTGCTGTTAGTAGTGTATTGATGAACAGCATGATCAACTTGTGCATAGAGAAAACCTTAACCAGCTGGCACCTACAGCTGGGGTAATAATTTTTCTTTTCAAGAAAAAAGTGACTGAACAATAAATGGTTACAGTAAGTGCTTATGCTATCTTAATGTGTTACAGATTTTTATGAATTGCCATAAATTTTCAAGCAGAAAATTATGTCATGACAAAGCCAAATAATTTCATTCTCATTAAAAACTGAAAATTAATCCCAGTAGGGAAAAAGAAAGTTGAAATATGTTGTGTTTTTTTGGTGTTATGATAAATGACACATTTTGACCGAGTGGTCGGTCAGGGTGAAAAATATCACAGCATAATGCAAGAAATTATGGTTAATAATGATTTATGAAGTAAATTCCCAGATCACCCGCCTTTTTTCTCTTTAAAGAAACAGATTTTACTGACTGCTTAGGGTAAATATGAACTAATGAGGACTGAGTTATCAGATGTTTGTTTGCAGGGATTAACCGGTTTCGTCTCAGTTTCGGGCTCTTCAGAGTACGTACCCTCCAAGGTTCGAATCTCCAGGAGCTTCATGTTACAAGGCGGGCCTGTAGACTATTCAGCCAGTGGGACCCTATTCAACGGCCAATGAATTCCAGCTTCAGTCCATTCACTATAACTAGCGAAGCCTCTAACCAATGTTGTAGGCGAGTAATTGTTCTCTTACTTCACTTGGCGGACCCCACTGGTTACGACTCCTCACTACAACTCCAGATAACCTCTAGCATAGGATGAGTTTTTTTGTTTTCATTATCAAGCATACAAGTAATAGACCTATAAGCGAAAATTTCAGTGTCCAAGAGATCATTAATCAAACAGCAACTTTTCAGATAGACAAAACAAAACGCAATAAGCTGTGGAAGGAAATCTGCTTATTTGAGAAAGGAAAGTACAATGATTTTGGTAAGCACAGTAAGCCTAACTTTATTTCTTGTGAAATGATGAATAATTATTGTGGGAAATATGATCTAATTCCGTGAGATGTATCACTTTTCAGAAGAATAATCCGCTTAAAAATCTCCTTTCGTCATAATCACCCAGTAAAGGATATAGTCAAATCAAGTTTACATAAACACATGTGTATTACAGAATAAAACTGTATCTACGACTAGGAATGTTAACAACTATACTTTTAACTTCGAATCATCTTAGCTAAATTTATCCCATGAAAGGTGAATCAACCTTTTTAAAAACTAGCTTGTGCTGATTTCATTTTTCAGTGGCTGTAATGCCAATGAGGATATCTGTGAAAATTGTTATTTATTACGAAGTTCGTTTAAATCTCTCTCTCGTAACTTTTATCTTTAGAAGTTTTGTCCAACCGAATTCATTAAGCGTCAGGAAGTGAAAAAAAAACCAATAGCTATAACAACAACATAATAATGCTAATAGCAATAATCATAATAACAACAGAAATCGATTGTTCGATGTGGTATGATTCATAAAATAACAAGGTTATTCAATTAAAGGTGATTGGAGGATAGTGTTTGTTATTATATGATGCATTTATTCGCCAATAAAATAAGGGAATATGTTAACATTCCTAAAAAGTTATTTTGACTGACATAGTGAACATAATCGTCAACTGGTAGATTGCGGTTGTTTGCTAATTTGTCTGACCTAAAATAAAGGTTTACGTATATATATATATATTGTAGATACCTAGTGGGTATTTTTAACTTGGTCTCCAATTGATTTTTTTTCTGACCTTATTTCTATTTGCCTAGTCTGTTTATTCTCTCGTCTGCCTCTCTATCTATCTATCTATCCTGTCTACCCGTTAACTCGTCTGCTTACCTAGATTGTTTTGTTTTATCAAGTGAGAGATATGGTTCATTTGGCCTGGATGATTCACAATACTTTCTTTGTAGTCAGTCCTCAAGTGCTACTAAATGAATGGTGGCGTTAATTCATAGTCAGCTAATGTTAGCTCGTGTAATTATTTCTCGTTTCTGTTGTTAATAGATAAAAATCTCTGTTTCTTCATCATCCTAATGACAATCCTTCACACACCTGTAAAATATCAACAGCCGCTGTCAGCTAACATGGATGGGTAATTACGTAGGTAGGTAGGTGGGTGGCATAGTTCAAATTAAAAGTTGGAGGAATTTAGTAAAACTGTTAAATGTTGAAGTAGTGTGAGAGGACTTAAAACAGCTTTACACTACCACCACTACTATTACTATCACTTGAGATAAAAGCCACTTCGGAATCACCATGTTCTCTCTCCACTAAGTATTCAGTTGCCTTTTGTTCTTAGTTAAGTCGAACAGCTGAGAAGAGTTGCAATTCAGAGTGATAATAACTGTCAGCTAGTGTTTCCTTTACTGTAATTAGTTTGAATGAGGTTGTTTGAGTCGATTACGACTATTCAAGCTCTCGAAGATTTCTAACCACTAAAATGACCAATCGTGTGGCATTGACAACTTTTAGAATCCATTCTTTCTTAAACTATGTGTATCAAGTTTTCGTTAGCCAAATAGCCTACTGGTTTACTGAAGATAATGTACAGTGATCCTGCTGAATGATGTGTTACATCGATGACAAGCGGAAACAGAAGTTATTTCAGAGTGCCCTTTTTCTTTTTGACAGTTTCTTTATTAGAATAGTCCTTCCATTACTTTTTCTTAGCAAGGTACTCTACTGTTGTCACTGGCTGATGTATGCATTATGGTAGTACAGTGTAGCAGTTAAACTGTTGTTGATAAATTTCATTTCTGGCTATATGTATGCTGGAAAAAGAGCTCAAGTTCCTGACTTCTTGACTCTAAGTCTTATTTTCTAGCAATTCTAAGCCAACAGGACAAGGCGTTAACAACACTTAGATTGCCTTTCAATGATCAGTTGTTTTGTGAAGTGAATTTTTCAGTTAAACTAGCGGAATTGGCAAGTTGTAAGACACGCTGTAGTTTTTAGAGATTTCAATTTCACTGAATAACGCTTAATTAAGGCATTTCTAAAGATGGCGTGATCGAATGCTTTTTTAAAAAAAATGTTTAGGTTGACTTCTTTAACTAGCACTACTCAGCTACAAAAACTAAGTGGTAAACTCAGTCTGAGAATTGAGCAGAAATGTCAGACTTCAAAATTAACGATCTTTTCTACTGGTTCAAAACAATTTATATCGATCAGTCTTTGTGAGAACAGAGAAAGTAGTTTCTTTGTACCAGGAATTTTTTTGTTGGCCTTTCAAAACAACAGCATAATTTGTCCATAGTCTTTTTTTGTGTGTGTGTGTGTGGGTGTTTGCGTGATTCTAACGACATGATTCTGTATTTATCGTACATTAAAATGTCTTCTTCTGCTTGCTTGTTGTTTCTGATGTTGATGATGACGATGCAAACAACTGGTCACACGCACATTGCATGCCTATGATTTTTCAGACAATTTCGGAAGAAGAGAATTTTTTTAATGATGCATCGCTTGCATGAGCAAACATTGGCGCAACAACAACTACTATATTATTAGTACTAATCATACGCTTGCCTAATTAAGGAAAATGAAGCATGTTATCGTGATTTGCATGAATTTTTCTATTTTATCAAAAAATGGCTTCGTTTGGCTATATAATGGTTTCTTACCTTGTGATGTGATTTTTGACATTAAATAGGTCATCTTGTCGTTCATTAACATATACTGTTATATATATATATATATATGATACAGGGCTTCGTTTGATTCACGATAGAAAAAAGCGATTCCTTGTTTTAATGATTAAATTGTTAGATTATTTAACCTTACTGACTTTCATTTGTTAAGTTGTAAAATTGGATTTTTAGATGAAGCGTATTTGGCTATGCAGAAGATAATGTGTTTTAATCATGAACTATAGCGTACTGAATTACTGTGACTAACACAAGTGACGTTAGCCAGTCAAAGTGGATTGGTTGTTGTTCATCAAAGACAGTGTGGATAGTAATAGTCCTTATACAATGAGCTTCAACTTAGTTTCTGATTGAAAACTTGCTTTTTTTTATAGGAATGTTAGTCCATGGCACAATTTTGCATAGAGTTGTAAAAAAGTGCATCTCAACAAAGAAGAAAATATAACGGTCTGCTTCTCTCACTGAAACAAAATATCATCAGTGTAAATTAGTCTGAAACAGCTTAATCCGAGATAAATTTCATACGTGAACTGTATAGTAATATAAAATATATTTACAGTAATACACTATCAAAACAGAACTGATTAGAATTGTATAAGTGACAAAAGTTCACCCTATTGAAATTTTGAAATGGTCACACTTTACTTCATTGGAATTATTGTCAGTAAAGAATTAATACAGTTTTGCGTGATAATAGTGCGTCGGTGGCACAGTGGTTAAGGCGCTCGCCGACCAAGCACATGGTCCGGGGTTCGATCCCCGGCCGACGCACTCCTTTACCTCCCTAAGCCAGAAATAATGCGTGATGATAATGCGTGATAATAAGGGCCAACGGAACTGGTTGTAAATCATCATATATATTTTTACATACTTGGAGTTTATATTTACTCAGTGAAGCAATTTCCCCTGTGACCTTAATTAAGGTAACAGTTAGAAATTTATAGCTTGCTTTATAGAGTTGTTGAAAACAACTCATCTAATCCTCATTTCCTTTGTCCTTACTCCTCATCTAATTATTTAGCGTAATTAATGACCTTTGTCATTGTTTCGTAAATGTGAATGAAGGCATAAATTTTATAACCGACTTTTAGAAACCTAATTTCTACTGCTTGCTAGATTAACGCGACATCATTAAGTTTAGACAGCCCTTTCTCACACAAAGAAGTGATAGTGTGTTGATCTGTTTTATTATCTGATAGGGAAAAAAAAATAAAGTGTCAGTCTTTTCAGGGCAATAATTTACCAGCTTTTGTATAAGTATGTGCGGATGTGTGTGTGTGTGTGCAGTGTCTCTCAGTAATATTAAATTAACAGGTGACTGGAATACAGAATAAATCATCAGTTTCCTGCTCAAAATTATTTAAAGTTAACAAAGAAAAAAAAGACCATCACAGGAAGGATATTTAAAAAAAAAAGAAGTCTAACTGACCTAAATGTATTCACAAGAATTTTAATATATCACATCAAATAGCTTAGAATGAACTATCTGACTGTTTAAATGACAGTTTAATCAACTCTTCAGAATATATTTTGCTGAGGCATATATATATATATATATATATATATATATATATATATATGTAAACTCAGTCTTATCGATTTGAATGGTCTGTGCAGATATGAAGAAGTTGATATTTCTAGTGACTTTCCACCTAATTGTGTGTAGTGACCATTTAATTTAAAGATGAAAACTGGTTTTCGATCTGATCAACCGCTTTTGATTTTCATAAAAATCACAAGGGTATGGAGATTATTTTTCAGGTTATCGATACTAGAAGTTATTCAGTGAAACTAACAACAACACAAACTACGTGCGATACAGAATAAAAAGTGAAAAACTAAGTAATACAGTGCACACATTCTACTCCATTTGAAATATGATATGTGCTTTTGTACTGATTAGCTTTTTTTTAGAAAAATAAAAGCACCTCAACAACCTGTATTTTATGCATGTGAACTATTTAGCCATAAAATAATAACATCTGGTAGGGAGTAGTTTTATTAGTGTATGAAGAAAACTCATATTTTAGTTGAGAGGTGTTTAGACCAATGAAATACTTAAAAACTTCGAAGAATTCACTTTCAAAACTGTATTTCTGCAATATAATTATCTTTAACTAGGATTCCATTTCATAAGATATGTTAGGTCCTTCGATGGCTTATATAATGTAGGTAAATTGATGAAAATATTTTTGACATTTAAGAGAAACACAATGAAATATTTACTTGATACTTATTCCAATTATGTGTGATATTGGTAACTAAGATAGGTTCTTTGGGAAAGTATTAAATTAAGTACAAAAAGATTGGATATTGACTTTGGAATACCAATATAATCAACAGTGTTTATTCGTTATGAAGGTAGAGAATACGACACATTAATTATGTCCATAACTTCAATGAACTTAAAGAGTGTTATATGAGAACAAACTTGAGCATTTCTAACTGAACATGGATATGTTAACTAAACACTGTTCCAGTCTTATGCATGGGCCAGTGCTACTGCTCAACGAGGTATTGTTAATTAGTCGAATGTGACCTGAGTCTTACAATAATTGTACATACTAGAAAGTAGATTCTATGTAAATTTTAATAGTTCATTCGTTGAAAAACAATTCTTTGCCGAGTTTATAAGATAAGTCGACTGATTGGGGGTAGAATAGTTGCTTTACAAGCTATCAGTATTAAATGCCTAATTAAGCTAGAAAGCAGTCTAACATATTCCCGCATTGTTTGTCAGTTTTATTGTGTGACAAGAAAACAGAATCTTAGGATAATATATTACAAACAGAAATATTTACTCAAGACTAATAAATCACTTACTTTGTGAGACAGACAATAAACCAGCTGGATCGCATACAAGTGTACTAGAATATTCATAATTTCCTTGTTGTGGTAAACATTGTTCCTTGGATTGTATTATATCTGGATAATTCTTCACTTGAGCTTCATATTCTTCTGGAAGACTACTGGCCAATCCTTGTGTAATAATATAAGTCAAAGCGAAACTGAACACGGTAAAATAATTCATTGAAAATGTATGCCTGTAGATAATGAATTTATACGCAGTTGTAATGGCCGGTGAAATGTGAAACTAAGCAGGATACAGTTGTTGTAGGCAAGCTCTTACAATAATATACTATGCTGTAAAGCTCAGTTACATATATTTATAGGCACTTAAATATATTATGTGTACAAGTCTATATAACGCCAAGCCAAAAATATTCAACTTTGAAACACGAATTCATATATATATATATATATATATATATGAATGTATATTATAAGTGAAACTTTATCTCAGACCATCTTTACAGTTGTATTGTTGAAAATGGGTGAATAGGGGTAGCTGTTAACAGTAACAATCATAATAATAATAATAATAATCATGGCACTAATAGATTACCTTATTTTTAGTGCACTATTGTTTATATAACCGATTTCTGAAAACTCGAACATTCAGTGTATTTGTGTGTGCATGCGCATACGTAAATACTTAGGTCATTACTACACATTCATTATTTCATTGTCAATAAAAATTAAATAATATTAACTGAATGGAGCTAAATAAGAATTTATTTTTTGTCTTTATTAAATACAAAAATGGTTAAATAATATAAATTAAGTTAAACTAAGCTAATACTATTATTATTATTATTATTATTATTATTATTAGTATTGATAATAATAATAACTCTTACTTCATCCTTAGTGTTCAACCTAGTTATCACTAACCGACCAGTTATTTGATATTTGTATTTCTTTTCGAATGATAATCACCTAACTATCATAGATAGAAAGAATAGAGTGTTTTGAAAATGTTTTGTGAATTATCGGTTATAGCCACCTTGTTTGCATAAAATAACAGTAGTAGTAGTTGTTGTTGTTGTTATTCGTTCCTTTATTTATTCTATTATTCACTCGAATGTATGGCGTTTATCTGACGGTTAAACAGTCATAATTTGGATTAGATGATGGGTTCGATGCAGACGCACACAAACGTACAAAAGATACAAGTACACACATACACTTGCACACTATCATAAAGATTGTAGCATGCAGTGCACAATTTGCAATCATGCAATTGAAATTACCAACAGAAATAATCAGTAATGTAAAACACCTTTTGATTTGAAAGGTATTTATTGCTTATCTATTTTGTAAGCATAGAAACTCTTGTTTCATGCATTCAAAAAATGAGTATGAAGTTTGAAACAAGTGAAATTCTCATCAGTATTAAGTCTGCTCTTATTGGTATATATATATATTGCAATGCTTTATAAATAGATGAGCAGTTGGCGCGTAATAAAAATACTCCAGGGCAAAGATGTTTCTTTTCGACAGGTTTTAATTTCTATCCTTTTAAAAATAAACTATAAATCGACAGAATGCAGTTCACAAGAGTATAAAACTGCAGACACAAGATTTAAAGTATAATATGATCAATTTTATAATATACATTCTTTCTTATTCAAGTGTTGGTTTGTAGGGATTTGATTGGTTACAGGATTTTCATCATGAGCTGACATTAGTTAGAGATCCATTGGAAAACCTGGGAGTACTGGACAGCTGTTTCGTCCTAGTTACAAGGCGAGCTCCTATACGATTAAGCCACTGGGACCCGACCCAATGGCCCATGAATTCTAACTTCTGCCAATTCACGACATAGCGCGACCCCTAGCCAATGTCTTCGGCAAGTATTTGTCCTCGCACCCGACCTGCTGCACCCTACTGGTCACGACTTCTCACTAGAACCCCAGGCAACTACCTACCTGAATAGGTCCTGGGTTCGAATCCCGGTGGGTGCGTACTGATGAAGAGTCCCAAACTAGGACGAAACAGCTGTCCAGTACTCCCAGGTTTTCCAATGGTTCTCTAACTAATGTCAGCTCATGATGAAAATGCTGTAATATACATTCTTGTCAGCTGAATAGATCAACTTTACTTTTCGAAGGTACTTACATGCAGTGATTTGCTTTGATAAACTGGTGGAAATCAAGGAGGAAAAAATTGAGCATGATAGACCTGTACAATTTTCTGAATAGAAATTGTAAGCTAATTCTTAAGTGGTAATCATAGGAATAATATTTTCAACTCTAACTGGACCAGTAGTCAGTGTGATCTTGCACAGTGGTATACGAGTCTGTACTGTGTCTTTTTTTAATCAAAAAGTGTATCTGTTTCTCGCACTTGTATGCCTGGCCCACTATCAATAGACCTTATTATGGTATATTTCGAAAGACTGTGGAATTAATTATAAATTCATATCGAGCAAGTATAACCTAGAAAAAAGTTACAGAAAAATGGCTTACATTAAAAAGAAAAACACCAACACACCTTTATCTTCGAATAAAATAAAGCAAACAAGTATTATCGTGCACAGAACATACTGTCAAACATCAATTCTTCAAGAGGACAATATGACATATCAACAAATATGGAATATACAATTGTCCTAATTTTCTATAAAATTACTTACTGAACAACAGGTTACCATTGTCAGTATTTCCTTTACCTTTCTCTTCTATTCACTCTGTGGGTTGTTTCACATTGTATGGGAAAATTTGAGCCAGTAGAAAGTGAAATTTCAAATCAACAGTTAATTGCAACACTGTTATAAGAAGAAAAAAACAAAGTTAGGAAATAATAATTTTACCTTGTTAGAAGTTTCCCTGTTGAATTTATTCGAAAAGTTATTATTATTGATCAGTAAGCATAATAATCTGAGAACAATAATCTTAGTATATATATTCATGCGGTACAGTAAATAATGGTATTTCCCAAAAATGTAATATGCATATATATATTTTAAAATGTTGAAGGAATATTAGAAATAATGTAAATGTAGAACTTGGGCACTGTGGTAGAATGTAATCCCATATTAGATAAGTTTGTTTAAAATATCACACAGCGATGAAGTATTAACAACTGGATAAATTATTGCTATTACTCATATCAATACCATAAGTAGTAAACATTATCGTTCCATGCTCATTTTCCGAAAGATTCTGCGGTTTTCAATCCATTCAGTTGCCTACTTCAGTGTATATCACAAAAGCTTAAAGCAATATCGTTGTGTAAAATTATGCCTTTATCTGTGGAAAAAGTCAGTGCATTACTGAATGTTTAGTGCACGAGACGAGTAGCTGTATGTTTATTTAGTTAGAATTATGTTTAATGTTTCCAGTTTTAAATAGTCAGGTACAAATATTCCCCATATTCTGTGACATTAGTGGTTGACTGTATTATTTAACATGTGCATGTGTACCATTTTGCTCGATAGCTGATTTTTAACTCCAATACGAATTCATTAGGATATACTACTGATGAACCTCACCTAGATTACTAGCTCACTAGTTTTCTAGCCGGTCCCAAGCCCGGATAAAGAGGGAGGGTTGGGACGTGGTGCTAGCAACTCCACCCCTAAAACTTAACCAAATCGCTACAGAAACTTCAACGCACAAATACCAAATTGCAACTCTACGCATCATCATCGAACAAAGCATGGAATGGCAATCAAACCTCTACCTCAACTTTATAGACTTTGAGAAGGCTTTCGACAGCGTTGAACGCGAATTAATTTGGAAATTACTCAAGTACTACGGCGTACCCCAAATATTCACCAACCTTATTCAACAGCTGTACGACAACGGCACATGTCAAGTGATCCGCAACGGAAAACTCAGCGAGGCGTTTGGAGTAAACACAGGAGTCAGACAAGGGTGCTTATTATCACCAATGATATTCCTAATTGTGGTGGACTGGATTATGCGTCAGACAGTGGGAAACAAGAAGACAGGGATATCCTGGACTGATGTGAAGAATCTGGAAGACCTGGATTTCGTGGATGATTTATGTTTGATTTCACACAAAATTGAAGACTAACAAGCGAAAACCGACAAACTGGTCGAAGAAGCAGCAAAGACAGGACTTCAGGTGAACATAGGCAAGACGGAGGTTATGAAGATAACCAACCAACCAACCAACAACAACAATAGCAACATCCAATGCCAATCACCATCAATGGGAGGGATTTGAAAGAGGTTACTTCTTTCACTTATCTAGGGAGCATTGTGTCAACTACAGGACGAACGGACGAGGATATCAAATCGAGAATCGGGAAGGTGAGAAACACATTCATCAACCTGAAAACAATCTGGAAATCTTCGTCACTCAGCATCAACAACAAAATTCGGATTTTCAATACAAATGTCAAGTCAGTTCTTCTATACGGATCAGAAACTTGGCGGGTCACCAAGAATATTTCCAACAGCCTGTTGCAGACCCTTATCAACAGCTGTCTTCGTTCTATACTGAAGATCAGATGGCCGGAAAGAATCACAAACAAGAAACTATGAGAACAAACAAAACAAGAACCAATCGCTCAACAAATATGCAGTAGAAAGTGGAGATGGATTGGACACTCGCTGAGGAGGCCTCTGGGTGACATCGCGCGTCAGGCCAACGCTCGAGTGGAACCCGAAAGCGAAGGGGCGAGTGGGACGTCCAAGGGTGACATGGAGGAGATCGTGTGAAGAGGAGTTGAAGCAGTATGGACTAACATGGATGCAGGTGAAAAGTACAGCAGAAGACAGAAGCAAGTGGTGACGTGCAGTTGAAGCCCTATGTTCCACTAGGAACCCAAGGGAACAATAACAATAATAATACTGATGAACTCAGACTCTAATAAGAGATAAGACTGTTTAATGTTGATATTACATCGATTTGACTCGCAAAGACTACTATTCGACATGAGTAGTTCTAAACTGCTCATATCCATCAGTAGTATGTATCTTCAGTTATCTGTATATAAAACATCCATGAAATCTATTTGAATTTTAAGGAGCCTTATCCTAGTATATATATATATATATATATATATATATATATTAAAGACTATTTGACTGTAAAAACTCAATGAGAAGTTGGTAAAAGGATATTCTTCGCTGACCAATGTCATTTTAACACATGCCTAATTAATAGTCTAATTATACAAATACAGGTCATCTCTTATCACTATTAACAATTTTATTAATTCTACATGCCTACTAACAATTATCCTAACCGCTCTTGTATATCTATGTATGCGTATCTACAAATGAAATCTAAAAAAATATCCGAACTACTAATAACTTATTAGTAGCCTGACATGGAATTCACATGAGCCTGTTTAAAAGGCTAAAATCTATTGACAGCTTCATTTTACACTTATTCTCCAATTAATGATAATATGAAAAGCTTTTCAGACTTATCTGAAATTGTCCTATGAATAGTGACATGTCAGCTTAGTATAAAATTGTTCAACTAAGCAGCAATTAGTGTCTTAGGTAAAAAGCAATCATATCAAGTTCGCTAGGCTATCTATCATCTGACTAGGAAATGATAGAAAACAAGAAGCATGTATTCATATTTACTAGTGAAACAATAGTTCTCATATATGACCAACATCTTCAAGACTAAATATTCTACTGGTCGGAAGGAATTACCATTGATGAAAGTCATTAATTGTTTCAGTTCAGCGTGTATCACACCGAAAGAAAAAGAGCAGTGAAATAAATTACACAGCAGAATATAATACAGTTTTATGAAGGTATAAGGTATGTAACCTTAATCTTAATTAATTAAAAGATCAGAATTTACAGAACAAAAAAGCAAAGAATATAATCCAGTTAAGATGTAAGACTTTTCTACCTGTGTAATGATGAATGCACTTTTAATAAATTAGTTCAAATCAATTTCAGTCTTATTGTATACAGATAGGTGTCTGAACATGGTGCATTCTATTTGGGGCAAATTATACATATCTTCAGCATAGTTTTCTGATAGTATTAGGTATTTTCATTTGATTTTGAAATAACTGTGTGTAAGAAGTACACTTTATTTATTTTTTTTTTTTTGACTTAACCTTCAGTGAAAACAGAACTTCAGAATACTCCGTTAATAAAATGTTTGATCTGTAAAAGAATCAGATACATGTGTAAGAATATGTTGTAAATTCTAAATGTACAGAGTTAGTATGTATTTTTTTAGGTAACAAATGATCATGTTTGTGTACCTGAAATGTGATTCGTGTTATTACTCCTATCTAAGAAATAAATGATTATTTCTACCATCATTCATTACTGAGAAATACATAACATATTACGACTGTCCTGATTGCGGTAGACTGGATAATGCGATAGACAGCGGGCAACAAGGACAATAGGCATAAAATTGAGCCGCACAAAATACATTGAGGATCTGGGCTGCGCCAATGAAATATGTCTGGTTTCTCACAAACTGGAAGATATGCAAGTGAAAAGCAACAGGTTGGCAGAAGAAGCATCCAGAGAAGATAGGCTTCAGGTGAACACAGAGAAAACAGAAGTGATGAAGATTCCTGGGCAACAACAATAGTAACAACAACAGACAACAATCAGCATAAATGGGAGAAATCTGAAAGAAGCACCCTCCCTTACCCACCGACCTAGGAAGCATCATTTCAACTTCAGGCGGACGGAACTGACGAGGATATCAAAGCAGCGAGGATCGGGAAAGCAAGGCAAGCTTTCACTTCTCTCAAGTCTGTGTGGAGGTCAGCAGCACTCAGCATCAAAAATAAGATCCGGATTTTCAACTGCAATGTGAAGTCAGTGCTACTTTACGGATCAGAGAGCACATCAAACAAACTACAGACTTTCATCAACATCTGTCTTCGCTCAATACTCAAGATCAGATGGTTGGCAAGAAAAGATAAGCAACAGGGATCTCTGGGAGCAAACCAACCAGGAACCGATTGTGCAACAAATATGCAGGGGAAACTGGGGATGGATTGGCCATACTCTGAGAAAACCATCAAATGGCATCACTAGACAAGCCATTGCTCGAGTGGAACCCGAAAGGGAAGCGGCGAATTGGTGGTGCAAGGGTGACATGGAGGAGGTCATATGAAGAGGAGATGAAAGCATGTGGGCAGACTTGGAACCAGGTGAAAACGTTGGCAGAGAACCGAACGCAATGGAGACGCACGGCTGAAGCCCTATGTTCCTCTAGGAATTAAAGGAAACAATAATAATA
The DNA here is from genome assembly GCA_944472155.2 of Trichobilharzia szidati. Lineage (NCBI taxonomy): Eukaryota > Metazoa > Platyhelminthes > Trematoda > Strigeidida > Schistosomatidae > Trichobilharzia > Trichobilharzia szidati. Next base: position 81,740,092 of record OX235279.1, on the reverse strand, counting down.
ATATGACTGTCAGCATTATTCATGCAGGAATCATAACAGTTTATTCTTTTTGGCCAATCATTCGGCATAAACCACAAAACCAAAGAGAACAAATGAGTTGTGTCACCTTATTTCGAGTGTCTTTATCCCCAAGGTTTCTTAACTAGAAAATAGAATGGGTCGAGAGCTGTTAATATTGTAAAAGGGGTAGGTTAATAAACTACTCATAGTGGCTGAATAAAAAGGTTTATGAACTTCTGTTAGAGATTTCAACTCATATTAAGTAAACAGATTCAGCAGCAACTATGTATTACAGGCTGTTATTATCCAAGTAGGTGAACGCTAACGCTTCAGCATCGGTGATTCAATGATAGAATGCTAGTCAACCAGGTGGAAGATCTGGGTTACAATTCCCTGGTAACTCACTCCTAAACCACACTTAGTTCACTATCCAGTAGATAACTAAGAAAAGAGGGAAGGTTTGTAATGAGGCTAGCAACCGCACCAATTAAAAAATAACGTCACTAATGAAGCTTCAAAGCCTGAGAGGCTATGTTTCACTTAGACCGCAAGAAATGGAGAGACATTTCTTATAAATGGACGGATATGAGGAATAATATTCAGCATTTTACAAAATAACTCGTGATCTGCAAAGAGATGAGCTAAGCTATTGTCTCCAAACAGTGTTTGTATTTAAGAATAAATCCAGTTTGCAGATATCAATTGCAACAGTTATTGGTAAATTAAAACTGTTTTTCTTATCATGGTACGTTTTTCCGTTATAAAAGCCTTTCCTGTCTAACTTCATCCTGTTAAGATACATTTAAGTTTTATTGGCGAAGTAATATATATTGACTTATTTTGTGGCTGGGACATATTATTCTGGTTAGTTTGTTCACTACTCTGAAATAAGATAAAAACGAATATCGATTAGCAAACCAAATGTGACTCAATGTGTGACAGTCAATTTCTGAACAAAAGATATTCACAATCGGTGTAACTAATAGCAAGATCGAGTTTCACCATTGAATTGTAGACAACTAAGATTCATATATTTAAGGAGGTACAGAAAATAAGGTGAACTATGTAGTTGAACATAATGCTTTTATTGAGGACTCTGATATAATGACTAAGTTATTATTTCACTAAAGCGCCTGTATTTAGCACTGGATATATATATATATATATATATATACAGCCTCGTCTAGTTTGTCAGTTTGACAGTAGACCATAAGTACAGGAAAAGAGGGAAGAATGGGTGTGGAACCATAACCCGAAAAGTCAGTCCAGTTGCTAAAGAAGCATCAAAGCACCAGGAGAAACATGTAAACCAAGCTTATACTTCATTGGAATTGGAGTCCCGGAATGATGAGAGCTGCTGAAAGACTTTGGAAAGCCAGTCGATCGATGTATGGTATTTCAATGGAACCAGAAATTAACATTAGGGTGTGGAATATTCATGCAAATGTATGACGGCTGCCCAGCTTGCCACAGAAACAAAAATATGTGTTTTCAAAGTGCTGGGAATCTATGAGCGGGTGAAATGAATGTAGACACTCCAAATTGCTAACTCAAGTCAATAATATAATCCAGTCACCAAGATGGCAAGGGGGAATATCACGGCTTAAAAGAAAACATCCAAGGCATATAAGTAGTGTGAAACAATCCCCTCCAGAATAACAGGAGCAACACTAAAAGGAAAACGAAGAAGATAATATTGGGAAGCGCTGGCAGCCTGTACAAACACAAAGACAGCGACATGGGTTTTGGCTGACAGACACACTACAAACCACACAGACTTCATTTCAGTCCTGTTCCAGGAAGATGATGCAGCCTGATGGACACAAATTTGAGAAGTAGAGAAATGTGGGCTCATCATCTAGTTCAAGGAACCTACAAGGTCAAGCTGAAAAATTCAGAACAGCTTGACACAAGCAATAATTCAAGTTCAACATTAAAAAATGAAGGACGAAATAACAAGCGATACCTTCACTACAGATCAGATTAGAGCAAAGTCGGAGATACTTCACGGAATTTTAATGAGTAAATCTACGTTGAAAAACACTGGAAATAACTCTCTGAAAGTGATGTTCAAGAAAAAGTATAAAACTGTTCTAGGGAGAGAGAAGAGGAAAGACAAAGAATGGATCTCTATAGACACCTGGAAGTTGATACAGGAGAGGAGGATGGCTAAAGAGATGACTCAATGCAAAGATGGACAAGAGAAAGAGAAGCCAAGTTCGATGTACATCTGGTTGAATAAAGAAGTGAAGAAGAGTGCAAGGAAAGACAAAAGACAATTCTACAACACACTGACAACTGAAGCAGAGCAGGCAGCAGGTATGACAGGTCTCTTTCCGGGAAGAGATAAATGTAGGTGAAACTTATAAAAGATGTTCGGGGGAACCTAATTACCAAAGAAGACAGACAAGTAAAACAATGAGCTGATAACTTCAAAGGACTCCTGAATCGACCACTGCCTGCAATTCGCCCAGAAGTACCGCCAACAGCACTCGCTCAACTGCCAGTGGATATCAATCCTCCAACGAAAGCAGAAATCTTGAATGCGACCAAAGTACTGAAAGCCAGCTGGGAAGACAGCAGGATTGGACGGAATTCTCCTCTCCCTCCCCACGAAGCACTGAAAGTCTATTCAGAGATCCCAGAGAATATCCTCACGCCACTTCTACAAAACGATTGGAAGGAAGGAAAGGTACTTACTGATCGGAGATCAAAGTATTTGGTCTGCTTGATACTATAAACGATAACCAAGAAAGTACACATTAATTCGTAAAACTATATACTACTGTAGCAAAGTAAGATGAAAATATCAGCCTAATCTGATGTCCAGAAAATTAATTTTCCTTATAATTTTTAATTCATTGAATGAATGGAGGTCGCATACAAAAGGCGGATGTTCAGAACCTTAAAGCATACATCTAGGCTGAAAACATTCCTTGTGAATTGAAGATCCTTTCTTAAGAGACAATTCAAGTTCACTGACATACACAAAAATCAGTACACTCGCTGTATTAAAGATGACTGATATGAGTTGAAACGATGCTTCCTGACTGGATAAGTGAAGGAAGTGACATATGTCAAATCTCTCCAGTTGATGCTGATTGGTACTGGTTGTTGTTGCTGCTGCTGTTAGTTGATTGCTTGCTTATCTTCATCACCTCCGTTATCCTCTATGTCCACCTGGAGTCCTGTCTTCACTGCCAGACTCTTCTCCCAACTTGTTGGTTTTCGTCTGGAAGTCTTCGTCTTTGTGTGACATTAAAAACAAATCCTCCATGAAATCTAGATCTTCTAGAGTCTTCTTATCGGTCAGTGCAGAGTATTTTTGTCTCCTCACTCCCACTGCCTCCATCATAATTCAGTCCACCAAAATCAGGAATATCATCAGTAATAAATAGTAGGCAGCCAGTTTGTCTTACTCTTGTTTTCACTCTAAAGGCTTCTCTGAGTTTTCCGTTGTGAATTACGTGACCCTGACACGTTCCATTGTCATATAGATAGCAGTTGAATGAGGTTGATCAGAACTTGAGCACTGCACGCCATGGTGTTTCAGTATGATATGATTATGAGCAATAGTTTGTGCTCGAAACGTCATCAGTTAATATAACTGTACTACACTGTGTGATTTATCAAAATAAAATCTTATCCATTATGGAATTATACTCTACCACAGTGCCCAAGTTTTATACTTATATGGTGTTTCAGTAGTCTCCGAATTACTTCTCGGTCAAGGCTATCGGGAGAAGGCCTTTCCGAAGTCGATGAAGTTGACGTAGAGATTTGACTGATATTCTACGCTCTGTTCGATGATTATGGGTAGAGTATCAATTTGATCCGAACACGATTTTGTCCATAATGGAGTTATGATTTGCCTTTCCTGAATCCAGCTTGCTCCGTTGAGGAAGGCGGAGTTCTGCATCCAGTTCAACCATTATTCTCTGCAGGATGATGCGACTTAGTATTTTACTTGGCGTGTACAAGAGCATTATTGCACGCCAGTCAGTTCTTGCAAAGTGAGGCGTCTGTTGGCCTTGTTTGACAAGATATCCTTTCTTCCAATCAGTACATACCTTTCCTTCCTTCCGAGCGTTTCATAGAAGTTGTGTGAGGATATTCTCTGTGGTCTCCGGATCAGTTTTCACTGTATCGTAGAATTGTTTTTTGCCTTTCCTTGCACTCTTCTTCACTTCTTTATTCAGCCAGATGTACATCGAACTTGGCTTCTCCTTCTCTTGTCCATCTTTGCATTGAGTCATCTCTTTAGCCATCTTCCTCTCCTGTATCAACTTCCAGGTGTCTATAGAGAGCCATTCTTTGTCTTTCCTCTTCTCTCTCCCTAAAACAGTTTTACACATTCTCTTAGACATCATTTTCAGAGCGTCCTATATCGAGGTTTCATCAACTTGCTAAGTCACTTCACCGCTCTGATTCCAATGACGAATAAGTTTGTTTTTTATATTTTTTCTATGTTTAATATATTTCTTGTGCGTTTAATTTTCTGTAGCAGTTTGATTGGTTTTTTGGTGTAGGATCACAAGCTTCACGGCTAATCACCCTCTTTACCTGGATTTGGGACCGGTTTGAAAAGTAGTGAGCTAGGAAACTATGCGGAGTTCCCATATTTATGAGGTGAATGTAAAATAATCTAAAGCCCTTCACGTTCAGAGTACAACAAAGGCCACAATAGATATTGAAGGTGCATAAATGTTGATGAAACACCTTTAAAACAGCCAAATTTAATGTCTAATATTGTTACTGATGTCAGCTCATGATGAAATCATCCATTCACTTAATCAAAATCCCTACAAAACCAATACTTGAAAATTAATCTGATGCTCACTAGTGAATGGCCTTATTCAGGTAGTAAACCTGGGATTCTAGTGGGAAGCCGTGATCAGCAGGGTACAGCAGGTTGAAGATGAGGCAGTAAGTCATCGAAGAAGACATTACGAGATGGTCACGCTATGTCGTGAATTGGCAGAAGTTAGAATTGAAGGACCATTGGATCGGGTCCCAGTGGCTCAATGGTCTACGAGCTCTACTTGTAATCAGAAGGTCCTGGGTTCAAACCCCGGTGGGTGTGTGCTGCTGATGTCAGCTCATGATGAAATCCTCCATTCAATCAAACAAAATCCCTACAAAACCAATACTTGATAATATAGTTACAACATTACTCTAAGCACGCAATAAAAAACCATATATTACCGAATAGCTAAAGAAATTCAAATCCAAATCGGCCGCCTCCATTCTATCCATTCATGTAGGCGGAAACAAAAGGGAGGTAGATAGGTTTTATCAATAACTACCTGCACTTATAAGATCATTTGGAAACTAATTAGATTCACATAGTTTGCAAGTTTAGATACTGTTATATTTTTAAAAAAAAGTATGTGGTGCATCCAGCAGATATGATAAACTGTATGCGTATTCTGACTGCCATTTCTAATTTGAAGGCTCAAATAATTCTATATAAGTATCAGTTTTTGTAAATAATACTATGATAAAAGATAATTTCATTCATTCTACAGCATACTGATTAGTACTAAAGCTCACCGGCCTAGGGATTCGGCTACCAGCAACAAGATCCTAGAGTTCGAAATCACTCTACCTACGAAGGCCCGAACAGCTGGGTATCAGCATTAGTTCTCACGCAGTTGGTATGACTCGCTGCCAAATGCGTGTAAATGAAACTAATCACTGAGGGATGCTTCATTTCACACTGCTGAGAAATTACAATATATTACGAATCAACAACTATTCTGCATGTGGTAAATTAGAGGATCTCGTCACCGAAATTATACTTTTGTTCGATGCAGAACACTAGATAACTATTATGACGACACCAACTTGCTGGATAGTGAGATATAAGAGAATACATTTTAATCAACAGTTCAATATTGTAACAGCTGATAGTAGACACGCAGTTCCCTTAAGTTAAACTGCGAAAAACCACACAATATGACAAAATCTTATGAAAGTTAAGATAAAGCATTTGTTTCCCATTAACAATAACTTGTAGAGACCAAGATTACATATACAAGTGCTAGTTTCAGATCCTATTTCTTTCAGTTATCCAACTTTTTAACCATTTCACTGTATGTAATCTGTGTTCCTCACTGACAAGTAAGTATTCATTGAAATCAATCTACATTCCTTAATTTTCGGTCTGAACTCAAGGTGATTTTATTTCACTTGCTTAGTCATTTTTTTTCAAACATTCTAAAATATCTTCAATAATAATTTCAACTATCACATTATTTTCATTACAATAACTTAGTGGAGATTTAGCCTACGCAAACCACTTTGACATACCTTGTCAATGAACTTGAATAGTAATTTTATTTAAATAAGTGACTTTGTTTGTTGTTTTTTTTTTTTTTTTTGGTTGTGAAATGATATTATTCACTGGAGGATGTTTCAAAGACAGTTTATTGCACATTATGATATCAAAGGTGTGTGTGTGTTTGAAACATCGTTCAGTGAATAGTAATGTTTCACTGTGCGATCTATATATTCACCGAATTCACATGGAATTACATAATGTTATAATGTTCAACTCTCACGTATATATCAGTATCCCATTTGGGTCTTAAAAAACATTTGAAAGTAATACTGCTAAGAAAAAAAATATCCAACCGAACTGACTAGGAAGAAAATAATAAACAAATTTATTTTCATCATCAATACAAAATTTATTTCATTTAAAATCGGTAAAAAGTTAAAATAAAACTCGAAATCTCATTCCCCCATAAAAAAAAGCCAACTGAAATCGTGACCTTTCGAAAGAATTTAAAAATGGTTGAATTTCAGAAACCAAAAAAAAAAAAAAAAATTTCAAGTGAAATTAACCCTTCGGAATGAGAATCGATCATATAATTAGAGGTAGACTGATGAACGTTATTCTCTGCTGCAATAACACTGAAGGCAGAGAGGGGGTGGAGAGAGAGACATAAATACAGGTAACAGCCCACAGAGTTTTAGCATGTTGCTGCAATGTGATTTTCAAGTGTATTTTTACAATAATCCTCTCTACAGTAAACATTGGTCATCACACAACTGTACTTGATATTTGAACGAAATCACTTTATGTAGTTTTCGTTGTATACACCGTCTTTTGAAATTCTTGGACATCTGTTTTCTAGAATGCATAAATTCCATTGCCAAAGTAACCTCGGTTATAAAGACATTTGTAACCTGTATAGAAACTTGAATGTTCACTGGTTGTTGTTAACAGGCGAAATTCACACTAGAAGACTCCTTGAAAATAAAATAAACATCAACAATAAATCTAAAACACTGCAATCGATTGCAGGAAAAACAACAACAACATGTAATAGCAAAATACAATAGTAATGTAATCAATGTTTGTTTTACCATATGCTGTGTAAATTCTTACTTGTTTATACATTTTCTTTAAAGCAAGAAAAAGGAGAACAAGAGTAAATTTCCATTAAAAGTTGAAAGACTGAGACTTTGACCGGGTCTTTCAACTTTTGCCAAGAATGGAATTCAACAACAATGAATATTTAACGTCTACCAACTGTTTTCTTGAACAACCCACATGTAGACATCACTGCGTTATGAGGTATTCGTATTATCATTATATTCTGTTTTAATCCTAACGATCTAAAGGTTCAATGATATACAGTCTGTTTATAGTCCCTAAATTAGGAATGACAGTTAAATCATGACAACTGCTACAAAGTATTGAATGATACGGCTAGAAAAATGCAAAATTCTTCCGTAAAATATATAAAACTTAACTGCTGTTTGCTCTGTGATTAAGACCGAAAGCCCTTGTTCAGAGAAGAAAGTTTGGGAAAAGAATATTCTTTTCGGTAACTTCCTCGTTATTGACGATACCGCTATTTTTTCAAAATAAAATGCAGTTTTCAAGATCAATGGAATTACGGTCCAAGAGCATGTGTATATGATAATAGGCATAAAAAATGTTATACTAAATTATATATCAGTTAATATCAAGAAGGAAATTTAAGTGACAATTAAAGATAGTTAAAACAGTGATGGCCAAGGTGGGGAAAGACTCCAAAAACAAACTCATCTTGAGCACATAAGTTAGGCTTCTTAAGATGAATTCCGACGACTTACGCTATGTGTAAAAGACGAACTCGTACGGCGAAATTGAGATTAATTTGCTTATGGTAGATAATTCTGAGAGCCTTAACACCGAAATTGTGTTCAATATCTATGAGTTAAACAGAGCTGCAAATGGACTTTGTTTTTCCCTAACTTAACCATGGGGGACAATGTTCAGAAATCCAATGACATACACGCTTAGTCGTATGCCCAATGTAACCGGCTGTAAAGGAGCAGTCAGAATGATAGTTATACACACATGAGGTAGAATTAGGCAGTTTATCTTTAACTCCCGAGTGTTAAATTAGGATGGTTATGGAGAGACAGTGAACTTCTGCGGCACTGAATGCCCTATTAACTTCATTCCTTAGGCATTGTGTTATCGTTTCCCTGATTTTATTACCAAGCAACTGAAGTTCTAAGAACAAGGTCTTCTTCGGAACTGTTGATACATTAGCTTTTCCTTGACTTTGTGTTCATGTGGTTGTCAATGAACTTTTCAGAATCACCATTTTCACTCGTTTATTGTTTTATAATATAGAATTCTTCATTAAGGCATTCATTAGAGTAGACTGCTTTCGCTGTGTGAATCAAACACTGTATTAAATTATGTTTACACTTTAAAGATTTGAAGCTCAAAAAGTGAGTCCTCTGACCACTCCGTGGAAATTTTCCGTATATCATCCTTTTTATTGTACTTTCCTCTTTTCCAGTCATAAGACCGTTTAGGAATAAAGTAATAGCATTTATTTCATTCTCTATGGTAAATTTTATCGCAGGATGCATATCAATTAATTTGTCAAGGATGTTTTTTTACTTCATTCCACAGAGCGACGGCCATCGGCTGTAACCGGTCATTATTATTTTTAAAACACCAATACTGTCAATAACAATTACTGCTGAATTATGAAGCCGGACGAAGTTATCGAAAAGAATATTCTTTGCTCAAACTATTTTTGTTTTCTTAAAATTAAAATTAACACTATTTCACAGTAACCTCAGGAGTAGTTACTTCTTATGACTAGTTTTTTAAATGCTGAAGGTCAGCATCTATTTAACTAAACTTCTAGTAGATATTTACGCTAATGTTTACTTCACGATTCACTCACAAATGATATGAATCTCGGAAAATAAAGATAAATTTCTCAGGTGAATAATTAGTCTCACCAAATTTGATGAAACATAATCAGAGATGATCAACCTATAGTTGTATAGCTTATGAATGAACTAAAATAAATCAGAAGAAATGCTACTGAAGGCGTATTAATTTGAAAATAGTTAACTACGCCTGAAAATTGATATGATTAACTCGAATAAATCGGATTTGTATAAAAATCTTTTATTGTCAAATTCTGCAAAAGTATAACAGGCAATAAACGTGAATTAAGTTTACATTTTGGGCTAGGAGTGGAATTAGTAAGTTTATCAATTTGCTGATTACTCTTACGAAGAAGTAATTAAAGTTAATTACAAATGTTGTGAGCAAGAAAGAAAATTTTCGGTCACAATCAACTAGGCTTTTCTACATAGAGAGTATATAATTAAATATTCTTTTGGCATTTAAATAGGTCAAACAAATCACATTAAGTGCAACTGACAAATTTCCAAAGCTATATAAAACACACTGGAAATTATTCATTACACTTGAAAGTGTACAGAAAAGTACACAATTTTGGCATTTAGAGGTAAAGTTAAGTTTACCAACCTTCTGAAACACTAAGTGATTATGAACACTAGAAAAAAATAACTTCGTGTACAGGAATGAAGTAGATTTTCTTGTTTAACAAAGTACTTCAAATTTTGTTTTTAGTGAACTAAGTTAATGATTCATCGACAGTTTTCTTATTCCCTTTAGATTCTTCCTCACCCCTACTATCCAAAGCTGAATTCGTATTTTTGACAGCAGTTGTTAGTAAAACTGACGATGAACTCGAAACATTGGAATTTTCAAACACATCAGGTAACACATCAGTAGAGTAATGATGTTTTGAATCCTAATGTAAACAGAAAGTAAGTGAATTATCACTTTAATTGCTGCATTATGCTAAATAAAAGTGATATAATTCAATACTACAAAACTGAATATTTGACAATAGGAAAAATATTAACTGTTTCTATATATACCAGACTACAAAATAATGGCCTTTGAGGAAAAAAAAATCATTTGGCAACAAAATCTAGGATTAACTGGAGAAAAGGTCAGGAGATAGAAGTATGAAATACTATAGTATTAATTGTTGACAATGAAATGAGCTTTATGGTATTTGAAAGCTCAGATTTATCTTTCTACTTGAATGGTAAACGTAACTCGTATTAACGCTGAATATTATCCATAACAATGTGCATTGTCAAGTGTTGGTTTGCAGTGATTTGATTAGTTTGAAATAAGATCACAATTCTCTGAGTGTATTTACGCTTCTTCGTTTTACATATATGAATTGAATCGATGATTTTTTTTCTTCTTTACCGAACTTTGAAATTGGGACAGTCTCTTAAATACTAATTTTTAAATAAGCTAAAATGAACTTATCACATTTCTGACATGACTGTCTGTCAGTGAATGCTGTCAGCAAATCTATCAGCAACTTTAAACGAAACTGACTTAACTGGTTTTCTTGAAGAAACTCGATGCCCGATTTGTACTAAAAGGGACAGCAGATTGGTTTACTGACGAAAAAAAAACTAGTACTATTATCTCCAACATTACTATTCAGATGAATGAATGCGACTTTTCCTTCGGAATCATTACATGTTAAAAGAAAACAACATACAAACATAGAACCTGCAGGAGAACCACGAATTCACCTACAGTCTTCTGTACATAGCTGCCTCTTGAGAAGAAGGAAAGTCAATGACATAGGGATTTCTGATACAACGGTTTTAGTGTAAGTTTACGTACGATTAAAATGATTTCTCATATGAAAAATAGAAAATTAACTCAGTATAAGTATGGGCATCAATACCAAACCATATAAATATTTACTGCACAAAATGAAATATATTCCCAGCAAAAGGAGTGAAGGAATGTATTCACTTCTTTCTGGGCAGTACATCAGACCATCTGTTACCATAACAATTGAAACACTGGACCTATGCCTGATGCCTTCAAGTCAGCAGAAGTTATGCTACAATCCAGATTACATAGAATTAACACGACATTTACAAATAATTCAATATTCGTCCAAGAATTCACTTACTAGTGAAAGACTGCGTCTTTTTACTGGTACGTCATGACTGAAGCTGGAATTTTGGTTTTCATTTATTTCCGCTAGGTTAGAAAACGACTTTCCGATTGCTGTATGCGAATCAATATCACATTCTGTGCTGCTGAATGGAAGTGGCCGTCGATCGGTTTTTTCACTTTGAACAGAAGCAACCTCAATGTCTGTATCGTTGGATACAGCAGACGAAAGTCGCCTGCTTCTAGGACGAATCGGTAAGTCTATATCTTCATCTCTAAACAGATCTCTTGGTAGTGCTTGAAGACTTGCTGACCTCAAAAGTGGAGGCCATACACCAGCTGACCTGTCGATTTCCTCTCGAATACGCTCATAGGCTTTGCGTTCCACTCGCCTTGATCACAATACAAAGAAAGCGGAGAATAAGGGAAATGCATTTTTATCAGATCCTAAAACTAACGATCACGTATAAGACACTATCAATTCTTACGTAAACCTACTGTTTATGCTGACATTAATTAAGAAATATTCTTATAATGCAAACATAGTTTACATGAATTCTGAGAATATTTGAAGACTGATCACCGGTGAATTCCAAATTTGTGAAGACAGTTTTCTTTAGAACTGAGTTGGTGACCAGTTTGGATTGCTTATCTTTCGTGTTTTCGTCAACAAATCTATTCAGGTGACCTTTTTCTATGATCATGGCTTTTGGGAAGTAAAGTTCTGAGTCAAGGCAACTTACCAGCTCAATCGCTGGGCCCTAAGTACTGTAACATTATGTTCAAGTTCAGCAGACTGTACACACTATTCGAAAATCCAATCAGTCAGACTTTCATTCTCACACACGCATCACCTCGGGAATTCCAACACTTCTAATCAGCAATTCTTGATTGCTGCCACCAGTTTAATAATTCAAAACCTAGCTCGAATAATCTTTTGACCAAACAGCATATAAACCAAACTAAAGAATTCAAGGAAAACGATGATATTATCGTAAGCCGCCCTGACAAAGGTAAAGGTATTGTCATGGTGAATCTCCAAGATTACATCAGTAAAATCCCAATGATTCTTTCTGATCAGATGAAATTCACCAAACCTGATAGTGAAACGAACAAAACGCATCTAACTGAAAATCAATCAGTTTTTAAAGAAACTGGAAATAAATTCGTATTCTCGTCAGATTTGTATGAACGCATCCGACCCGTCGGCATCACAATAGCAGGTATGTACGGAATGCCGAAAATTCACAAAACAGGATTACCCCTCCGTACTGTTCTCAATATAGCTGGTTTTCCTTATCATATCAGTGCTCGGTGTCTGGCTGAAATGCCGGAATCAGTTAAGAAGCAAGTAACTAAGTTTCCTGCTGATGATATATTTAAATTTATTGAGGGTATTAAAGATTTTATTGCCTCAGACGAAATCGTGTTCTCAATAGATGTAACTTAGTCATTTACTGATGTATCTCTCATGGAAACAGTCTGCTGCATATTTGATTATATTGATGTACATAATTTAGACATTGTAACCAATGAAACGCAAACTGCTAACCAAACATTAGGTAGAGCTATCCTTGCTTAATATTTCTAATCTTTTGATGCTTATCATAATTAATAAACTGAATAACTGTTTTACTGAGATATAAATACAGATTGGGTAAGAATGAATGACTTAATTTTTTTTTACATGTATCTCAATAATGCCTTCAGTGTATTGCGACCGACCCTAAAAATCACTTACGAAAATACAGAAGAATAATCAAACATGGAAACTTATGGTGTACAAGTGAAAGCTCAAGTATAAACTTCTGTGAAGAACGTGTGAAAACGTTTTAAATACTGACAAGAGACTGAGAACTAGTTTCTGCGTTGGTATATAAACTATGTATATATCGCGAAAATGAATCCTCATAGAAATGATGTCAATAACTGACCTGGGGAATAATGATAGCCGAACACGCCGTATACGACGCCGGAAGGAAACTCCATCAACAATTGATTCGACGATATAACTGGCCAAAAAGTTTGCCAAAACCAAAAGATGTAAGATGGTTAAAAACCAAACGGAGGGAATTCGAGTTAACTGAAATTTTAAAAAGGTATTGTCGTGAGTTATAAAAAAATGTAATCGTTCTTAAGGTTATAAAATACATTTGGAAGTGTTACTATTAGATATGAAACTTTACGATTAATCAATAGTTGCGTTAATCACCTAGGGATACATACAATTTCTGTTTGAAAATAACTAGCTAAATCTACAGAGTAAGAAATATCTCACAGTTTGCATCTAGATAATTGCTATGTTGATCTTCTTTTTATTGAATTCATTTTTGTCAATGGGAGAAGAGTAAAATCTTTGAATTTGAAGAAATGGGTTAATAAGAATAACATTTTCTTAAACTGTCTGACTAAAATTTTCCTATTAACAAAAATAAGAGTTCTTATCATGATCTTTGTGATAAAAATCTTATGCTATCTCTATAAACAGGAGAACGATGTTCCATACTTGGATTAAATGAAACGCGTTTGCTTTCAAAACAGTCTTAGAATAAGAAATAAAGAAGAAAGCTTCATTTTTTAAAATATGGTTTTTGCATTGATGACACCTACACTGTTAGATAAACAAAATAGGGATTGAAAGTTCCAAAACGTTTTCCACACCAAAGCATTAACTGATGTTACCCATTATTATGTAGATGGAAAGCTGAACAGTTATTTTCGTCAAAATTAAACTGCATATATGTATCGTAAATTCTAGTGGTGCCGCAACAAGTGACGTTAAACAAGTTTCACATAAATCTAGAGTATTTCTTTAAAAATTGTTCGTTTACTGGTGCCAAAAGTGTACTTTCACGAGTTATTTACACAGTCAGTCGCAAAAACAACAATGAACGATACCATAAATACTAAGTGTTGTACTGTAGACAAAATAAGCTAAATGTGTGTACTAAAAATGAACATGATGAAACTGATATGCCAGTATCAAAAGCTTAGTTACACGATATTGTAACCATTTTTACTTGTAAATTAATACTTGTAGTTGGATAAAAAAAATTGAAGGAAAAAAAATAATGATAATAATAAAACAACATGACATGTAAACAACTCGAATACGATTAGTTGTAAGCAGTAAGTTGATCTAATTCCAGCTGAAATTAAATAAACCCATTCAGACTAAAAAACATTTGTTGCCTACAGCGTATAGTTCATTTTTGCATAAATCACTACAATCTGTTGAAAGGGGTTCAACAACGCTAACACCGTGGTCCAAATGTATGCAGATGTAGTATAAGGATATGCCATGAAATGAAGTTAAAGTTGAAAACGATGTTTATAGGCTGATAGATAAACTAGATAAGTGACTCATAAGTGGTTGTAGTGAAGATATAAATCTCTACTTTCAATGAATAAGACGGTGGTGTTTAACTGAATTATAGTGAAAACAAAGTCAGTGTGGAAATATGTATTGACACAATTTACTTAATAAATGGAGTAATAATTCTCTTAAAATTTCATCTATAGGAAATTTTTCCCTAAACATTGTCAAGCTTTCCATAATCTGTGTTTGAAAAAAAACACCAGATTCAATAATATAGCGTTGAATCCCGCTCATTGGGAAGCATGGACCTTGAATAGCAAGCAGATAAACTGGTTCAAGAAGATCCAGGTCTAGAGGTTAGAATATGGGCGTAAAAGCGTCAATGTACTGTACCATTGATTTGACCACCATCAGGATGAACCGCATGCGTATGTAGTGTCACATCTTCTAGGTTGAATTACACGCATATTTTCACAACAACAGGGCATAACTTCTTCGGTTGCTCACTGGAAAGCACTGACAATTCTAACTTTTATTTCACTGAAATATTGAACTGCTTCCGCAGTATCGACCACTATGTTCGGATCTGTGTTTTCTGGGTCGATTCATCATATTTTTCTGGAACTACGTGTACCTCAACCATGATTATCAGCTAGATGGCGATCACGATCTTTCATATCTTGACGAGCATTTATTTTCGCCACATCAATATCTACAACCATTTCTTTGGATAAAGAAGAAGCGCACATGTAAAGTCGGTTGTGTTTGTTCGGAGATTTGGGCGGTAAACGTGATTCGGCGCTTCTGTTACCGTCTCAAGACATGAAACAACTGTACTTGTTTCCTTTAGAGGAATACAGACATGGTCTTCTTCTGGTTCTTTCTCACATTTATCTCCAGGTGTATTTTACTGGCATCTGCTCACCCAATTCTTTGTTTGGTTATCTGAAATATGGGATCGCTTTTGGCAAGGTTCTGCAAGCTTTAAACAAGCTTGGGCAGATTTACGCACTCAATGGCAACAGGCAGGATTGGGCTAAAGCTAAATCCCATTCGTCTCAACACAATGCGCTGAACTGACTTTTCGTAAAGGTCGTTCCTTCTCCTCAGAACACTGTAATGACCAGTAATTCTGACTTTCTCACCTGTAGAAAATGTACCTCAGAATACACGACCGAATGCATAAAAATGAACCCTATCAGAGGTAGGTAACATTTTAATAATTTACATCATAACAAGGTCATTTGAGTCACAGCTTTTCATTGCAGTAGCGGCTTCATCTTCCCTCGGTCTTTCGTAAAGTTTGGTATCAAGTTGTGTTAATAAAATACCTGGCCCAGACCTCTTTGGTTGGAAGACAGGTGTAGCGCCATCTTGGGAGGGGGGGGCAGAGTCCGAGTACTTATGAACCATAGGCGGGTAGATGATGACTGGGAACGGCTTCTGAGACAATTTGTTGGGGATGGCCGGTGCGCATGTTTCTGGCTAAAACCATCTTTGTGTCCGACATCATCACGGTCTTGGCTCCGGCGTTGCATATACGGACAAGATTCGATGAAACGCGAAGCACTGAAATGCCAGCAGGATGATAAAGGTATCATCTTTGTGTTTTGATTGCTATTGCAAGAGTAAATATGGAAATGGGTGTTTGAAGTAGGACCAAAGAGTGTAGAGCGAAGGTTTTGACAGGTCTGGTGACTTGCATCAAATTCAGGACCACCTTGGCGTTTAAACTAGACTGATGTTGTTCAAGTTTTTTTCAACATCGAAAAGTTCAAAAACTACTTGGCCAGAGATATTTCATATTTCTCAGTAAGTCGAGATTGATATAAGGACGTCAAGCTGCACACAGGGGTGCTAATCACGATTACCGCTTCCCTACACCAACAACATTATATGACACCTACCTACTTTCCCAGCCCACACTGCTTAAACAAGAACACACAACGGCGTGAACCGCAGAGTATATTTTATACAATAATGTATAATTCAAAATATTACTAAGGACATGTCAATTAGTCTATAATCACGATCTATAAAATAGTGGTCACTATTTTACAGAGGCCAATTCTGACTGGTTTATATATGGACTGGACATCGATCTCTATATCACCAATGAAGGATGATCCATTGTTTGCCTATGTATTTGTCAAGTAGGCAAGTATGCTGTCAGAGTACCTTGCTGCTTGCCCTTTCTGTATGAACATCTGATATTCAGTATTGAGCGAATACAACTGTTGTTGAAAGTCTATAGCCTATTGGAAATGCTTTTCGTAACTTATCAAATCAGTGAACCATATAGAAGCACATTAGTGTTGGCAATCCGAATCTTGTTTTTTGTGTTGACTGCGGCAGAATTCTACATTGACTTCAGATTAATAAAGGTTCACCTTGCTTCAAAGGTCCTGCCTGACTCTGACACCCTCATTCGTGCCACCTGCAGATAAAAGGATTCTGTCTACATTAGTTAATGTGGTGGCCTTCCTCAAATATCTTCCGCTGATGGCATCTGGAGCTTGCTATTGTTGGTTAGTTATCTCCACCAACTCTGACTTTTCTGTGCTCACTTAAAGTCCTATCTTCGCTGCCTTGCTCTTTTACCAGCTTGTTGGTTTTCGTGTGCAGGTCTTCGCACTTATGTGAATTAGATACAAATCTTCCGCAAATTTCAGATCCTCTAGAGTCTCTATATCAGTCCAAAATATTTATGTCTTCTCACACCCCATAGTCTACTAGATGATTCAGTACACCACCATTTTATGCTTTGTTAGATGACGGTGCGTAGAGCTACGATTTGATCAGCAAATGGTTTGCTTTTCCTGAATCCAACTTGTTCTGGGTGGATTTCTGCAACCAGTGGGTCTTTTATTCTCTCCAGGATGATGCGACCTAATATTCCGCTTGACATGGACAAGAAAATAATTCCACACAATTTCTTCTCGAGGCTTACGTCGCCTTTCTTTGGTAGTTTGACCTTTCCTCAAATTAGTAAGTACCTTTCCTTCCAAAGTTTTTGCAATAGTGGCATAAATATTTCTTCTAAATTGTACGATCCGTTTACAGTACACCAGGAGGAATTTCATCTGGTCCTGATGTCTTTCTGGGTGACTTTCAGTAACCTCATGGAGCCTTTGTTGGGGGATTGGTGTTCACTGACAGTTCCGTGGCTGTAAGTGGTATTTCTGGCCAAGATGCATGCGGTGGTACATTCAAGATTCCCTCGAAGTAATCATCCCGTTATTTTCCTTGTTCCTCAGCTTTGGTTATTAGGTATTCTTCACCATCTTTCATTAGTTTCATCTGTATTGATCTGTTCATAAATAGCGACCTGATTAACTGGTATAATGAGGTCCCACTTTTCTGCTTCAGTTTCCAGTGTATCGTAGAATAGTCTTTTGTCACTCCACTCACTTTTCCTCACTCTTTTGTATAGTACAGTGTAGAATAAACTCAGTTTTTCCTTTTGCCGTTTAGCTTTGCAGTAGTTTGCCTCCTATTTCACTACTATCCGTTTCTATTCCATTAGTTTGTACGTGTCCTTTAGAGAGCCACTCCTTGCCTTGCCTTTACTTTTTGCCTAAGACAAGGTGACCTTGTTTCAGGGAGTTCTAATGTTGCTCTACACAGGTTTTCTCGACGATCTTGCTTAGTATCTTCCAGTTCTCCCTGATGACTGTAGTTAATGTGTCCTTTGTAGTGTCATTCTTCTGTTTTGAAATGTTCAAATTGAATTGTGTTCTATCTCAAACTTCTTTGAATGCCTTCAACTTAACCATCAAGGTTCCTTGCACCAGAATATAATCTGAACCTGTATCTACTGCTCTTCTTAGTTTTGTATCCAGTAAGCTGAATCTTCACTTTTTGAAACTGAAATGAATCTTGTCTGATTTTCGATTTGTCCATCTGATGAAACCCATGTCGTCTTGTTTATAACTTTGTGCTTGTACACCCCATCTCCAATCACCATATCACTAAAGCGAATAAGTCTGAACAGAGTCCTCTGTTCTTGTTTATTTCACCGATTACCACCAAGTAAACAGTTCGAATACAAAACCCAGACATTATGGGAGATAAAGCTCCATTTGTGAGTTGAATGCCAAAGGCGAATTCTTTGACTTTGATGCTAGATGCCGCTGAACTATATTTTGCAGTCCACAATGATTTCTACATCGATTCATATAGAATTAAGTTGGGCATCAAAACCACAAATGTGGACTTGCAGTTTCTCTTTCCTGTTTATCAATATATGACACAAACGTATGCAGTTCACTCTGTATCGTGGACTGTATGAATCGATAGCTGTTGAAACATTTCTGGTCTACTGAGTAACACTGTGTGTGAAGTGCAAATCTGCCTCATCACTGACAGAAATCAGAGCTATTCTGATTCATTGAATGATTTCTGTGGACAATTCTTAGCAAAAAAGAAAGGCATTACGGTTTTTTCATGCAGAATAAAAGCATCTGAAATAATAATTTCAAAAAAGGCAGTAAGCAACTATTTCAACACAGTCATTCACTTTCTGAACCGTACTGACAACCTAATCTTGATTCAAAAAGAGGGATATCACGTGTCAATAAGCGACTGAACTGATATAAGAGCAGTAAAATGAGTAATTTATCTTCCTCACTAAATTCAGCAACTAAAATTTTTTAAAAATATGAGCCACCAGATTCTGTAAATGTTTAAAAAGTTGGTTTTTATTTTAGTGTGTAACTTTTGGCGACATGTATAAAATAATATTAAAGTATTTCCTCTAGTGAGAGGCATTCTTTAAAACTCACCTGCAAAAGATCAAGTATCTGTCTCACTGGATGTGTTGTAAGATACAAATTGCAAGCCAAGCAAATGGCAATATTTATCACAAAAGCATCTATTTAAAGTAACATAAAAGAAATAAAGCAACAGGTGCTTTTAGTATTAAGCAATCAATGTAAAAGAAGTGCATATCATATTATAGGCTGTGGCTAACTGATCAATTTAGCAAAAACCTAACTTAGATGTGCGAAATATAATTTGTCATACTTCGAAAACTACACATAAATTTAAAGAAAACAGAAATGTAATCATTCTTCAATATATATAGGAATTTAAAGAAAATAATAATTTATGAAGAGTAGTGACCCGGGTTCGAATCGCACAATAAACATGAGTTTCTCCAATATTGCAGATAAACTTTACTTTCTAGTGTCAACAAGCATGAAACCTAGGTTCAAGGCTCCCTGCCGACTACTTCCAACTATTCAACAACAATTCAGAGTTATAAGAACAGTCAGAGTATCTTGAATGCGTAATATGGCCTTAAATTCGTACACAAGAACCCGGACACATAAACTTCTTACCACTAATGGATACCGTCACTTCAGATCATAACTTCTCATAAGTTTCTATACGATTAAATGAGTGTAATTGGAGTATCTTGATGAATAAAAATATGATTTTTTCGACATTCTTTCACGATCACATGCCATCATATAACCCCTTAGTTGACAAATTCGTGTTAGGAGGCACACCAGAAAATGCATCTGTGTCACATAGAGTAAAGAGGTAGTCAGCACGCGCTAGTTCGAGCCTAATACTTGTCTGATTTTATTAAATTTATATTTTTCAAGCTTCGCGTAGTCTTTGTCGAAAAACAGAATTGTGTATAAATGGTTAACTTAATTGCTTATAAAATAAAGAGCTGAAAATGATTTAAACCAAAAGACTTTTTAAGCAGACACGAATCAGTGTGGAAGGTAAACACGAAGTGCCAACTGAATAATGACCAGTAAGCGTATATAAATAGTTTGAATTTCTGCAAAACATTTGCAAGTTGTTACTTTTATGAATATAATAACACAAACAAAACACTGGAGTAAATGAAACTGAGAACTGGATAAGACGTAAATTTTTAATATCGTCCTAAAAACAAATTTAATAAAATGTCCTGGTTGGTGTAAATGAACTTAAGATAAAAATATGTTTCAGAATTGTGTTAAAGGTGGAAAATTATTTAAGTTCTGAAAAAAAGTATGAGGAAGATAAACTCCACGATAGGTAGGTAGGTAGTTAGGTATGCAATAAAGCGAAGACTGTTTCGATGTACATAGTTAAAATACTGAGGATGTATGTGATTTATTCAACGTATCATTAAGTTTAAAACACAGGAAATGTAATAAAATACTATTAATAAGTGAACAAAGGAATATATACAAATTATGACTTACAGTTAGAAATAATAGACTTGCGATATGGTGCACCCTTCGAGAAAGCAACAGCCAGAATTATGTATTGATAACTGGATACAATGAAAATGGCTGTATTTTCAAAGTTTTTGTATTCGTTATCGTCTGAGTATGAAAACAGTGGCATATACCTGGAATCATTTTCACCGGAAAGTGAATAGACGAGATAATATTTGATGTTTGTGCAGAAAACAAAAAAACAAAACAAGTGTACTTACAAACATAACAATGCTCTGTGAGGAAATCAATTCATCTTAAGAATATATCATAAAGTTTCCATAGTTTCATTGGCAGATGAACCTAAGTCGCAAGAAAAAGAGGAGTCTTTGACTTACACAGGTGCCATACACGTGATAAATAACTAATTGCGTAGATAGAATTACTGAAGTCATTTAGGTCGTGGATTCGAAACCCAGTCGGTCGATAATTCCAAAACTAGGATGAAACAGGGCTGTCCAGTACTCCCTGGTTTTCAATGGTTCTCTAATTAATATCAATCTGTGATCAAACTGGAAAATCCGTAATTGCGGGTTTTTACGATCAACATTAAACATCAAGTTGGATTTTTGAATTACAATCTACTAATCATTTCCCAAATAAGAGATCTGTCTAATACATACCTTATGATTTGGTTAATAGTTGTCTGGGGATAGAAAAAGTAATTCTTTGGACTAACAGGTGAAATTAGTAGCTTGGAATGGATAAGTTAAAACAAAAGGTTTGAAATTAATCCCTAATAAAGTTTGTTACACAGCAAGCGCACTACATTGTTCAAATCTCTCAACAGTCAAATAATAATTCTACTATCACTATCCTACAGATGAATCGGTCACCTCTCTTATTTTAACGTCATTTCATGTTTCTCAGTGTACCAATCTCTTAAATTCACAGTATGAAATTTATCATCCTAGGCTCAAGGAATTGGACTGACTAAATGCTAGTGAGATTTCAAAGATTTCAATTCTTTACTGATGGTGACAGACTAAGAATAACACCCAACTGAATAAAAGGTTAATTAACAAACTAAACTGTTTAACGCACATACTCAAAAATGGACAGATTCCTACCAACTTTTCACATGCATCTTCCAAATTTTTCCTAGGAATATCCATGTCGCTAACAAGAATTTGTCTAAGCGACAAATCAGAAAATGAATAAAATTTCTTACTAAATGCACAAATGCGTAAATATTAACTTAGAAATGGTGGAGAACATTTGCGGCTCAGGCATGAATTTTCTTGACATGGTGATTCTGCGCCATTGTTATATAAACAGTGATAACCAGTACTACACCATACAGCTAATCATTGATAACCAAGATAATATTCCTCTAAAGACCCAGCAATAAATTTGAAACATTTCCAAATTTTGTATTTACACTAGTGCAAATAAATTAATAACGCGTACGGTTTTCGAAGTAGTTCGTAAATTTTTTTCTTTCACGTTCTCCAGTGGAACATAGGGCTTCAAGCTAGTGGCTTGAAGTTTCTTTAGCAGTGTTTATTTTACGGGATGGGGTTGCTAACCTTATGCCCAACTTTTCCTTTTTGCCAGCATTATTTCTGGCTTAGCGAGGTAAAGGAGTGCGCCGGCCGGGGATCGAACCTCGGACCATGTGCATGGTCGGCGGTGGGTGGAGTGGCCGAGCGGTCTAAGGCGCTGGTTTAAGTTCGTAAATTACTTCATATTAAACTTCGGACGTTGCTGAAGTGTCCGTACAAATAGTTGACAGAGCTGTCAACAGAGGCCAAACAGTCAATCAGTCAACAGGAAAATCAAAATAGAATTAAAACCGAATAATAACGTCTAATTTCCTTTAGAAAAAAAAAAAGAAAAAAATTGCTTTAGGTATGTTAACCCGATAATCATGTCCTCAAAAAAATTATTTTGCCCTTCTTCAAAGTTAATGTCATGTGAAAATATTTGATAATGTTTTTTTGTGCTTTATTACTTAAATGCTAAGTGAATGAATTAACTTTTCAAAATACTATACTTATTATTGGATTATAATTAAGTAGTTTACTATAATCGTTGTGATTTGATAAATTTTCTCTCAAACATTTGAACATGTAACGAGTGGATGCTCGTGTGAATATGTCGTCTACACTGTATCAAAGTGTACATTTTTTGTTGCTGCTTTCAATATTAAATCCATCTGTAGAAAGTACTTTTTAATCCTTCACAGTCAGTTTTTGAGCAACACAGAATAATCCCCTAAATTGAAAGTTTAGAGGCGTATATAATTTCATAATATAAGCAAATAATCTTTTTTTCTAAATATACTTATGAACATCTCTAAAATTCACGTACAAATAAAAAATATCACAGACTAAAAATAACAGGAATTCAGGAAGAAAGAGGATTGCAAGACAATTAAACAGAGTAAGAACATGTAGCGACATACTATTTAGTAAAGAAAAGTCAGTAAAAGTATATAAAAATTTCAATGAGCTTATAATAATGTCACTGAAACACATACCAAGATTGGAAGCGAATCAGTAGAAATGCAGTGCACTGAATGGTGAATCCAATTACCACCTGACCGAATAGTGAAATCATCGTCACCATGCTGAATAATCTCATTGTGGGCGGTTCAGCGGACAGACGTGGATAAGCATGCGTGTAACCAACTAGTGAATTTGTTTAAAAATATTTAATTAAAACACTTGATTTACATTTTGCAGATTATCCAAAAAAAATCTAGGTGCACACATTTAACAAGAGAACAGATGATGTTTCAAACTGAAAGTGAAGAAATCTTAGAGATACGTTTAGGATACAAAAGAAGCATACCAAGAAATTTGTTTGACTGCTGTACAACTTAAACAAACCGAAAATTTCAGCTTTTGAATTAATCGATATAAAGAGCGTTAGAGTATTTGCATTTAGAGATATGCTACTGGTTGATTGAAGTGAGAAGTTGTATACCACTCACGTTAACCAGTAGTATTTGCTGGCCAGATCGGTGTGATTGATCTAAACAGTGGACGGCCGTTTCTCTGACATACTTCGATCTGAATAATTTCAGTTTCTAGAAGAAACTCTGGTGAAACCTCACCTCCTCGAACTGTAAATTTATTCGCAAATTTCAACGTGAAAGTATGTTTAAAATTTTCCATTCATCATCACTCCAAAACAACACAAGTTCAGAAGCAACGGAATATTGAATTACGTAAGTATAGTAAATATATAATAATATTTTGCATTTTACTACTAGGTTAATAGAAACAGTCTACGGGAAGTCTTCGGTCTAAGTTTTTCAAGCTTACTGGCACTTACCAGCACAGCATGCCGGCAATATCCAAGGAACTGATGCCCCTCCGAGACTCGAACCTGAGGTTGTATACACACCTTGATAAGCAGTGAGTTCCAATGGGCGTGAAACCTAGATGCAAGGCTTCCAGTCGATTACACTCAGCTACCGAAGATAATTTTAAAGTGTACGGCGTTGGCGAATGATTTTAGCCAGGTGACAACTTTGCTGGTTTGTCAAGACGCCAAGGACTTGACTAGTGTCGCTGATTACATCCTGGTAACCAATCAGTGTAGCTCACTGTGCTCGTTAAAAACTGCACCCTAGTGTCTTAGATATTTATGAATGTAAACAGAACATTTCTGTTAGCGCCTAACAAAGTTTTCCCAAAGACACTGTGAGAAAAGATAAAACATCTGCCAAGCGTTAACATTTTTGATAAAAACTATGATAGAATAGCAACTGTGTAACTAACTAAATGTATCTTCTTGTGTTGAATGCATTCATTTTATAATTAGGTCATAAGGTAACATTTATAGTATTCAATTAATTGGAGAAATGAACCATAAGGCACACCTGAATATTAACGATAGATCCTTATCATTATACAGAATCCACAAAATGTTTATTTTAAAACACTGGACAATAAGGGAAAGGTAACTTTTGTTTATTCATGATGATGCACTGATATAAAAAGGATAATTAACAAGCTTTTCACTACATTAAATTTAACGGAAAAAAAATAACGAAAACTTACATGTTAAGCTTAGAGTTGTTATGATAATGAAATCAAAGTACAAAAATTCCCATTGGGATAAATTGCTGCCGATCTGAAAACAAAACAAGTTGAGCAAAGTAATTATCTATTCTGATAAGAAAAGCACAGCAGTAGTTCCCCAGTCAGCCTAGTCTTTACATGTGTATTCATAAGAAAAAGAGGCCTAATGATTAATCTTTAAGAATTTAGACACTAACAGTAGGAATTAGAAACTTATTATAGCCTACGATTAAAACTGAAACATTTTTTCAAACTTCACACTATTGGCCAAAATGTTTTTGAAATTAAATAAAGAAAAATGTAAGCCGAGTGTTATTTCTCGACAGTCGATCTTCCCTATAAAAATTGAAACTTGATGGCAAGCTATATATTTCCTACTTTTGCTGCTACTAATAGTATAAATGGTAAATACTGACCGCTCCAAATAATGATATGCATACGACGACTATGAATCACTTATCGCAGAAAATTAACTTTTTAAACTTAATTGCTTTTTTCCAGAATAGATTACTTAAAGTATATGTCCGTGGTGTGACAGTAATTCATGATGCAGTTGAAAAAGTAAGGAAGACTGTGAATGTCGCTTCATTAAATTCATTGACTTAATGTAATAGCAACATTAAGTCAGTGCCATAAAAATGGTACAGTAGGAATAACAATGTCTCTCTAAAAAATGACTTAAAATCATTCTTACTATTCTAAGTTGTGTATTTTATCATTAACAGTGCAATCAAATAGGTGCCAATAATGCTTACCACAAATAATATTATGGTGGAAAATGATTGGATAAGCGAATAGCCAGCCATAAATTTGAAAGTCCCAAAGCTCGTTACAAGTGCACAACGCCCTTCTCTAATAAGCATAGGAACACAGCTTATATTTTGTTTTTTCGATGTGAAAGGACTAGCGATACTTGCTTCAGCTTCACTTAGAGAAATACCAGCATGAGCTGCTTTTAAAGCTCCGCAATCATTTGCACCATCGCCACACATTGAGACAAAGTAGCCGACTGACTGTAGTGCTTCAATAACTTGTGCTTTCTGTTCTGGAGAGAATCGAGCAAATACCGTACCTTTGACAACCAGCTGAAATTAATATTTCAAATATATATATAGCTAAGTATCTGAAAATCCATGCGTACAATTGATGTTGGCTTACTTGAAATCAACAATTACAGAGAACGAAATCTAAAAAAGACTTGTCAGACAGTAAAGAAACACTTCAAACAATACTGAAATCCAAATTTCAATATATATCTATCATTAACTGTTCAAAATGCTAGTTGGATATTATTTTTTGTTATTATTCCCTTGGGTTCCGAGTGGAACATAGGGCTTCAACAACACATCTTTACTTTGTTTTATCTTCTCCTGCCTTCTTCAGCCAGGTCCATGATTGACCATAATCACTCATCTCCTCCCCCACACGATCTCTTTCATATCATGCTCACACTGATGAACCACTCGTCGCCTCCTATTCGAATTCAACTCAAGCAATGGCCTGGCTGACGCGCGATTTAATACCACGGCCTCCTCAACGCATGCCTGATCCATCTCCATTTTCTCCTACATATGTGTCGAGCGATTGGCTCTTGGGTGGTTTGTTCACTGTCAGAGTTTCCTGTTGCTAGCACTTTCTGGCCAGCCGGCCATTTGATCTTCAGTAGGCAGCCAGCGCATGCAGCTGTTAATGTTAGTCTGTAACTTCCTGGAAATCCTTTTCGTAACGTGTTGGCCAAGTTTCTTTCCCGCATAGAAGCACTGACTGAAATGACACTGGTGTTTAAAATCTGAATCTTTTTCTGTATTCTGAGTGGGAGCAGAAGATTTCAAAACCGGTTTCAGGTTGATGAAGGCGTATCTTGACTTTCCGATTCTGGCCCCCTTTGAGATTTTCATCCGTCCCCACTGCCTGTAGTTGAAACGATGCTTCGTGACTGGATAAGTGAAGGAAGTAACCTATGTCAAATCTCTCCAGTTGATGCTGATTGGTGCTGGTTGTTGTTGCTGCCGCTGTTAGTTGATTGCTTGCTTATCTTCCTCAATGTTCATCTGCAGTCCTGTCTACACTGCCAGCCTCTTCTCCCAACTTGTTGGTTTTCGTCTGGAAGTCTTCGTCTTTGTGTGACATTAAAAACAAATCTTCCATGAAATCCAGATATCCTAGAGTCTTCTTACCGGTCAGTGCAGAGTATTCCTGTCTCCTCACTCTCACTGTCTCCATCATAATTCAGTCCACCAAAATCAGGAATATCATCAGTGATAAATAGTAGGCAGCCAGTTTGTCTTACTCTCGTATTCACTCCGAAGACTTCTCTGGGTTTTCCGTTGTGGATTACGTCACCCTGACACCTTTCATTGTCATATAGCTAGCAGTTGAATGAGGTTGATCAGAACTTGAGCACTGTACGCCATGGTGTTTCAGTAGTCTCCGAATTACTTCTCGGTCAAGGCTGTCTGGAGAAGGCCTTTTCAAAGTCGATGAAGTTGACATAGAGATTTGACTGATATTCTACGCTCTGCTCGATGATGATGGGTAGAGTATCAATTTGATCCGAACACGATTTTGTCCATAATGGAGTTATGATTTGCCTTTCCTGAATGCAGCTTGCTCCGTTGAGGAAGGCGGAGTTCTGCATCCAGTACAACCTTTATTGTCTGCAGGATGATGCGAGTTAGTATTTTACTTGGCGCGGACAAGAGCATTATTGCACGCCAGTCAGTTCTTGCAAAGTGAGGCGTAAGTCGGCCTTGTTTGCTAGTTTGACAAAGTAGCCTTTCTTCCAATCAGTACATACCTTTCCTTCCTTCCAAGCGTTTTGCTGAATTGGCATGAGGCTATCCTCTGCGGTATCTGGATCATTTTCCACTGTGCCGTAGCATTGTCTTTTGTTTTTCCTTGCACTCTTCTTCACTTCTTTATTCAACCAGATGTACATCGAACTTGGCTTCTCCTTCTCTTGTCCACCATTGCATTGAGTCATCTCTTTAGCCATCCTCTTCTCCTCCATCAACTCCCTGTTGTCCATAGAGAGCCATTCCTTGTATTTCCTCTTTTCTCTCCTTAGAACAGTTTTATACTTTTTCTTGAACATCACTTTCAGAGAGTTATTTCCAGTGTTTTTCAACGTAGATTTACTCATTAAAATTCCGTGAAGTATCTCCGACTTTGCTCTAATCTGATCTGTAGTGAAGGTATCGCTTGTTATTTTGTCCTTCATTTTTTAATGTTGAACTTGAATTATTGCTTGTGTCAAGCTGTTCTGAATTTTTCAGCTTGACCTTGTAGGTTCCTTGAACTAGATGATGAGCCCACATTTCTCTACTTCTCAAATTTGTGTCCATCAGGCTGCATCATCTTCCTGGAACAGGACTGAAATGAAATCTGTCTGGTTTGTAGTGTGTCTATCAGCCAAAACCCATGTCGCTGTCTTTGTGTTTGTACACGCTGCCTTCGATGACCAAATCATTGAAAGCGCAGAAGTCTGTGAATAATTCTGCGTTCTCATTCTTTCTCCGACAGTCTTTCGGCCCATGATGAGTTAGTTCTCTTCCTGTATTATCTGCTCTCAGTTTAGCTAGCATTCATATCACCCATAATAATTCTGATGTCGCTAATAGGGCTGTTGTCCATTGCTGTTTGTAACTGTCTGTAAAAATCTTCTTTCTTCTCTTGTTCCACGTTGTTTGTAGCATTGTGCGTAGCATTACATGATAATTGCAACCTTTCTTATTTCTTTCAAAGTTGAGTTTTGCTGTCATTATCCTGGGAAAGACAGGTTGCCGACACATAAGGGTTTTGGCCACTGTTGGTAACATCATTATAGCCACTCACTACTTCAGTGTGCTCGTGCTTGTCGACTGCGTGACGGGCATAGATTACTGACTCCCCAGCTAACAATTCGGATAGTCTACATCAATTCTACCTGCTCTCGCAGATTCCTAGCGCTTCTGTACCACATCTCCTCATTTCTTTGGCTTCCTTGGCAGCCTTTCCAGCCTCGTATATTGTACGGACATTCCACGTCCCCATTCTAATTCTTGCTTTCATGGTGAGAAGAGCGATAATGCATAATCTGTATGGTTGCATACAGTTCAATTTAAAGTTAGCAATTGACAGC
The DNA here is from genome assembly GCA_944472155.2 of Trichobilharzia szidati. NCBI lineage: Eukaryota > Metazoa > Platyhelminthes > Trematoda > Strigeidida > Schistosomatidae > Trichobilharzia > Trichobilharzia szidati. Next base: position 81,711,117 of record OX235279.1, on the reverse strand, counting down.
TTGAAAGTGATGAGGTTGAGAATATCACAAGTATTTTAATCTTCGAAAATAATAATAAATTCAGCCATCTGTTTTTATGCACTCAAAAATTCAAAAAGCTCACTTTGGGTATTAGCCAGGGATAATGTTCTTGAATAATAGACCATGTTTTGCCTGAGATAGCCAAATGGAAATCGGGTCTGTCAATCATGCGAATTGATAGTGCATATCGATTCTCAGCGGAACTTTTTTTCCTAGAATTGCTCAAACCATCCACTTGTTTTTGACCATTTTCGTATAAACATTTCTCGACATCTAATTCCGAAAACTTGTCTGTCACAGACAACCTAAAACCGTTGAACAACGAGTAAAATAAATACCAATTCTTAGGTGACTGTATAAATTAGGAAATTATTTAGTTTTAGAATTTCATATTCTACAAACAAAACTACAGAACTTTTATGACGAAAACTTAGTTTAGGCCAAAACTTATAGTTATCATTGTCATCAACGCATCTTTTAGAAACAATTTATATTTACAAGCGTTAGGCTTGTGGGGATACACACGAAGTATGCTCAAATGTGCAAAAGAAAAATTTACACTGACCTAGACTTTCACGTTTAACAAGAAAGTAAAAAATCTACACATCTTTTGTACAGAAGTTGAAGTTTTGTAAATGTGTGTTAAGTGCTTATCATTCATAACCTTGAAATATGCAACTCTAATGCACTGCAGTATAAATAACTCTTTACTTATAACAGAGCATTTAGGTATGATAGGAAGCAACAAAAAAGTATATAAACAAGCAGTTAACTATGAAGTCGAAGTAAAATTAAAACAATATTATAACATAAATGAAATTATTTGTTGTTAGAGAAAAATATGTAATAAAACCAAAATAAAGAGAATGCAAACGCAGCATTGAGTACATTTTGGAAAAATCTAGAGACGGCATAATAACAAGGTCTGGGAAAGATTAATAGGTCTAAAGACTTCTTCTGTGCGCATGATTTTTGTACCATACTACATACTGTATTACTGATAGTTTAGAGGAGAAAATGAAGACAGATTTCAAGAAGTAGCCAGCTTGTGATTCCATAAATAACTGAGAAAGGCGTTTCTGGGTTATCCGAGTTCTATATCTCGATAAGATGCCTCTGTGACATTTTTCAGTTATTTTCGCCTCTAGTTTATCTGGTTAAGTTGACAAATATTTCTTCGTGTTTCTTGAAACTCCTTAGCGCGGGACTTATCCCACGTGGATAGTTGAAATTATGCACACCCATAGATTTGAACAGAAAAAGAACTTAATTTTTCTGGCTGGGAACGGAATTATACTATCTGTAAAGTGTTGGAAATTCTTATATCACTCACGCTGATCACGGTAGTAACATAAATTGCCACTGTATTCGATAAGCACTGAGAATAAGGTATTTATACACCCTGTCTTCGTCTTATGTATAAGAATACCTTCAAGAAACACTTTTGAAAACTGAAAATATCTTTATCTACTTATCACTTCCTCATTTTACTTACCATACACAACTGCTTTTAAGATACTCATTATGAGATGCTTTTGTCTTCCAAAAAACTTTCACTGACTCAGTTTCGCAAAACAGTGTTGTTAGTGAATGGTTAACGTTTATTCGACGATTTACACCACAATGGATAAGTTAGCTTGGATTAATACATAAGGCTGAGATGTAAATAAACACCACTACATGACAGCTATGTTTAATTAATGTTCATTTTAAAGCCACATAATAAATTGTCAACATCAATCATTCATATTTACATTTTTAATCGAAACATAACTCCAGGTATTTTGACAACATCAGTAATGACAAAACTGAGATGGATAATAAACTCCTTAAATTTGAATGATTGGTTAATCTTCATATTCAGTTAATCTCATTTGTAAAAAGCGTTCCAAATAAGAGATGTTCAAGTGACATAAACACGATTGTGTAAAACGATTCGATTTCGGGCTTAAAATTTTTGAATGTGAAAAAAACATAACTCGTGAAACTACTAAACTATGGCTAAAGTTATCATGAAATAGTATGGGAAAGATCACTTCTGTTTAGTAAATAGCAATGATGAGACTTGCTTCATATATTCAGTTTATTCACTAGTGAACCCGTTTTAATTTTTGAATCCTTATTAAACAAGACTGCATAAAGACTGCAGTTTAAAGTCTAGTAGAGACCTGCTAGAACCATCCTGCTACCCTGCTTTCCACCTATCATAATCCATGAAATTTACTGCACTTCCTACTGTTTACGTAGCCCGTTTAGGTCTTTGAATAGTAGTTTTTACAAACGCGTATTTTTAAATACCTTTAAATATACCACTATACCACTATGCATCTTGTAAGGGAACAGTATCGTGGAAAGGGAACAAATTATGCTTGAGATGGAACAATAACGTGCCAAATGGTATGCTGTCAGTAATTATTTCATTTACAAATTCTACACGATAAGTATTTTACAATAAAAGACACTACAAATTCTGCATTGCACATAAGTATACCATCCAGAAAAATTCTTATCAATAATATCACATTACTGCTGCTTTTCATCTATTATTTGACGTATGTAGGAAACGAGTTTATTTTCTGTGTCTTGAATTAACTTTGAGTATATCAGAATAAAGTCATTCAACCTCTTCATAAATTGACTTTTCCCATATACTGAAAAAGTATACTTTCGTTTGCACAAAACATAATTCCTGTGAATGAAACAGATATTGTGTTGGTGTGATACAGGCAATGTGTTCCAACGGAATATGATTCTCACATATTCCCACATTTCAATTCGGTATTAAAAACAGTATACGATATATCTATTTGAACATTCTATTTCATGTCGTTTAATGTAAACCAAAATCACACGCTCAGTGATTGGTTAACGAATATAAACTGTATATAAATATAAACAGCTGTTTGATTAATGAAAAATCTACCTTTGCTTCCGTGTCTCTTGTCTTCTATCGTTACAATATGATTTCATTGATATTGACTTAAAGCTCTACATTAAATTGGCTCTTCTTCTATACAAGTATTCACCGGGAATATGAATTTCAATTCATGTCGAAAGACAAATTCTTTATTGCGTGTACCTCTTAATAACGTTACTTCCTCTTTGTGATTAAACAGCAAACGCTAATAGATAGTTAGTTATTGATTCATCTAGATATTAATTTTCACAAAACTATAAGTTAAATAAACGTCGACTACCTATGGTTTTTTGTACAATGAGTAAATAGATGTTCAACCAGTCAAAAAAAGTATCTCACGTACTCATTAACATCTTTCGGGATTCTCAAGTGGTTGAAGGAGAATTTGCTTTTTATACGCCCAATAATTGGTAGTTTTGTTGTCAATTTGTGATCAGTTTTAGTTGAATCTCGTTTCACTTGTACGTTGGTAGTTGCAACTTCAGTGACTGGTTTATGGAGATCTTCTGCATAATGAAATTGCACTAAGGAGTTTATTAGTTCATCAGGGAAGTTATTATTATCTCCTGTATTTGTCGTATTTTTATTTACATTAACAGTGGCTGTAAATGGTAAGCCATCTCCTCTTATATTTACTGGTTGATTCTCAGTTGAACCCTCCGACGGAAAATCACTGCATGGAAAAGAAGCTGGAGGAGGTCTAGCGGTTACAATCACAACCCGATCCAGTTCGTCAATCATCTCACAGTCTCGAGCAACAGAAAGGGACGTCAGCATATGATCACCTGAAAGAAACATTTGAAAAATGTTAAAAATACGCGAAAATGTGCTTATTTTTAACATTGATCATTTAGTCATTTACTTCTATGAAGATTTAAAAGTACCAGTCTAAAGAAAAGTAAACCATCCTTCTAAAGGAATACTTAGAAGTTCTGTAACTAAATGACACAGCATATGTAACAAAAGATACAGACATATCTCAAGAGGACTTATTTTTTGCTAGTAGCACAGAAACATTTTGACTGAAGAAAAACTGGATAAACTATATCATTTTTATAAGGAAAATTTACCCAGTCACAAGAATTAGTGGTACTTCACTAGCTCAGTTGAGGGATTTTAACTACAAATTCCTGAAAGGTTGTAACAACTGAAGTGTGACTTCTAAAAAGTCTGACTAATCAGTTTATTTATTTGAGGCAGCTTATCAAATTGAAATATTTTCGATCGACTAAACTTATCCTGGTAGGCTACCAATAATTCCAAAGTAAGTGAATGGAATAACCTCACGTTTGTAAAGCTATCATAATTCTGCAACAACTTCCAGTCAGAAATTCGATAGAATAAAACTGCCATTTTATTAACCAAAAGTTAAAATTAAATGAATTTCAAATGCATTTCACTTTCAAAATGTCTACGCTATTTACACATTTTTTTTAAATTGGAACATAATGTTGGCTGTAGTGTTACTCTTACTATATAACTTTAACCAATTTTCGGTTGTTTTTGATGAAATCCTAATTGTTTCACACCATTTAGAAATATAAGTTTGGTTATTCTATTATTACCCGAATTCTTAGTCAAATTATGTCAGTCTTCTTCATTATATCTAAATTGTGGCAACTAAGCGTCCAACAGCCCACTATTTTACCTGATAACAATTTACTTCAATGTAATCAATTTCATGTTTTCCTCAGCTTACGACAACAATTATGTAAATTTATTAATGGTCACATGCCTCCACCAACCATTTTACAATTGCCTAACACGGTCGATCGGTCGGTTTTCGACATAGAACTTTGCACATATGTGCGGCAGTTCAAGTCGCCACACTTCATGTAGCACACAAAGCAAGAGAAGAAAGTAGGAGAAATGCATAGTATAGACAGTAAACAGAGGTGTGAGACAAAGGAATAGTAATAACGAAGAACAAAACAGTTTCATTGGAAATCATAAGTCACAAGGAGTGAATGCATCTGCGCCACTGAGAACGATTTTGAGCCATGTCACCAATTGTTTCCAACCATTGGTTTTTACCGTCCCGAGGACCCCAACCAGGAAGTCTACACCTTCCTACGTGGCTTAGACTAACTGTTGTGGATTTCATTGACTGGTGCCATGTTTTGGTTTGACCGCCGCTAGCTTTTTCCAGCCTGACCCTATATCAGCTAACATTGCCCGTCGAGGAAGGCGATGACTAGGCTAACACACAGTGTTACGAGTCAGTTTCGTAGTTTTTGTATATGCATTGAACTCGAATTATAAACCGTGAGGTGTGCTCATCTTATAGGGTATTACACAATCTTTTCACACTTCAAAAAGAAAATTCTAAAGAACATAGAGTAAAACTTAATCACCCCATAAAGTCTAGCCAATATCAGCTAACAACAGGTATGTAACGCACGGTACCCTGCGCAGCTATGCCACAAAATACGCATATTATATCATTATTTCAGTGAATGTTTGAAAAACAGAAGAAATCGACCTGATTACACCAGTTCTCTTAATTTATATTCTTTTTAGTTAAGAAAATAATTGCATCGTCAAAGTTTCAAGAAGTAAACTAACCTGTCACCATAACTGGACGTATATTAGCTTGTCGTAAAATTTTGATTACTGGGCCAGATTCAGGCTTAAGACGGTTTTCCATTACGAGAAAACCGAGAAATAAAAGGTTATTCTCGACTCTATCACGTGATAATCGTAGGATTCGCAAATAAGATGATTTAATCGGACGCCAAGCCAGTGCCAGTACGCGGAATCCTTCTCGAGTATATTCCAGTAGGTTTGAGTGGAAATTTGCAGGAACTAAAATAGAAAAGTCATTTTAAGAACTCAACTTGCACATCCTCTGAATATATATGTATATTTATACATTCAGTAATCTACAGTATAACAAATTAAAAGATTATCGTAGGTATCCAACATTTTCTTAGGATGTTAGAATTTGATTTTCAAGTATGAACAGACAGAATCATAAACTGTTCTCAGTAAGGATATATACTGATTATATAGCAACAAAACTATCAATCTTCCAAACATATATGAACATTTCGCTTATTTTCATTAAGATATCCCCATTATGCTAGTTATGGAATACAATTTAAGCAAATACGTGTTCTTGATAATTTCTCATCAGGTTTCATAACTGCATACAAAAATATTCATCACATGCATTTGACACCAATGTGGGTAATACAGTTAAAGTTCAGGCATGTGAATTAGTGGATAACAGTCGAAGTGATGATCATTATAACAAGGATAAATTCAAACAAGTATTTGTACAATCTAGATGGTCAGTTATTGTGAATGTGCAAGTGGCATGTAACAAAGTTAGAATTTATGGGTTATTGCATTCTGGTCCAAGTGGTTGAGTGGTCAACGAGTTTGGCCCCGTAACTTGCAGACACCAGGTTTGATGCCTGATGGGGTTGTAGATGCGCACTTCTGAAGATTGCCTAGCTAGGGAGAAACAGCCACCCATTACTCTCTGGTTTTCAACTATCTCTCTCGCTGATTTTGGTTCCCAACGAAATCTGACAGTCAAAATTAAATTAATGCAAATCTCCACAAATACCATGGTCTAGAGTGTGTATACTTGTAGGGGTAGATAGGAAAATAACTATTGTCTCATAGCCATTAGACAATAGAATGTTTGGTTTCATAATAAGTTGTGAAGCTACGATTAAAATATGCAACCATAGCATAGTATTATATTTATAATAATGATAAAGTTAGCAATACAGATAAAGATAAAATTTACAGCTATGCGGTTTCACCGGGAAAGATAAATATTCTACGCTGGGAGTTGGAGGTCATGGTAGGGAGAGGGTCTGCAAAAACTTTCTTCTGAACACATAAATTGGGTTGAAGATTTTTTGTCGCAACTGAGTCAGCTGTGCTTAGCAATCGAAGGCGTGCAGGCTCAGAGAATTGAGTTGGCATCTTGTGTAGAATTATAAAGGCCGAATTTTTATAAACCTTGCGCTCACTATCCACTAGGTGTGCCAATACGAGACTTCTGATTGACTTTCAAATGTCTACGATTCACACTTTATCATTTGTTTGTAATATCTGATGGGAAATTACCGAAAATACGTATTTGCTTATATTGTATTCAGTTATTCTCATCTGTGTTATTTTTTAAACTACTGTCTATGAAAATGGCAAATGCCTAGAACGATGTGAGATGCTGTCAAAAAATGTCAACATCCAATAACCAACACGCTGTCGCATTTTCGAATAATTTATAATCTAAGAAAAAAATTATCACTGAATTGGAAATAAAAGAATTCTGGTTGTATCATTAGTTATAAGACAGCATTCAAACGTCAGTACTACTCGAAAAACACGTATTCGGTTAAAGTAGTCAAGATAATTATTTAACAATTTGAAACAAATTATTTTGACTGTCGTTGGAGCAGCATTCTCGCATTATTATTATTATTATAATTATTCACTAAAATATTTAAGCCAATGGAAACGAAAAGGCTTGCACCAAACATAATGTTCTACAAATCAGTCTAAAATAATCAAAATGTAAACGGAAGACTGAAAAACAGAAATGTTAGTCAATATAACGAGATTTATATGCTGCACAATTTCTTCAAGGTTCTATTTAGATTACAGTAAGCGCTGCAGTAAATTCACTCTGAGACTTATGTTAATTTATTACTGGAATTCATTAATGCTCAGATAAGCACACAGCAATCGATATGAATCTGATGCTTCTCAAGGATTACTTCTTCACATTTAATGTCATTTTTTGCTGCTAACGATATATGATTTGAGGTTAAATAAGTGAAGAGGGGCTACAAATAGTTTAGGATTACAGAATACAGATTTGTTGGAAATAAAATAAGTGCAGTTTGTGACTACACTCCTAATGTTAGGCAGACAGATTACTGTTTCTCACTTGATCAGTTTAAATGCAAGATTAGCGCGTCTGAAAATAGTATAATTCAGACAAACTAAACAACAAGAACTGATAGCTTTGGGCTGCGGTTAATGCTTACACTTATTTAAATAATCTCAAAAGTAACTATTTCAACATCAAAGAAATAATTTACTTGTATCACGTCGACATAAAACTTCAATTGTTTCTGGAGCGCCCTTGGTATATACATGAAATTGAGATTCATTTAGTGTTCGTGTTATTACAGACATCCGTTGTAGAGAAGAACTGAAAGGAAACTGACGGATAATTCCTATTTCATAGGGCATTTCCTGAAATAAAAGCGTGAATGAGACAGTGATTGAATATGCACCTAAGGTTATAAATATATATTTAGACACTCTTAACTGTACACCATTATGACCATTCAGTAGTGAAACCTAAGTGTAAATAGAGCGTCAATTAATCTGGAAAGAAGCAGGATCAGTTCTGACGAAAGTATTTATCGTTATTGATATAAGGATAAAACGTGGGCATTGTGGTAGAGTATAACTCCACTATGGATAAGATTTTAATTTTGATAAATCACACAGTGCTACACAGTAATATTAACTGATGACGTTTCGAGCGCAAACTATTGCTATTATGAGCAAACGTCATCAGTTAATATTACTGTACAACACTGTGTGATTTATCAAAATGAAATCTTATCCATAATGGAGTTTTACTTTACCGCGGTTCCCAAGTTTTATACTTATATCAATGAGTAAAAATTGACTAGACATTTGAATAAAAATCAATATAAGATAAAGTGCATTCACAAATAGTATTAGTGCTATCAATAAAATACAATAAGATGGGAAATCAGATGTTTTTCATAGTAAAATAAGTAACTTGTTAGAATGTGAACTGAATACATTTTAACATATTTAGAATGACTGATCCCACTAAGATAAGTAATTTAGAAAAAAATCAGCAATAGTACTGCATGCATTAACATACAACCACACAGTACGGTGGGACAGAATCGAAATTCTGAGAAGGAACATAGTTAGATAGCGAGAGATATTGATTACTGAATACTGGTTCATCGAGTCTACACCCAACACATGCAATAGAAGTGACTAAAAGCAAATACCAGGGAAATGAAAGATATTATAACCAGTCAAATCAGAGGATAATAAATAATGTTAAAGTGTATTCAATTCACATTATAACATTCTAACAAGTTATTTATTTTACTATAAAAAAACATCTGATTTCTCATCTTATTGTATTTTATTGATAACAGTAATATTATTCCCGAATGTTCTCTATCTTATATTGACTTTATTCAGATCTCTAATCAATTTTTACTCAAGTATATAAATGAAGCAAGAAAGTTGTGTGAGTACCTTGATATGATTATGAACAATAATTTTTGCTTGAAACCTTGTCATCAGTAAATATTACTGCACTAGCCACTCACCTGACACCTTTCATAACCTTGAACTGACTTGTCAATTTTCCTACCCCACACTCTAGAAATCTATTATGACCAATAACCACCACTGTCTCCTATTTTACAATATTTTGTAATCGATTTCAGCCTAGCGCTTTTGTCACAAAAATATGACTATATATTCTGACACCCCATAACTAATCTGTTATTCTACGTAAAAAAATGTATCCACCGCATAACTGGCCATTATAGTAACGACAACAAATATTATATTTTATAATTGTTAGAACCTGAAGAAAAATTATTGAAAAGAATATTCTTCGTTCACTTTGACTTTTAACTCACGATAAGGGAATATTTCACACTATTGAATCTTATTACTGTATAACACTGTGTGATTTTATCAAAAAATAAAATTTTATCCATCATGAAATTATTTATCTTTACTTCAGGAAAAACTACACTTTATATTTAGCACAAATCTAATCAGTAATTCAATTTTAAACACATTTAGGAAGTTAACTAAATGTAACAAAACAAGTACAAATCTTCTGTGTAAACAGGGAACTTATTTTGCAGCACTTTCAAATATCGTAAAAATTCCTTGAGGACATTCCACTGAACTGTTGTGAGGGATTTCATAACCAGCTGCCTCTTAAACATACTTTGGCACTAATTAAACAGTAAATGGAAGGAGAAATTCATTCTAATTTTTTATGCTGGAACCGATGCTAGTTCATTTGCTGCAGAAATCAGACGAATACGTGTAGAAAGATTTTTAAGTAATATCCTATTTAAGTTAGTCAACAGGATCAAGCATAATTTAAAGCTGCATCTATCTGAATGCAGCTATCTATGAAGGTATATCAGCTAATCGAAAAATAAACGAAAACAGCTTTCATCTTGATGATGTTTAAGATCAGAATTAAACATGTTTTCATCTGTCATTCAGAAATTTTTGTATAGATTATTATGCATTTCAATTAATGTGAATAAAACTCTTCATACGTTTGGCCGGCTTTAATAAAAAAGCTGCTGAACATAAATCACAAGACAGGAAATCCTCATTTGAAAATGAACCTTTAGTTATCTGGAATATACAATAAGCAGACAAGTGATCGAAATTATGTTACTTAGATTGACATGGCTTAATAGTCCACTGGTTTTGTTATCTACTTCATTAGCTATATCTTAGGGAGGATTTTCTTTTGAAATACGTAGTTAGTAAACACATTCTCTGACTGCTTATCAAGAATGTCGACAATAAAGAACCATGAGAATGTCAGAGGAAATGTGAAACGTCTTAAAAGTTAGGGGACAGGAATTATAGTTGAATAAAACCCCAAGATAGTATGCCTATCCTTCTATAATTAACAACAATTATTTCCATAATTTTATTTCGAAATAGCTAACTATAACAAATACTAGAGTCTAACAGGAGCAAGCTGATTCAAAATCACATTAGAGTTAAATTTTTATTATAGTAACAACAACTGAGATGTTACAACTGAGCACTTGTTAATGAGCTATACCATGATTAAAAAGTGAAAGACTGGCCGGTTTGAAGAAAGTATCTTATGTATCAGTGTGTATCATGGATGCATACATTCACAGGCTAAGACCAAAGTCTTTTAATAAATATTAAATCATGTGTCAGACTGAAAAATTCATCTAACTATATAAGGCGGCATATATAGTGGTTTAAAAGTGATAAATTTTAACTAAATTTATTTTTGTGAAGTTGAGTTCGTACTCAAATTATGAAATCAATGATAAAAACACGTTTTGAATAAAAAAAACAAGGAAAATGATGCCACCTTAATGAAGCAAAACATTTGATGATATTAGCTGGTTGGAGGCATTCGACAAGCAGCCTTGGACCCAGGTTTCGTGCTAGTTGGCACTCATCAGTAATGCGTATCTGCAACCTTGAAGGAACTCATATCCTTCCTGAGATTCGAACCCGTGTCACCCAGTGCTGCGGTCAGAGACATTACCACTGGGCTATTTGGGTTCGCAATTGACCTCCTGTAGGACTGTACTGGGTACTTTCATTGGACATTAATAACTAGTGTGATGTGTCTAGTCCTTTCTTTGGTGCAGAAGCGGGTTCGAATCTCAGAAGGGACATGAGTTCCTTCAAGGTTGCAGATACGCCTTGCTGACAAGTGACGACTAGCACGAAACCTAGGTCTAAGACTTCCTACCGATTGTCTCCAACCATCTAATATCATCAAATCAATGTACACTGTGATGGCGAGCTACCTGCAATGATGGCCACATTGCAAACCTGACTGACAGAATTCAGTCTGCACCAAAGAGAGGACTAGACACACCACACTAGTTACTAGTGTCCAATCAAAACAAAACATTGGTAAAAACATGACGAATTATAACCCTAATTCAGTTTACTAGACTCAAACGCCACAAGTAGAGTTGTTATCTTTTGATTTCTATTAACAAGAATGCCTAAAGGATAGTGATCTCAGGTAAGAAAAGTAAACTGAGATGTTAAACAGTGGCATCCCCTTAGAGAGCCTGGGATAAGAATACAATATAAATGAAAATAACAAAGAACCAGTGAGAAAAACTAAAAAGTATTAGATATGCATAAAGTGATAGTGCTGTACAGTGCCCAGACGATCAGGGGTAATCCATGTGTTTATAGCTAAATTAACATTTACTTTACAAGAAAGATAATCTACGAACGGAATAAGAAAACTTGGAAAATCGAGTAAACATGGAAGTAGAGAATGAAAACAGGACTGAAAAGCCGTTAACTTCTGATTGCCTCAATGTTATTCCAAAATTTCCAGCAACTTATTTGAAGAATTACTAAACGTTTTTCTACTTCTAGATTTTGCGTGTATTTGGTTATAACTACGCAAAGGGATGTATAGTTTTGGTACTCACCACCGGCATGTATAGATTTTATAGGTGCTATTTCAGAAGTAATCCATATCACATTCACTGAGGATTAAAACAGTTACAATGATCACCGATGAAACAATCAAAAAAGTATTCTTATCTAATTGTGACTCAGAAATTTAAGTGAAGAAGGCACAGAAGTCTTGAATATTTCACATAAAGCTAATAAATATTGGATTCGTTAAACTCAGTCAAAACTACATATTACTGATTGGCTGAAATGAGTAGTAGCTGCTAACGGTTTATGCATGGGTAATATGCAAAGTTCGGTACACTGATACAATGGATCGTGTTTAGAAGTTTGTCGAATACGCTGAACGTAACATCCATTAGTGGAACAACCTCATTAATGACAAAAAAACCATGTAGTTTCATTTATACAAAACTCACTTCGAATAAATCACCTTCTGTATCTTTGGGGCGAACGATTGCAGATACGACTTGATCAAACTTGTGTTGATCTTCTGACACAACTTCCAAAAATTCCTACAAATAAATGGATAAAGTCGAAGAATGCATATTAACTGCCCGATAATACCGTTCATAGATCTATTATTATAATATGATGTATCCCTTTCAATTAAAAACAGAAATTTAAACAAAGCAACAACTACAGATTTTGCAGAATAAAATGGTACCATATTTTATTTCGTCGCCTTCTCTTCAGCTGCTTACAGGGCAAAAACATTATTAAATGTATCTACAATAACAATTTATCATACTTACACAGAGTTCATTTTAAACAGAAATCAATCGATCGATATACACATACACTAATAATATATACATATATGTATATATATGCAATCTTGAACACAATTCCGAGCATTAATAATCATACAAAATGAAAACTTTTTAGTATCTCGCATTAGGATGAAAAATATCCAGTTACCAGGGCAAAGAAAGACTGATAACTGCTTCTTTCTGAACACATAAATCTGGTTTCAAGCGTTTGATAGAAATTGCTTCGGCAAACTTGAGGAGAATGGAGTTCCTTTGTCTATTGATAATTTTAAAGGATTTCTCGATTTCCACCTCATGACCCGTGTCAAGAAGATGCCTGGCGATGGCACTGCCTAAAGCATTTGTTCCCTTTAGACGTAAGCTTTTTGGTACATGTTCAGAAAATCGTAGATATGCTCTTCTTTCTGTTCTTCCAATGTAACTGCTCCCGCAGTTACATCAGTTGATAATATCACAGAAATTAACCAATTTTTGTTTTGCATACAAGAACGGACTACTGAGGGTTTTGAAAATTAATTGTCCATATCTTTTAGAGGAGTAATTCAAACCCCCTGAAGAGAATATAATTTTAGCAATAGTAACACGTAGGCGACCAATGCTTTACAACAACCTAAAAACAGGATCTCTCAAATTTCTTATCATATAAATCCCTTTTACGGCTGTGGATCTAGGTTGTTCAGTAGTAGTCTTCACCGTAAGTGTTACAAGGAATTTGAACACACTGTTGATATTTTTCTGACAAAGCTATAAGCCTATTTCTCCAAGGTAATTTACGAGATGCAAAGTTATCCACGAAATCTGTTAGTATTCACCGTCTTTTCATTGTTAGATCTTTAACTCTTTGGAGAGGGAAAATGCTATCTTTACGGTAAAACGGCCTCTTCAACCTTTCAGAATTTCCTCCCACTTCGTCCCTCTTTTTTATTCAACTGTTATGTAACACTGATTTTTCTTTGTTTCCCTGTACATTCTGGTAAGATTTCATTCAGTTGACATTCCATGTTACACAAACAATGATAGAGACTTCATTCATATCGAATAAATATGGACGCATCAGTTTCTTTTTTTAAGGTGAAACAAATAAACTTACTTGTTACTAAGTTCTTTTAACGAAAAATAGTCTTAAATATGATAATGAGTGGAAGAATCCAAAGCTAAACTAAAATCCTGTTCACCACTAGAAAAATGAATAACACCTAACACTAGTCTCGGTCACATTAAATGCTAAATTCTGTGTGATGGTGATAGTTTTGACTGACCGACTACTACATATCATAAAGCAGCACAAAAAGCTAGAGATGAAAAATTCAAAGAAACTACAGTAAAAAGAAACGTACGCAAGACGAAATAATTATATGCAGAACGATGAGGATTTAATGTATCCAAGAGATCACAAGGGGGGAATACATCTGTGCTATCGAGGACAGTTTCGAGCCAAATCACCAATAGTCTCCATCAGTTAGTTCTAAGCATCCTGAGGACCCAAATCAGGCAGTTTACATTTCCCTGTGTGACTCAAATCAACTGTCAAAGACTCGATGGATTGGCCCCACGTACGGTTTTTACCATCTCTAACATTTTCTAACCCAATTCTTTGCCAACAAAGGTGATAGCTTGGCTTGCATAACACGTGTCTTAACCGTATGAATGGATGCAGCTCCACAAGCTCATTGATTTATTTCCCCCCCCCCCCACATACTGAGATTCAAATTAGTTTCACACAAAACATGAGAAAAATGATTTAGAACTAGTGTGTTTCGAATTCAGTATTATTAGTAAAACAGTAGTTAAAACTTTAAAAATACTGTTTTCTTTAAGTGTCAACGTAAATACTATCATAATGAAGTTCAGTGGATGGAACACCATGCAAAGATATATGAGTGAATGAACAACACTCAGAAAAGAAAGTAATTTTAATTAATGTTAATATTCTCTTGCAGCATATAGGTGGTACAGACATATACAGAAATTCATTCACCTTAATAAGAATTGAAGCTTACCCATTTAGTAGATTGAAACATTTTAATATCCAGTGGGTCACCCGATAAAACTCCATCTATTCGAGTCAAAGAATGGCATGTAGCCATACACTCAATCAAAGGTGTGTTTTCAATTTTCGATGGTTCAAATTCAGGCTTTCCAAGAATACCATCTTTGTTTGGAACAACACCCCACAGATCCAAACCATCTTCCGTCAGTGTCCCAGTCTGAAAAATGTAAAATTTAACAAATTACATTTTCGGGTAATGAAAGTACAGGCTTATAATTAATTTGTAGACTGGAACACTGTTTTCTAGACTACTCAGATATAAAAAATAACTCAGAAATACAATATTACTTAATCATACACTAGTTGGCAAACAGTTCTAGTTTATTGAATGAATCACATAACTGTTTCCAGATGTGTCAAGAGGCACTATAATAGACTGGAAAATTTATAAATTATTAATTCAGAAATTCCCTACATTAAATATTGTACTATTATTTACTGTTTAGGCAGCTAGCACATTTTTGTACAGTTATTTTCAATAACAAAGAAAAATAATCAGTTCATAACCTAGATAAAAAGACGACTGATTCATTGTTACTAGGGCTGCACAATAATTACTGTTACGTCTGTTTGAAAGAGATCGTGTTAGTAATGGCTAGG